>JAMXBB010000004.1:46435129-46836966 GCA_024138015.1 Lumnitzera littorea | reverse complement strand
CTTACCACTACCCACCCACCACCCCTCCCCCTCCTCTAAATCCCTTACCTTGATTGCTTAAGAAGGACCAACAATTAGTATTAAAGAAAGTTTCTCTTATCATTTCTAAGAGAAAGCTCCTATAATGGCTAAAAATTCACAATATGTGCAAACTGCTTGTCCTCCATACTTTAATGGATTTAACTTTTCTTATTGGAAATACAAGATGTAGACATTCATCTAAGCCACTAATTATGAAGCTTAGGAAGTGATTGAGAATGAAGATTATGAACTAACTTATCTATCGATCAATGCTTAAGAGAAGAGGCAGGCTTCAATCAATAAGAGAGCTAAACATTTACTAATAAGTGCAATATCACCATCTAAATTCAATCTTGTGTCTACTTGTAGGACTATAAAGGATATTTGGAATTAATTGATAGAGACATACAAAGGCACAAAAACAATACAAGAAACAAGGATTAACATTCTTTTGCAAGATTATGTGTGCTTTCAATTTCAATCAAGCGAAAAGATCAAGGGTGTTTTCAATCGTTTTGCTATCATTATTATTGAATTAGCTTCTCTTAGAAAGAACTTTTCTAATCAAGATCAAGTCATGAAGATGCTAAGAATCCTACTAAGAGCTTAGGATGCCAAGAAGATAGCTATATAAAGAGGCTCAGGACCTTTCAAGACTCACTCTTAATGAGTTAAGGTGTAAGTTAATGTCATATGAGTTTGATTTGCAGCATGTTGTTAAACTTGATAGCAAAAAGAAGGCTATAGTGTTCAAAGAAATGGCTATTGAGGATGAATCAAATAATGAGATTTCAAGTGATGAGGAAGAGTTTAATCTATTAACAAGGAGACTCCATCACGTATTGAGAAAGAAAGGTACGAAAAATGTAGATATTAAGAAAATCCAACTCATCTCGTAGGAAGAATGATGTAAGGAAATCTTATAAGTTGAAAGAAGAAACAAAGGAGAAGAAGAAGGAAAAGAAAGAACTTTAGTTTTATGAATCTAAGAAATCAAGTCACATCAAGTATGAATTTCTGATGTTACTCAAGAAGCTTGAGAACTTCAAGTAAAGTAAGAATAAGAAGGCAATGATGACTACGTAGAGTGATTTAAATGAATTTGCTAGTGACACAAAATAAACCACAAAAGAAGAAGAGGAGGAGGAATCTAACCTTTGTCTTATGGCAAACTCTAAGGTATGTTCTGATTTAGATAGTAAGTGTTCTAAAAATGGTGATTTATTTGATGAAATGCAAAGGTTGTTAGAAGTGTTAGCTAAAACAATTTGAAATTAAATCAAGAAAATGTAGCCTTAAAGAATGAAAAGGAAGTGTTATATCGGACTAATAAATCACTTACTAATGAGAATGACATATTTAAAAATGATAATGAAAATTTTCATATTGAAAAAGAAGCTTTAGGAAATGAAAACTTAATCTTAAAAGAAGAAACAAAACTTCTAAAAGTAAGAGTTGATGATTTGTTTGAATCTATCAAGAGCACTTTTATTAGGTTTAATGAAAGTGAAGAAAAATTAAAGATGTTAATAGTAAGCCAAAGAGATAATGGATCCAAACAAGGATTTGGATTTGAAGGACAAACATTAATGAGTTCTTCGAAGACAGTGTTTTGTCAAAGCAAAAGATGCTATACAATCAAATGATGTACAAGTAACAATAGATGAGCAACTTAGAAGCAAAGTTAGAAGCTTCACTACTCAATCCAAGAGATATCCAAACCAAGTTAGAAAGTACTCTCATCAACTTAAAAGGTATGGCAAAAACATGTCAAAAGTTATCAAGTAAACCAAGAGAGGTACAATTATGTATCCTCCTATGCTTGCTTAATTTGTAATAAGGTTAGACATATAGAAAAACACTATTACTATAAAAATTACAAGCTCTAGGATTAAGTAAAGAGAATTAATGTTATAAGCTTAAATTCTAGTGAACCCAAGCTCTATTAGGTTTGTAAGGGTACTTTATCCACCTGTGATGACTATAAGAATAAGAAGTTAAGTTTAAAAGAACCTAGTTACTTGATAATGTATGTACCAGACATATGATAGGGGATGCTTCTATATTCTCAACTCTAGAATGGAGAGAAAAAGTGTTAAGTTCTCTCTTCATGTATTTTGATGATAACAAAAAGAAAAATACACTTAACAAATGTAATGAGTGTGTAAGATATTTTAGAGGAAAATGAGGTGAAATTTTGTGCTTGTTAAAATGTATGTTAGAAAGTATGTCATGCAGAAAGTGAATAAAGTCCATATCAAAAGCTGTTACTAAGCTATTTTCTGACAATTTTTCAAACAAGTTAAGTTGGACAAATATGTGGAACACTTAGCTCCACTTGATTAGGAATATTTGGGTAATATGCTCAATTTCATTCCACTAAAGTTTTATTTACTTTGTAAGGATTTAAGAAACTTTTTATTTGGTTAAATATTGTGTTAAAGGTTCATTGCAATCAATTTTATGAAGAAACCTTAAATTTTCGTGAAACCTATTCAAGTTGATGAAAAGACAAAGATCAAAGTATGTCCATAAATACATAAGCAAGTTCGAAAGATTTTTTTAACACAAGAAAATCAAAGTATAAAAGATCAATAACGTAGACTTGTTGTCTTCGAAGCTTAAAGGTTATGTCAGGATTTTCAAACTAAAAAGCGAAACAATGAAGTTCTGATATTTTCAAAAAGAAGGATAAGGCTAAACATTTCAAATGTTTATAGTTGAATTAGATAATTTTGAAATCAAGGAATTCCAAGATGTTTTATCAAGATAAGTCCAAAGAGAAAGTCTATAGCCTTCAAAGCAAAGGATGTTGAAGGAGATTCAAAAAGTGACAAATATTCTGGAGACAAGAAAGAAGATGTATCAATGCTAGCTAGGCATCTGAATCATTTGCTTGAAAAGAAAGGTAAGAAAGTCTATAACTTAAGAAAGTTTTCTTCTAATAGAAACAAGAGTGATGTAGGAAAAGGTTATAAGGAGAAAGAATAAAGGAAAATCAAAGAAAAGAAGGAGATTGTGTATTATGAATGCAAGAAACCAGGACATATCAAGTATGAGTGTCTAGTGCTAATCATGAAGATGAATAAATACAAGAAAAAGCATAAATCATTCATGGCCACATGGAGTGACTTAGATGAGTCAGAAATTGAGGTAGAAAGTATAGATGATGAAACCGAGGAAGCAAACTTATGCTTATGGCTCTTTCTAAAGTAAGCTCTAAATCTGAAAGTGAATTTAATGATGCAATTCCAGAAGATATATGTGTTAAGATAAATAAATTATTAAAAGCTCTTGCTAAGGCTAATGACAAAAACATAAGAATTGACAATGAGAATAAGTTATTGAAAGAAGAAAAAGCTGCTCTCATTCAAATGAATAAATTATTAGTAGACGAGAATGACATCTTAAAAAATGATGTTGAAGGGTTACACATTGCTAGGGAAGCCAAAGTAAATGAGAATCTGATATTAAAGGAAGAAATAAAAGGCTTGAAAGGATAAGTTGATGTTTTGTCTAGTTCGATACAAAATAGCTTCAAGAAGTTTGATGAAAGCAATAGGAAACTCTAGTTGCTTATTTCATGTCAACATGTTGATCAATCTAAAACTGGATTGGGATTTAAAAATGGTAAATCTTCACACTCTAAAAGAGAGATAGTGTTTGTAAGACCAAAGGATACACATGATAAAGAAATAATTGATAATAAAGACAAAGGCAAGGGTGTTGAGTGGGTCAGAAAAACAAATAGAAAGTCTTATAATTAGAATAGAAAGCATCTACAAGTTAGCAGATGCTTCAAAAACTCGATCAAAAAGTATGTTAGAAAGTATCAAACTACAAGTTCAAGAAGTATGGTAAGTAATAGGTATAAAATTCAAAAACTCTACACTTGCTTCTTTTGTAACAAGCTAGGATATATTAAAAAACATTGCTTCTATAGAAATGCAATTATCAAGTGAAAAATCAAAATACGAGCTTAGATTTTAAAGGACCTAAACTCTGCTACGTTCATAAATAGAGTTGATTTGTCTATGATGTATGTAAGAACACAAAGCCAAAATGAAAGGAACATGATATCTCAATAATGGCTATTCAAGGTACATAATTGGTGATGCTTTGTTGTTTACAAACTTAGTTTGCAAGGAAGATGGCTATGTTAAATTTGGAGATAATGGTAAAGGTAAGATAGTTGCAATAGATATGATTTGTATTCCTCCCCATTCAATTGAACATAATAGATGCATTGGTTTTAATAAAAATGGAACTTAGCTCTTTGAAGGATTTAGGAAAAAAGCATTTATCTCATCAAGCCTACAGAAATTGATTTAGAAAGTTGTTTCTTGTATGTGCACAATAATATTTCTCTACAGCATCAGAAACTGGGACATGTGAACTTCTATCAGATGGAAATATTATCTAGAAAGAATTTAGTGAATGGTTTACTAAAGCTAAGATTTCAAGATGAAATTTGATGTGCTGCTTATATGAAAAATAAGATGAGTTCAGTTTCTCATAAGAGTAAGAATGTCATCTCCACTAGAGGACCTTTAGAATTGTTACACATGATTTGTTTAGTCCTACCAAAACATTAAGTCTAGGTATAAACAAGTACGATTTAGTAATTATTGATGATTTTTCTACATATTCATGGATTTTGTTTCATCGTCATAAAAGTGATGTATTTAAAAGTTTTAAAATATTTGCTAGACAAGTTTAGAGTGAAAAAAGAATATCTATAATTAGTCTTAGGAAAGATCATGGAAAAGAATTTAATAATATTGACTTCATAACATTTTATAAGAATAATGGCATAACTCGTAATTTCTCTTCTCCATACATACCATAACAAAATGAGGTAGTGGAACATAAAAATAGGACTATTAAAGAAATGACAAGAACCATGTTGAATGAAAGTAATATAGCTAATTATTTTTAGATTGAAGTTGTATCTACTGCATGTTACATTATTAATCATGTCTATATAAAAGCCTTAACAAACAAGACATCATCTAAAATTTTTAAAGGGTGGAAACTTACTATTTCGTACTTTTATGTATTTGAATGCAAGTGTTTTGTGAAGAAAACAGGGAAAGTTTTAGGAAAATTTGAAGAATGAGTAGATGAAGCAATATTTCTAGGATACTCATTGAATTCTAAAGCTTTCCAAGTATATAATAAGGTATCCAAAGAAGTTGAAGAATCCATCAATGTTAGATTTATTAAGGAAACAAGAAAAGAGGATTTTGATGATGAAGCACCCATGATTTCTAAGACCGTTCAAAATCAACAAGGTGGTGAAGGAGTGTCAAAACCTATGTTAGAAAGTGCTTTTTAAAATTCGTCTACTCCAATTACTACTGAATCTCAATCAAAAAGTTCATCAGGAGGTAAGTTAGAAAGTATTGAAGGTTTATATACACCTCCCTCTACTTTGAGATTTAAACCGCATCATCTTCCTAAACAGGTAATTAGTAATGTTCATTCTAGTGTTAGAACTAGATCTAGTCTTTAGAATATAGAAAATCATTTTGCATTGCTTTCTAAGGTTGAACCTAATTCCACGGATAAAGCTTTGAATGATAATAATTGGATTAATGCTATGTAAGATGAACTTAACTAACTTAATCGGAATCAAGTATGGAACTTAGTACCAAGACCTAGAGATAAATCCATAATTGGTACTAAGTGGGTGTTTAAAAATAAGTTAGATGAAACTGGAAAAATTGTGAGAAATATAGCTAGATTAGTAGCTAAAGGACATTCACAAGATGAAGGGATTGATTTCGTTGAAACATATACACTTGTAGTAAGGTTAGAAGCTATTAGATTATTGCTTACTTTTGCTAGTCTTAGAAATTTCATATTGTTTCAAATGGACATAAAAAGTGCTTTTTTAAATGGTTGTATGAAAGAAGAAGTGTATTTTAAGCAACCCCTAGGATTCGAAGATCCATTTAAGTCAAATTATGTCTATAAGCTCAAAAAGGCATTATATGGTTTGAAACAAGCACCACATGCTTAGTACAAAAGGTTGAGTGAATTTTGTTAAGAAATGGCTTTCAATGAGGTAAAGTTAATACATCCTTATTCTTGAAATATTATGATCATGACATTTTAATTGTGCAAATATATGTGGATGACATAGTATTTGGTTCTACTAATGAAAGTTTTTGTCAAGAATTTTCTAAGCTCATGTAGGCAAAATTTGAGATGTCACTCATGGGAGAACTGAATTTCTTCTTGGGACTTCAAATCAAGCAAATTAAACATGGTATATTTGCTCATCAAGAAAAGTATACTAAACAAATTTTGAAGAAATTTATATTTGAAAATTCTAAAGGATCATTAACCCCAATGAATACATCAACCAAGTTAAACTTGGAGGGCAATGGTAAGAAAGTAAATAAGAAACCATATCGTAGCTTGATTAGCTCTTTGCTATATCTTATTGCTTCTCACCCTGACATTTTATTCAATATGAGTATATGTACAAGGTTCCAAAGTGATCCAAAAGAAATACGCCTATCTGCTGTAAAGAAAATTTTTAAGTATATCCACAATACTGCAAAATTAGGAATTTGGTATCCTAAAAATCATAACTTTGATTTGATCGGATATTCAAATGCTAATTATGCAAGCTGTAAAGTAGGTTAGAAAAGTACTTCCAATACATATCAATTTTTAAGGAACAAATTAGTTTCTTAATCTTCCAAAAAACAAAATTTTGCCACTCTCTCTATAGCAGAAGCAAAGTATGTTTCTATTAGTAACTATGTGCTTAAATTTATGGTTGAAACAACAATTGTTAGATTATGGGTTGTCTTATAAAAATATTCCAATTCATCATTCACAATCTAAACATATTGAAGTAAGACATTATTTTATAAGAGATCATGTGAATAATGGGGATATCACAATAGAATTTGTACCCACTGATAATCAATTAGCAAATATATTTACTAAACCTCTTGAATGTGTTGAGAGCTTCTCATTCTCTTATGGAAGCCCACATCCATACTAGCGGTGGGTAAAGCCTAAATAAGCTGTGTGAAGTACTGAGCAATGGGGGGATGAAGGCAACTCTACAGAAGAGCCTTACTCTAAAGAGAGAGGTGTTAGCATGCTACAACTAACACTTTAAAGCCAATTGAAGGATGTAAGCTAGTTACGCACAACAACTTTCAAGCTTAATTAATAGGGCTTTATAGAGAGAGGTGTTTTAAATATATCAAAAATGAGATAGGGGTTTGTAATCCTTTTTGTTAGATAATTAAATAAATTTCTCTTTAATTTAGTTTGTAAAATATTTTTAAATATACTAAAATTTAAGATGTAAAATATTAACTTATAAATTAATCTTAAAGATATTTTTTTCTCTCTCTTGTATTGTCGTTTCCCGTAACTTCTCGCGTATAACTAGAAGCATGATTATTTTAACTATGATCATGCCTATTAAAAGAACATTCCTTTTCCATGCTCAAGAAAATTAAAGCACGTTACGTAGTTGGTTAGCTTCTTCTTACCATCTTCTCCAATACACGTCCATTTTCTCCTTCTTTAAATTCTCGCTTCATCCTCTATTAACCATGCAACTTAGGAAATTTACTCATCATCAAACAAACTTTTTGAAATTTAATAAGAAATTACCAAAGATCACCATGAATCTCGTTGATAAACCTTCTGACTCCATTGAAATCCCTCACATTAACCTAACTAGGACTACTCTTAAGTCTAATCCAAACCTTAACCCTGACCATAATCCAAACCCTAATTCAAATCTCAATCAAGAACCTATCTTAGATCAAGATATGGAGAATGTGGAAGGAAAAAGTAGTTGTACAAAGAATAGAGCCACAAGAACAAAAGTCTTTAAGGAAGAACAAAGAAAACCCCTGAAGAAGGAAAAAAAAAAAAGCAAAAGAAAAGAGCCTCTTAGAGGCGAAAATCAATAACAAAGGCATTGAAAAGGTTTAACTTTGAAGTTTCTTCTAAGAAACTTTCTCACGGTCAAAAGAGAAAGTGGTCAAAGGAGTTTGATGAAGATCAAAAAGAGAGTTAGAAAGTTGTTAAAAAGATGAAAGGTAAACCTATTCACTCGAATTATTTCGATTTTCCATATTTTTCTAGGAATAGTTTATATTATGATAAGATAATAGATTTACTGGGGTGTAAGAAGTTGTATGACATTGATGAAGTTGCACATGGAGAAATTGTTATAAAATTTTATGAAAATGTAGATTTTAGTAGAAAGCATGTGGTAAAGTCTAAAATTAGAGATAAGAAAGTTAAGATAATAAGGTAAGATTTGATAAATTGTTTCGATTTAAAGGATGTGAGAGATGATATACAATTAGTTAGCTTATCCAAAAGGGAATTGTTCTTTATGTTAAATGATGGGGTTGAGGTAAGTAATGAAAGGAATGTTTTCATGTTTGATTTTGAGCTGGTAGTGAGATTGATACATAAATTAATAGTGAGCTTTATACTGTACAAGAGGGGCAGTACCACAATTGTGTTAGTTGAAGATGTTATAATTTTATTAAGCATTAAAGTAAAGAAGGATTTGGATAGTCCCGGATGAATTTTAAAGAATATAAAAAGAAATTAAGATAGTAAAACCTATGGAGTAGTTCTTATGAAATTGCTAAAATTTAAGGGCATGAGGATCCCAAAAGTGTCAAAAATGCCAATCCTAAGCAAGAAGATTGGAGAGCTTATTTTTAAGCACATGGGAATCTTTGTCAAGAACAAGCTCTAGTTTACCAAAGATATGGCTTACTATATTCATCCTAACAATAGTACTAAGACTATGAATTTTTCTAAATATGGTGTTAAGGGGGAGATAGAAGTTCGAGGAGCTACATTTGGTGACTTTGATCTCTCAAAAAGTGAATCAAAAATTCTGAAAAAGGATCCAAAAGGAAAGGGTAAATAACCTGAAAAGCCTAAGAAGAAGTAGAAGAAAGACTACAAACTAATGATAGGGGGAGATCTTTAAATTAGAAAAAGAAAAGCTAGAATAGAATATAAAACTAAGTCAAAAAGTGATTCAAAACTTGCTCAAGTTAATTCAGGCCAAACATCTTATGATCCTCTAGGTGTAAATAAGCTCGATCTGGAGAAGCTTATTACCAAAATCAGAGGAAAAACTCAGTGAACAAAAGATTCAAGAAAAGACCAATTCTGAACCCGTTAATAAGGATCCACTTCCTAATATTCAATCCATACCTCAAAAGTCATCAACTCATGTTCAAACAACTCCTGTCCAATCCTTACCTCCACCTCTTATTCAACCAACTTCTATTAATGAAAATCTTGAATCTAATCCAACTCCTACTAAACCTATTGAGCAATTAGTTCTAGAAGAGCATCCTACTCTGTTTGCGTACACATTTGAGTTAACTCTAGCTTTTTTTCTTACATTGGCACCATATATACCAACATCTTCTATGTCTGCAACCACTCCTGCAACAACAATTCCTACTGAACCTAATCCTACTTCTTTAACAACTCAAACAAGTCCTGTTAAGAAATTTAATAGAATAAAGACTACAACTCATAAGAAAACACAACCACAAAAGAAGAAGTGATTCATCTAATAGCATTTCTTGTTCCTAACTTGTTTTGTCCAAACAAGTCTGTTTTTTTCTTTCTCCATGTTAAGTCAATTTTTAACTTCTTAGTTTAAATGTTAGGTATCAAAATTTTCAGACATGAACTTTTTTCATTTTGATGTTCTCTGCCTTTGGTAGTTTAAATCAATGAAATTTTGGTTTTCTCTTATTCATATCATTTATCTCTATATCTTAGTTTTAGGGATAGAAATTCTATCTTTAAGATGATAAAAAGTCATAAAGTCTAAAATCAAGTATTTAAAATACTACAATTTCCAATTCAATGTATGTAGTAAATTGTGTTTATTATCTGTTTGATGATTATGATATGTCGAATGTTTTTGTTATTGTTTTGTTATCATCAAAAAGGGAGAGAATGTTGACCTCTCTCTTCATTTATTTTGATGATAACAAAAAGAAGGACACACCAAATAAATATAACGAGTGTGCAGGATACTTTAAAGGAAAATGAGGTGAAATTTTGTGCATGCCAAAAAGTATATCAGCAGGAGAATTTAAAAGTGTAGAAAGTGAATAAAGTCCATATCAAAAGCTATTACTAAGCTATTTTTTTGATAATTTTTCAAACAAGTTAAGTTGGACAAATACATAGAAGACCTAGCTCCACTTTATTAGGCATATTTGGGTAATGTGCTCAATTTCGTTCCACTAAAGTTGGATTTAGTTCGTGGCAATTTCAGAAATTTTTTATTTGGTCAAATATTGTGTTAGAGGTTCATTGCAATTAGTCTTATGAAGAAATCATAAATTTTCGTAAAGCTTATTCAAGTTGATGACAAGACAAATTTCGAAGTATGTCCATAAATACATCAGTAAGTTCGAAAGATTTTTTTAACACAACAAAATCAAAGTATAAAAGATCAATGACGTAGACTTACTATCTTGGAAGCTTGAAGGTTGTGTCAGGATTTTCAAACTAAAAAGAGCAACAATAAAGTTCTCATATTTTCAAGAAAGGAGGATAAGGCTCAATATTTTGAATGCTTACAGCTGAATTAGATAATTTTGAAATCAAGGAATTCGAAGATATTTTATCAAGATAAGTCCTTAGTAAATTTAGATGTGTGTGACTAGATTTGTTGGAATATAGTCATCACAGTTTTTTAGAATAGATTTGATTGAAAAAGAAGATAAGGTCTATTGTTATCAAGTCTATTGTTATCAAGTGGTATTCGTTAAGATATTCATATCATATCTAAATCTTTATATATTTATCCATTAAATTTGAAGAGTGTTTTTCAAATTTCGAATAACTAAGGGATACTCATGGAAAACAGACATGTATAGCAACATTTAAACAACTCAAGTTTGGCAAAGGAATACATCAGGAACATAGGGTGTTCAAATCTTCAAAAATTTGAAAAATACAATTCTTATTTTTGTGGGATTTCACTTTATCATCAAAGAAAATCAAATATGGATAAATTCATTTGCAAAAATATCGACATTTAGCTGTTTTCTAGCTGTTACATACAAGGGTTATTAATTTAAATTGAAGTTGTACGAGATTGAAATAGATTAATCTAAAGATCAGAATTGAAATTAACAAACTCTCTTAAACACAATTCGAAACTTAGTTAAAAGCTAAGCAAAAACAGCTTTCTCATTTTATTGTCATTCTTTTTTTTATAAAGAGATCATTGATTGTAATATCTCATTCTTCTTGTATACTTTGATAATATTGAACTTAAGTGAGTGTAAGGCTAAGGAGTTCTCTATAGTTCTGTGAATAACATAGGAATAGCTAGTGAGACAAGACAGAGAAGCGATTGGATATCCTTGTAACCTTTGATTGATTTTTGATTAGTGAAAAGAATGAATTAGTGGAACGACATCGGTGAGAAGAATTAGGTCTTAGTAGTAGAGCTAGAAAATAATAGTAGGCAAAAGGCCAAAGCTTAATAAATCGATTGCTTAATCTTCTTTCTCTCTACTCTATTTAGTTTTTGACTTTTATTACTTATGATGTTATTTTTGCACCTAATGTTAAACAATCAATCTTCAACTACTTATCATTCCATTTAAGCTATTAAGAGGGGTTTTGGTTTTTAAATCGAAAAAATTTTAGTTTCTGCAAAAAAAAAAAAAAGAAAAATCAATTTACTCCCCTCTTAATATCTTATATGAGACTTACAAAAAGGTTATGTGACATTTGGTGATAATGGTAAAGGAAAAATACATGGTTTTGGTAATATTGCTAATTCCCCTTTACTGTATTAAGAATGATTTATTGGTGAAAGAATTAAAATATAACTTATTGAGCATTAGTAAATTATACGATAAAGGTTACAAAGTTTTTCTTTTTTTTGTTTTTTTTTTTTTGAGAAAACTAAGTGTATTATATTTAACAAGGTATCTAATAGAAAGTTATTCAAATGCTATAAGAAAGTTAACATTTATCTAATCAAACCATCTAACATATTTGTTGAACATTACTTATAAACTCTGTATAATAGTACATATTTATGGCACAAAAGGCTTAGGTATATGAATTTTTCTCAACTAAAAAAACTATCCAAGAATAATCTAATAAATGGACTACTAAAATATAGTGATAATGATTTAATAAATTGTGCTTCTTATGCTAAAAATAAATTAGTTTCAGCTTCACATAAGAGTATAAATGTAATCTCAACTAATAGTTCTCTTGAGTTGTTGCAATTAGACTTATTTAGACCTATGCAAACCTTAAGTTTACAAGGAAATAAGTATAAACTTGTAATTGTTGATAATTTTTCAACATTCACATGGGTTTTGCTTTTATAGTATAAAAGTGGTGCATTTAAAACTTTTGAAAGTTTTGCTAAACAAGTACAAAATGGAAAAAATTGTTACACTACTACCATAAGATCAAATCATGGTAAAGAGTTTGAGAATCATGAATTTGTTGCATTTTATGATCAACATGATATTAATCATAACTCCTTTGCTCCTTACATTCCACAACAAAATGGACAAATATAGAGAAAGAATAGGACTCTATAAGAAATGGCTAGGACCGTGCTATATTATAGTGAAATTGCTAAATATTTTTTGGTAGAAGCCATTTCAACAACATGTTATATAATTAACAGAGTTTATACTAGACCATTAACTAAAAGGATAGCATATGAAATGTTTAAAGGAAGAAAACCTACTGTTTCTTATTTTCATACTTTTGATTGCAAATGTTTTGTGAAAAGGTTCAATGTCAATCTTAGTCACTATTGTTAAAACCCAGCCTAAGTGTTTGACTTGGGCATGTGAGAGGGTTAAGGGTTAAGGGGTCAACTTAGGTCAACTTAGGTCCGACTGAGGGTTGAACTAGATTTAGTAAAAAAAAATGAAAATATAAATTATATTTTAATTTTAAAAGACAAATAAATAATAATTTACATAACTAAATTTATAATTGGATCAAATCCATTCGTTAGCGATCAAATCAACACAAAATAGTTACCCTAAATGATATATAGGTGCACATAATCCAAATTTAAATCAAATCGTAACTACTTAAAAGCATGATTTTGTAGTTAGATCTAGTTACTATATATTCAAAAGTAAAAACCACAAACATTAATTATAGTTCAAGATCTAATTAATATCATTAGGATCATCTATTGACTTGTTCTCCAATTAATTCCAAATCTACATCATCTTGAATCTCTTTGTCCTCTGAAAGGAGGCCCAAAAAAAAAAAAGTTAATGTTAGAAAAATTTAATCTATACTCATTAAAGAATTAATAATTTGAAAATATTTCACCAACATTGAGTAAAGCCATCAGCTATTATGGGGGTGACATCATCCTCATATATTGCTTGTTCAATAATCTCATCAAAATCAAGTTCATGAGCAAAATCTTCTTCTATTATCCAAAAATTAGTCTTATGAATGTAATCATGATCAATTGGACCATAATCTTTTTTTCTTATGTTGATGCCTATAAACCAAAGGAAAAGAAAAAACAAAAAGTAATTAGTGAGTTAATTGGAAAAGTGCATGAGTTTATTAACATTATTATTTTTTTGAGTTACAAGATAATTTACAAACCTGTTTTTCAAACGCAAATTGTATGTCACATAGATAAAGTCATTTAGTCTTTGGTGCTCTAGTTTGTTTCTTCTTCTTTTTTTTTGTGAATGTGCTCAAAAAAACTCCAATTATGCTCACATCCTGATGAAGAAGCAATTTAACTTAAGATTTTAATAGTAATCTTTTGCAAAATAGGAGCACTATGATCAAATAACCTCTACTTATCATCTATAATTCAATAAAATAAGTCAAATAATTGGAAAAAAAAAAGAATTAAATATATGAAAAGAAATTGTATTTCTAGTATGCATTAATCACTTACCAGGTCGCATTGTTTTGGTTGATTTAACTATCATTTCTCAACCAAAACCTTCTCTCCTTTCATGATACAATTTGATGTCCTTGATTATTTCTGCATTATCAACATTACATATGCTTATCTTTTCTAGCACATCAAACAAGACTCACATAACTTCTAGACTTTCTTCAAATGTTTTATCATACATAAAGGTTAGATTCAAAAGATAGGTACTAGCATGAAGACCATGACGAAAGTGCTTATCCCACCTCTCATCAACAATTTTGATGTAAAGACAGTACCATTTTTTCCTATTCTTAAATATTGATATAATTCCCTTATGTATTCTAAAAAAGTCTCCATAAACAACACAAAGAGAAGGTTTTTCATCAGCATCCACAATATGCAAAAGTCTTACAATGGGAGTTCTAATTTTCACCGTGAGCAAAAAATCTTCTAAAAAATTTTTATCTAAAACAATAGCACTAAAAGCTTTTCTAGCAACACATTTGGAGAGCCTATAACTTGTGAAATGCCTACATGTAACTAAAGTTTGCAAGTTATATTTATGTTCGTAAATACTTTTCAAAATGATGAAAACAATTGTTGATAGTCATTTTTCCCCCAACTTACACTCGTCCTTTCGTCGGCCAAGAAGCTAGGTAATCGAATCTCTCGACATTCCTACTCTTTAGAAGACACTCAGCAATTATGCCTAGTAAAAGAAATGCTCCTGGTTTGAATTCAAATCTATAGCACAAATAGTTATCATAAGCACGGTTACATTTTATAATCACTTACTATCTCTACATATTAGGGGAGATGTTAAGTCAAGAGTGCTTCACGTGTCTTAACAGTTATCTCAGCAACTGCCTTAAACAGAACAACCATCTATAAATACCAAAAAGAAACTTGGTAAGGTCTCTTGAACACTTCTTATTCTCATATTTACTATACTAAATCACTATTCTAACTTAGGCATTGGAGTGGCCACACTGGACTGGCCCCAATACTAAGTATTTTTACTCTCTTTTACAGGATAATTTCTTGACTCCAAAATTCACCAACAACATTTGGTGCAGTTTGTTTTTCTTTAAACACGACTACGTGGCTAGAATTAGGATGACACAAAGTGCAGGTGCTGGTACTTCCTCCAACAACGTAAAGGAGGGAGTCGGCCTATTGATGAATAAAGATTGGCTCGACTTGGGCAACTTTGTCTTGATTTAGCTAAAGAAAATTCTGAGCTAAACAAAAAACACGAACAAATCCTTGACCTTCTCCATAAAAGTTTTCACTCGAATCAAGAAAAAGAGCATAGTGATGATAATGCCAATAGTACTGACAATTTCATTTACTCACCTGAATTGCCAAAAAAAGCAAGCTAAGGTTCCAATGCGACCTATAACTCTTACTTTCAAAAAGATTGATAAGGGCAAGCAACCATAGCACATGCATCATGCGGTCCCCTCGCATGTTAGCACACCCGTTTCAGCAACTAAAACAGTTCCAAATCAAGAAAAGTCTTTTTGTCCTAAAGATTTTAGAGGAAGTAATACCTCGGCACATCAAGCTGCCGCAATTTGAAACATATGATGGGACAAAGGACCTTGAAGACCACTTGGAGTACTACCAAACACTAGCCAAGTTGCATAGTTTAAGTGATATAGTGGCTTGTCAAGCTTTTCCCTCAATCTTGAGGAATGCAACCAGCACATGGTTTAAACACCTCAAACCAAATACCATATCATGTTTTGATGAACTAACAGATGTGTTCCTTTAACACTTCCTTACTAACAAGCTTCCTGTTAAGGACTCTTTAATCCTGAATACCATCAAACAAAAGTCTGATGATTCAATCAGGGATTATTTAGCTAGATTCATGGCGAAGATGGTCCAAATCCCAAAGCAAGATACGAGTGTAGCCCTCAATGCCATAATCAACGAAGTCAAGCCTCGTAGAGACTTTTTCAAGTCTCTTGCAAAAAACAAGCCAAAAACTTTAAATAAATTTAAGGCTAAAGCCACCCGATACATTTGACAGGAAGAAAACATAAAGGCAAGGCAAGAAGCTGATCAAAGCAGAGCAGATGGAAAGAATGAAAAATGGAAAAATGCCAAGGATAGACTTGGCACTGACAACGACAATGGCTCAAACACCGAGAGGAAGAGACCAAGGATCCTAGCATTCTCATCACACATGCCCATCAATCGTCCAATCTCGAATATTTTGATGGAGGTCTGTAGGGAGAGAGGTATCCTCCAATAGCCAAAAAGAATGCGAGGAAATCCTTCAAGAAGAAATTTGAACAAGTACTGCGACTTCTACCGTAACAAAGGTCACAATATAAATGAGTGCATTCAACTTAAGAATGCAATCGAAGATATAATACAATGTGGGCACTTGCACAAATTTTTGGCACATGGTGCCGAGAGAATCGAAAGACTGTCTTAAAGGAGAAGAGAGGAACACGAGGATGACACTTAACCAACAATGGCTGTAAGAGATGCAAGGGATGTTAATCCCAATAAAGCACCCAACGGAGTAATTAATACGATTCTCAGCAGACCTAGCATAGGCCAATCGAGTTCTTCAAACTCGATTAATGCCAAGAATTATGTTTACAATATTCATGAAAAGAAAGTCAGAATTGATAATACAATATCTTTCGGGGAAGAGGATTTTGAGGACATACAAAGGCCACAAGACAATGTACTTGTCATCAACGCAGGAGTTGGCAACTTTAAAGTCAAGAAAATTCTCGTTGACATGGGAAGTTTAGTCGATATCATTTTTTAGCATGCTTTCGATCAAATGAGACCCAAGATCAAAGCGTAACTACACTCTTACAAGTATGACCTCTATGCCTTTAATAATTAACCCGTCCAAGTTGTCAGAGTTATCTCTTTACCGATACAAATCGACGATGATGAGCATATTGCTGGGGACAAAGTGGATTTTCTCACTGTCAAATGTTGGTCCTCTTACAGCATGATAATGGGACGGCCATGCCAAAATTTATTCAGCATCGTCCCTTTAATGGCATATCTAAAAGCCAAGTTTTCCACTCCCATAAGGGTTGGTGTGTGTAGAGGGGATCAGCAATTGGCATGCTCTTTATATATAAGGGCTTTGAGGCGAAAGGAAGTATTTTAGGTAGAGACCTACTCGAAAAGCAAGTCGATCGGTATAGAGAATGCCGAGAATAATATAGAGGAAATTCCTTTAGGAAACGATCCCAGGAAGATGACAAGGATAGGAAAACCCATGTCAATTGATGTCCAGCAAAGTCTTATTGACTTCCTGTAAGCCAATACTGACGTATTTGCATGGTCACCATCAGATATGCCCAATATTTTGACAAACGTGATGGTGCACATGCTTTAGATTAACCCGAATGTAAAGGTGGTCCAACAGAAAAAGAGACATTTTACACCAGAGAGACAAGCGGCAATAGAAGAAGAGGTCCAGAAATTGTTGATGGCAAGATTCATCCGGGAAGAGCCTTATCCAACTTGGCTAGCAAATTGTGTGCTAGCCAAGAAGTCTAATGGCAAATGGCGAATGAGCATAGACTTCACGGATCTCAATAAAGCCTGTCCCAAGGATTGTTTCCTACTGCCAAAAATCGATTAGATGGTAGATGTAACCGTAGGACATGCGTTACTTTCTTTTATGGACGCTTTCTCCTATTACAATCAAATCAAGATAGACAAGACTAATGAAGTCTACACATCTTTCGTTGCCAATTTTAGAACGTACCGTTATACGGTAATGCCCTTCAGGCTAAAGAACATTAGTGCCACATACTAGAGATTAGTAACGAAGATGTTCAAATCTTAGATCCATAGGAATGTTAAAATATATGTAGATGACATGATTGTGAAGAGCATGAAGAGAGATCATCATCTTGCTGATTTAAAGGAGACATTTGCCATGTTGAGGAGATATAGCATGAAACTCAACCCATAGAAATGCATTTTTAGTGCAATGTTAGGAAAATTTCTCTAGTATATGGTCACATAATGCAGCATCAAGGCCAATTCGAGAAAGATTGAAGCCATAAAAAATATGAAGTCACCTCGCACAATCAAGGAGTTATAGGAACTTACTGGATGAATTGCCACCTTCAATAGATTCGTGTCAAGAAGTGTGAATAGGTTCACAGAATTCTTCAAAATTTTGAAGAATCCAAAGGAATTTAACTGGATTGACGATTGCGAAAGAGCTTTCAACGAGCTCAAAGAATTTCTTACATCACCTCTGATACTCTCGACACCCATTCCTGGAGAAAATTTATACCTATATCTGTCAGTCAACTATTGAGCACTTTCCTCTGTGTTGGTCTGAATTAACGACAAAGATCATCAACCTGTTTATTACGTAGGTCATGTTCTGCAAGGGCCAGAGCTTTGGTACACAAAGATAGAAAAATTTGTATTGGCAGTGGTTCTTTCGGTAAGAAAATTGAAGCCATACTTTAAAGCATACTAGATTATTATCCTCATCGATCAATCATTGCGGCAAGAATTGCAGAGACCCGATTCTTTAGGGAGGATAATGAAATATGCCTTAAAGCTTAGTGCCCATGGTATACAATATAAACCCATAACGACACTAAAGGCTTAAGTACTGGCAGATTTTCCAGCTGAATTTACAGGGGACAAAGACTGTATGGAGATTGCCGAGAAACTTATCTGGTTTCTTTATGTTGATGGTTCTTCGATACGAGAAGGGAGTGGTGCAGGCTTGGTTCTCCAAGGCCCCCATAATGTCAAAGTTCATTACACTTAGAAATTTGGATTCCCAGCCAATAACAATGAAGCAAAGTACAAAGCTCTAATTGCCGAATTGAAACTGGCTAAAGAAATTGGTGCTAAGAAACTCAAAGTGTTCTCTAATTCCCAACTAGTGGTAAATCAGGTCACCGGAAGTTATGCAGCAAGGGAAGAAGAGATGAGCAAGTACTTATTGGTGGTACAAATGCTCGCAAAAGAATTCCTATCTTTCTCAATTCACAAAATTTCGAGAAGTAAGAAAATTGCTATTGACAAGCTATCGAAGTGGGTTAGTATGGTATTCCTTAAGTTGAATGAGAAACTTTTCATCGAATTTCTCCCATAAGAAAGCTTGTCCAATCTCTTGCAAAGTTGCAAGTTAGCTCCCTGCCCAAAAGAAGAATCATGGATGGATCCCTTAGTGAATTATCTAAAAAAAGGTTCTATCCCCGACAACAAAAAGGAGGTATGAAGATTGACTTACCAAGCTACGAACTATATGCTGATTGATAGTTAGCTATACAAGCGTAGCATATCCCAACCCTACCTTCGATGCCTTTCCTTAAGGGATGCTTAGAGGGTATTATCTGAACTTCATGTTGGCATATGCAACAATCATGTGAAGGCACAAACATTGTACATTAGAGCATTGTGACTCGGCTATTATTGGTTGACTATGAAAGAAGATACGAAGGATGTTGTCCAGTAGTGTCCTCAATGATAGAAGTACGAGTTGCTAAGTAAAGCACCTGCAAGTGAATTATGTAATCTAACCAATCCTTGGCCTTTCACCCAATGGGGGCTAGATATTCTCGAACCCTTTCCCAAGTTTACTGCCCAACGACAATTCGCCATTGTCACTGTAAACTACTTTACCAAGTGGGCTGAGGCCGAGGCTGTAGCAAAGATCACTGAGTAGAAAGTGGAAGCTTTCGTCTTCAACTCCATCATATTTAGATTTGGAGTTCCCTATACAATAATTACAGATAACAGCTCGCAGTTTGACAATAATAAGTTCCAAACATTTTGCTAAAAGCATGGCATTCAGCTGAACTATACATCTGTAGCACACCCTTAGACAAATGGACAAGTCGAAGTCGTAAATAAGATCATACTGCATAGCCTGAAGTGAAAAGTGGATCAAGTCAAGGGGAAGTGGGCCGACAAGTTACCGAACATCCTATGAGGATATAGAACCACTCATAGAACCTCAATAGGAGAGATACCATTTAAGTGGGCCTACGGTACTGAAGCCGTGTTGCCGATTGAGTTAGACCTACCTAATCTTCGTACACATAATTTTGATGTTATGCTTAATCAAGTAGGATTGACAACGTATCTAGACACTATTGAGGAAATCCGAGACATTGCAAAAGCTAGGGTCACAGCATATCAACATAGATTAGCAAGATACTACAATTAGAAAGTAAAGCACAAGGTTTTCTAACCCGAAGATTTGGTTTGCTGTAAGATAGAAGCACTAGGTGTGCGAGCAAATCTAGGAAAGCTTGGCGCAAATTTGGAGGATCCTGTTAGGATTAAGGAAGTCGTTGTGAGGGGGCCTATCGACTAGAAAGGTTAGATGGATCAATCATCTTGCAAGCTTGGAATGCTGAGAATCTAAAATTTTATTTCAATTAATATCGAATGATATCTATCGTCACTCATCTAGCAGTAACCAATGTGCTTGTAAGATGTATTTATGATAGATATATTTGATGTCTTTATGATTTGGTTATAATTGCTGAATGAACGAGTTCTAGGCTGCACGGCAAACGAACTGATCTAGGTTCTAGCCTAACGTAGTAGAAGAACTATACAAATTAACTATATGGTCGAGTAATACAGCTAGTCTACACTCAAACGGTTAATGGATGGTATAAAAATGGGCATGTGAAATAAAACATGCTAAGTAAAAATGGGCGTATGAAATAAAACATGCCGAGTAAAAATGGGCATGTGAAATAAAATATGCTGAAGAACAATAGGTGTGTGAAATAAAACATGCTGAGGAATAATGGGCATATGAAATAAAACATACCGAGAAACAGATTGAGCATGAACTAAAACATGCCTAGAAATGGTAGACTTGTGAAACGAAACAGGTTGAAGGATAATAGGGCATATGAATTAAAACATGCCAAAAAATAAATGAAGTGAATTAAAGCATTCCGACAATTGAGAGCGTGAAGTAACATGCACAAATTAAATAAACCGTGAAAGCTCAATTACGTGAAATTCACATACACTTGGCATTGCCTTGATTATATTCTAGTGATTAATTAGAAGAGAATGCAATATGCCAATACAACAAGTCCTACGGCCTATTCTCAAATTCAGCAGAAGCGATTCTTAAATCTTTCACTAGGGCTTCCTTGGTAGCTGGTTTCTCAGAAGAGGTAACTTCTTTAGCTTGAGCTTCATTATCACTTTGATCTATACTCTCGGCACTTATCTCATCGCCTTCATCTTCGTTGGCACTACTAACTTTGTCGTCCACGTCAGCAAAGTCGAGACACGAGAGATAATAATCAGGATAAAGCTTCAAGACCTCTTCCCTTGCCACTTAAACCCCCTCCAACAACTTCTTGTCTAGAAGCATCTCGTATTGCCGACTGGGAGTAACTATATTGAGAGCCTCTTCAATTGAAGGTCCCTTCATAACCTCCTACAAGTCGGCCATATGGCTTTGTAAGTTTAAGTTGTTAGTCTCCAACTCCTTTATCTGCATCATAAGCTTATCTTCATCACCATTCATCATACAAATAGTCTAGCCCAAGCCCAAGCCCAAGCCCCAGCACTCTTCCCCTTTCTTCTATAGTTCTTCCTTTAAGCTTTCGGACTCTTTGTACTGTTGTTCCATTTTAGCCTTCAAGCTAAAGATTTCATCAGCAGTGAGTTCTTGTGCCAATTTCTTGGTAGCAAGTTCCTCCTTAAGCTCTCTCGCCTCCATCTCAACCCTAATCCTTGCATTCTCGGCTGCGACAGTTTGGGCCTTTGATGCATTATACGCATCCTCAACTTTTAGCAACAAATTCAGTTATTATAATTAAGAATGATTGAATATTATACAAATATAGTAAAGGATATTACCTTCTTTGCCTCTTTGTCAACCTTATCCAAAGTTGTAAGGATGTAGCTGCTTATCTGGAAAAAGAAAAATGTGTTAATTATCTGAAGGAGCTGGAGAAAGAAAATGTTTATAGATACTCACATCATACAATTTAGCCACAACATGGGCCTTATTACAACCACTGACCTTGTCGACATCCTTCTTGGCAATATCTTTATCTTTCAGAAGAATGACTCCTTCCATTAAAGCCAAAGATTTCGTCTTATCTCCCAAAGCCAAGTTAGTATCCAAAATCTGATGGCTCTAGTAAGGGATGAAGTACTCGTCGACCTCTCTATTTGGCACGAATTCGGCACTACTAATGTTGAAAGCTTTAGCACACATTGCCTCCTTCGACTTCTAAGTTCCTTCCCTGGTCTTTTTTCATCACTTAGAGCCATCGCAATCACCTATGAAGAGCCTTCCATGGCAATTGCATTTTCATCCTGCTCATCGAAGTATGTCTCTCGATGCTTGCTATACCTCAGTTCAATGGTAGTTTGAATAATCATGACTAGAGGCTCCTTAAAATGGACCCCAATCGGCTGTATATTCTCATTCTCCTTTACTCTCTCGATAAGACGAAAGATCTGTACAGCTATATGCTTTGTTGCAGCCTCTTTTAGTAATCTCTTTGCAACAGCAGGCCATGTAGTAGTTGTAAAGGTAGTCCCCTTCCTATCAACCTTAGACTTCTTAGCCTTGGCCTAAGCAAGTAACTTTATAAGATCCACCTCTCCAGCACTCATATCTACGAGATGAGTATATTAATTAATATACTCACAAAGTACAATTCTCTTGGCGTTAGAATCCAAGATTCACAAAGTACAATCAGGGAAAAAATATGAACTTACATTTTCTATACTGAGCAAGGTCAAAGGTACTATTCTCCCCCAAAGTCTCGAGAACGACTTTCCTCGTGGCTATACTCGATACGGTAGCAACACATTAACATACCTTCTTTATCAAAAATATTGGTTCGCCATCTTCATAAGGTTGTATAATTCTCTTAGCGTCCCAAAGGAACATTTTGTTTCTCCTTCTCTCCTGAATCTTCTTCGTTGCTGTTGCATTATTAGGCATTAAATCTACATCCTTTATATGTATCGGCTTAATCCAATGGGTCTAAAAGTCTAAGTCCTCATCAGACACTATTGACACAAACTTGTCATGCCACTTGTGAATCTTGGATTCTAACCCATCCATGAACTTATGCCCATGCCTTGCAGCTGCAAAGTACCAACCATCAGGCTGCCTACAGATGGTGAAGAAAAATCTATATAACTGAAGCGTAGCCCTGACATCAACCTCTTTACATACTATCTCAAAACCTGCTAAAAGCCAATATGTGTTAGGTGAGAACATACTTGGCACGACTCTAAACTAGTTGAAGAATCCCTGAACAAAAGCCGAGAAAGGAAAGCGCAGCCTAAAATCTAAATACTTCAGGTAGATATGGAACTCGTACTCTCGTAGAAAGCATACTCTCTCCCTGTCTCTTAGCCTCCTCAAGTTCCATGTTCCAAGAAGAACTTGCCAGCACTGATTGTACTTTGTGACGAGAACTCTATTAACGGAACTAGAGGTTCCATCAGGAGAATCGCAAAAGTAAGCTATTGTATTGTACAAATACCTTGTTGACGACCTCCCTTCCTTATCCTTAGGATAATTATCCATAGGAAGCTCGTTAATCTAAGCAAGTTTATCCCACCTTGCCTCTATACTATCGGTCGAACCGCCCGAAGAACATGCCGCCTCGAACCAATTTTGGGGAAGAAGAGTAGCCTCAATTTTCGTTGCCTCAGAATCAAACAAAACAAGTCAACGAACAACTTTGCGAACCATACCTGGAAAATTGTATGAAATGAAATAATAGAAGTCGAAGAGTGAGATTCTGAAGATTTGAAAACGAACGAAATTTTTAGATGTAACTAAAGGAGTAAAACCTGATTGTCAATAGTGCCTTATATATGGACGATCCGTTTTCGTAACTGCAAATCTGCTTTTGCAAGTATTGATGTGTTAATATGATATTTCCACGGATTGTTGATGCGTAACTTGTGATAGAAATCTAATGGTTGAAAACTTTCTGACAGTTATTAGGCCTGCAACAAAATGATAACCTCGGTGACAAATGTTGTACCTACAGCTTTTTTATTTCCTGAACGGGTGAGAGATTTGAAATGGCAATGTTTCGGCTAGGATCTGATCTATCCTACTTCCTATGTTACCCTGCATAAATCTAAAGAGTCTCCCCCCACTCGACCTCTACCAAAATATATATATACATAACTCCTTTTATTGTCTATTCGAACGTAGGAGTTGGGGGACAAATGTTAATAGTTAGTTTTCACTCAACTTACACTCGTCCTTTCGTCAGTCAAGAAGCTAGGTGATCGAATCTCTTGGCATTCCTACTCTTTAGAAGACACTCAGCAATTATGCCAAGTAAAAGAGATGCTCCTGGTTTGAATTCAAATCTATAGAGCAAATAGTTATCATAAGCACAATTACATTTTAGAACTACTTGCTATCCCTACATATTAGAGGAGATCTCAAGTTAAGGGCGCTCTACGTGTCTTAATAGTTACCTCGGCAACTGCTTTAGGCATAACAACCATCTATAAATACCAGAAAGAAACTCGGTAAGGTCTCTTGAACACTTCTCATTCTCATACTTACTATACTAAATTACCATTCTAACTTAGGCATCGGAGTAACCGCATTGGATTAGCCCCAATACTAAGTATTTTTACTCTCTTTTGTAGGACTATTTCCTGACCCCAAAATCCACCAACAACAACAATGGCAAACCGAGTTACTCCAGGATGAACAATTTCTTTCCAACCATTTCTTTTTCTCAAACATGACAACATATAAATATGATTATAAACAAATATGGTTACCTTGGAAGCATGACTTGCAAGCTCATTCACATGGTCTATCTTACAAATATCTTTCAACATCAAATTTAAGCAATGTGCTACACAAGGGGACCAATATATGCAACCATACTTCCCTTACAATAACCTCACAGTGACAACATAGTTACTTGCATTATCAATTACTATTGCACCACATTAATGGGCCCAACCCAATCAACAATCTCTGAAAACATATTGCATAGATTATTAGCATTTTTTATAATATCTAATGCATTAATTGACTTCACAAATGTCATACTAGCAGGACAATACACTAAAAAATTTATTAGAGTCCTTTGTCTTTAGTCAGTCTAACCTTCACCCATTATTGTACACCCAGTTTTAGCCTAATTACTTCTATAAGAATCAATATGCAATTGGCACTCCTTGTAATCTCGTAGTAATTGAGTATGAATTGCATGGTAAGATGGACCTTTGTAACCACTACCAATTGTAGCAATAGCATCTAATGCTGGTTGAAAATAAGGTGACTTTAAAGTATTGAAAGGTATGCATGCATCAAAAAACCATTTAGCAAATGCTTAGTTTGCTCTTTGAATAGCTTGCTTAACAGTCAATACGCTTTTAATACCTAGTTGAGACAATGTAGTAGTGTTCTTAACTACATAATTATCCATATGAACCTTTCTTTTTTGTTTTGGTAGCTTTGATGAAGGATTCAACTCTTTAACTTCATCATCTTCAATTTCAATATACATAGCATCATTCGAATCTTGAACCTTTTGTTTAGAGGACTTAAGATATTCGACTATTTTCTCCTAAACTTCATTTGAAACCTTTTTACAAGGTGCTATGCTACCACGAATCCCTGCCAAATAATACTTCATCCTATTAATCCCTCTATCAAAATAATTAGATCCATAATAAAGGCATGTGAACACTTTCTTTCCTTTATCATTAGTGGACAAATTAAAATGCTCCTAAGTAGGATCATTTTTCGAATGAACCATAGTAGAAGACGACTGGCTACTTTACATTCCCTAAACAAAATATACATAGATTTAATTAGTAATTGAAAAGTAATAGTAAATGTAGATGTACGTCAATTATGAAGATATCAAGAGGTAAGTTCATGCCTTAAAAGTTAAACTTATCAAATAAACATTATGTCATTCAAATCCTTTTACATAAATAAAATAGAATAATTCAATAAACAATTATTTATACATACTAACATAATGTAAAATACACTAGAGAAAGTAAATATGTTGTACAATGCACATGTTATAGTAAACAGCTAACCTTTCTTTATAATGCTTTCTCTCTCTAGCAACTAATTCATTCAACAAGACAACAATATAGTTTTAGATATTCTGGTTATAGTGGTAATTAAAGATTAAAATTTAATCACAAGTTTCTAATAAGGACAAAGGGGCTTCATTAAAGTTTACAACTTTACATACGTCACATGCATGTATATTATATTATCACATTGCCTATAGTAAACAATAGAAAATATTAATATATAATAAATAAAGAAAAATGAAGATGTAATACAAAGTTACAAACAAAGGTCGAAGTTCAAATATCAACATGATATGGCATATGCGTATAAAGATTAAAGAACTTTGTATCTATTATAAATTTACAACAATACAAGAATAAATATTTATATTATGCAATTAATATAATAGAAAACAATATGATATGGGTATGGACCAAAAATTATTATGTACAAAACACTAACAAAGTAGATTAAATAAATGTTCATTAAACAAAAAAAAAAAAAAGAAACTTTCACTGGTAAACAAAGATCACCTTATAAAAAGCTTAAAGCTTTAAGATTTATTATTTGAGTCTTGTATCTTAAAGGTAAGAGTTGAATTTTAACTTTTATCCTAATATTTTGCTCTTTGACTTTAGGAACAATGAAAAAGACAAAAGGTAAGGTTTGAATTCTATTTACTTCATCTTTACAGTTTTAGACTTTTATTTTAGTCTTTGTCTTTTATGGTCTTGTTTTTTAAAAAAATATTGAAAAAGTCAAATTGGCCCACTTTATTTGTATGATCGTGACCGACTTAAGCTTTCTAATTTCCATGCAATTATATAAGGGCAGCACTATAGTAAATCAATATATATATATATATAATAGTGATGCATCCAAACCCATTAGACCTAGTCAGGTTGACTAGGTTACGATCGAACTAGCTAGGTCAAGCAGGTTATGCGAGTCAAGCTAAGTCAATTCAAAAGTGATTTTTCTTTGAGGACAGGTCCATTTTAATGGCTGGTTTGGTTCAACTAAGTTGAACCAACCAAGTCAGTCCAAGTTTAATAACCATGATCTTAGTAAGTTTGATGAAAAAGCTGATGAAGGTATTTTCTTAAGATATTTATTAAATGGTAAAGCATACAAAATTCATAAAAAAGTAACAAAAGTTATTGAAGAATCAATTAATATTAAATTTGTTGAAGATATTAACAATATTACTAATAAGGATGATGTTAATTCTAGGAAAAAAAAGGTTCTCATGACTTATAATTTAAACAAGAAGGTACCAGTGTTTAACCAAAAGCTATACAGTCAAAATAAGAAGGTACCATAGTAAACTTAGAAGGTAACATAAATCCTTCTATAAGTCAAACATGTTGATTCAAATGCTTCAAGATCTTAAAGATTCATGCCCTCACATCTATGACATTTCATAATTAGAGATGTTTAATGTTGATAGAGATCATAGATCAATCACTCGCTCATATGGTTCACCGAGCTTTCTAAGGGGAGCTAAATTCTAAACAACAATGCATTCTCTACCTCGACCTATTAAGGTACTCTGTTCTCCATCTCATTGAAGAAACCCTTAAGGTGCCTTACCTGTTGTTGAGCCAACCTCTTTACAACACACCAATCCAAGGCCAAGCACTGAACCTACCTGCTAACACATCTCTAAGGCTAAGCTACCCTACTTCAAAGCTGATCAGCAATGGTAAATGTGAAGAATGGCCATCTATCGAGCCAACCCTACCAAAGCCCTAAACAGTTGAACTATCAAACTACTAAGCATCCGACTTGACTTGCTCTGCTTAGATCAGCTTTACCCAACAAAGCAACATCATCGAAACTACATAATAGACAGTTGATAAGTACCCTATTTCTCTAACATCCATACTATCCTTACAAGAATATTCCCTTTTCATTTGATTACAGATTTACCCTTATAAATTACACACTTTTCCTTTTCTACTAAGAATCTTTTTTGTAATTTATATCAACTTAAGACTTGCCCTAATTGGGCTATATAAATACTTACAATATGTAATAGCCATAATGGTAGTGATCAATGAATTTGAGACATATTTTCCCTTGTGAGTTAAGTATCCCTTGCTTACTCTCATTTACTCTTGTCAAGTCCATCGTAAGTGTAGATTAGTGACAACTGTCGTTCAGCCACAATTGTATATAATATCAAGTGCGACCTATGCTCGTGTAAAGTGTTGGTACATCATATCTACTACCAATGCATGGGAACCTCTACTAAACCTTCAACTTCCATTTAGCTTTTAGATTGTCTTGAGATTTGGACTCACCCCTAGTTCATGTGATATCGGTAGCCATATGTCACCCCTTCCCAGTGATTCGTATCATCTTACTATCAGAGCATAGCTACGTTTGAGCAAGTTTTTGTTACTTTGTACTCTAAGTAACTTATTATAATGTGTTGTAGAAATCATCTATTGTTGTTGTGAGGGTTTGAGAAGTGTTTAGCATTAAAGAAATTTAATGCTCTATATTCCCCTATTTCTTGTTCGCAAAACAGAGTACGAGTGTTCATTTGGTTTATTATGTTTTGGTTATAATAGCTATTAGTGTGTTAAGTTTTGTTTGGTTATTGTTGTTCATTGAAAGAATTTTGAGTTATGTTTCAACTGTAAATCTATTGTAATAGACAAAAATGTTCGACTCTAGTGTTTAAGGAACCCTAAGTAACCAAGAGAGTAGAGTTCGTAATGGCTAAGGACAACAAGGAAGTTTTACGCCTCTAATATGTGGATGAACAATTAGATAGGCTTACTGATTTAGTGACTAACCTGGTGACTACCATAAATGAAGATAGGCAATAAGCTCAAAATGACACTTACAAAGGTTGAGTCAATGAGTTGCACAAAATAGGCAATGGCCGATACGGCCAAGCTAATGCCTTAGTCTAACTACCCTAAGCTGGAGGAGTAGATAAAGTTATTCAACAGAGACTAGCATTAGAGGAGATTAAAGAAGAGGATAAGGAAGAAGAGTATTATAAACCCAAAGAGAAGAATGTCTGAGCTCTTAGAGTAGAAGGATTGAGGATACATATACCTATTTTTTCTAGAAATAGTGATGCTGAGGACCACCTGGACTAGATAAATAAGATTAAGATGCAGTTTGAGTGTCATGAGGTGCCTAAGAATGCCAAAGTTAAATTTTCCATACTAAAATTTACTGGCTATGTAGCTCTGTGGTGGAAGAATTTACAAGCCACCTGCAAAAGAGAAGGAGAAAGTAAGATAAGGGATTGGGATGAAATGAAGAAAGTCATGAGAAGAAGATTTTTTTTCGAGCTATTGTTTGCAGAATGCATTCAAAAGGTTACAAGAGTAAAGGTAAGGAGGATCAAGTGTTGAATCGTATATGAAGGAATTTCAAATGTTGATGATCCGTTGTAAAGTAGTCATACCCAAGGACTGAATTTTATCTCAATTCATTAGCGGATTAAAGTATGAGATTGGAGATATTCTGGACACTATGGACATTGGTACACTTGATGAGGCAATCTAAGCTGCCCAAAGAATTGAGAGATGCTAAGCTAAAAGATTCCAAGCTCCTATCAATTGACTTACCCCTAATCGACCTGTTCTAAGCAAACTTGTGTGATTGGAACCAAGTAAAATTGTTGAGGTCTAACCTGCTTAAACTATCGAAGCAAAGGAGAAAGAGATCCCAAGGAAGTTCAAGAAAGGCTAGAGTTCAGGAAGAAAAATGAGTGAGATCAAGCGCTTTAAGTGTCTAAGGTTAGTATACATGGCTGCATAATGTCTGAATAAATGAGTGATGTTGATTAAGGAAGAGTTACTGACCATTGAGGTCAACAATACTAACGAGAAGTCCAAAGAATCTGGACACCCAAAATAGTCTAAGAAGGAGGAGATCATTTATAATGAAGAAGGTAATTTTATGCCTACAACCATAGTATTAAGGAGAGTAGTGAGTATAAGTCCTATGCTAAAGGATGAGCAACAAGAGAATATATTCCACATTAGCTATAAGGTAAATGGATCATTATGTGCATTAATTTTTGACAATGGTAGCTACACCAATGCAGCATCTACTTTCATAGTCCAGTAATTAAAGTTGTCAACCTTACCTTACCCTAAGCCTTACAAATTGCACTGGCTCAGTGATAAAGAATCCTTATAAGTAAATAAACAAGTGGTCGTACTAATCTGTATTAGAAACTAACGAGATGAAGTACTTTATGATGTGTTACCCATAAGTGTACCTCATATTCTTCTTAAATGACCATGGATGTTTGATCAAAATGTGAATTATGATGGGATGAAGAACATATGTTCCTTAGAGGATGAGGGTAGGAAGGTAAAGTTAAGCCCTATGACTACTAAGCAAGTTAAAAGTATGCAAACCCAACTAAGCCAAGTTCTGAAGAAGGAAGCTTTGTTAATAACCCGAGTTGAGTTGAAGAGCCGACCTATCTAATATTTAGGGATACTTAAGATGAGAAGATTAGATGAGGAACTGCTACATGCCAAGGTGAAAACTTTGCTAAATGAGTTTGCCAACTTATTCCCAAGTAAATTGCTAGAAGGATTGCCCTCAATTTGAGGCATTGTACATGTAATAAACTTACAGCCAAGAGCCATACTACCGAATAAGCTTACCTATAGACTAAATCCAGAACAAGCTATCGAGCTATAGTGATAGGTAGATGAATTATTGAAGAGAAGGTATGTATAAGAGTCCTTAGGCCCATGTACCATGCCATCTTTGTTGGTGCCAAAGAAGGATGGGACATAGAGAATGTGTATAGATAGCTAAGTAATTAATCGCATTAATATCAAGCATAGGTACCTTATACCAAGGCTTGATGACATATTCGATGAATTAAAATACCATCAGATCCAAATGCAAGAGGGAGATGAATGGAAGACCATGTTCAAGACCCGTAATGGATTATATGACTAGCTTGTGATGCACTTCGGACTATTGAACACGCTGAGCACATTCATGAGACTAATGAACCATTTGCTCCCAGAATTGATTAGAAAATTTGTTGTTGTATATTTCAATGACATTCTAGTCTATAGCCCTAACTTGGAGACTCACTGTAAGTAGCTCCAAGCATTTTTCTCAAAACTCTAAGCCTAGAAGTTTTATACCAACCTTAAGAAATGTGACTTTTGTCGACCTAAAGTGATCTTTTTGGGATTGTTGTAAGTGGTGGTAGTATACGAGTTGATGAAGAGAAGGTGAAGGCAATTACCAATTGTCCTGTACCGACTTGCTTTGCCAATGTGTGAAGCTTCTATAGCTTAGCATCATTCTACCACCAACTTAAAAGAAGTTCCAATACTATTGTGGCCTTACTCATCAAGCTATCGAAGAAAAATGCAGAGTTTAGGTAGGATGAGAAAGAGCAAAGTGGCTTTAAGGAGGTGAAAGAGAATCAGACTACCGCTCTTGTCTTAGCTCTACCGAGCTTTCATAAATTATTTGAAGTGGAGTATGATGCATCCGAACTAGGCATAGGAGTCGTGCTAATGCAAGAGTGCCATTGCCTATTTTAGTGAGAAACTTAGAGGAGCTACACTTAATTACTCTATATTTGATAAGGAATTTTACTCTTTGATCCAAGCTCTAACTGTTTGGCAACATTATTTATTGACCAAAGAATTTGTAATCTACACTAATCATGAATCTTTGAGATATTTGAAGAGTCAGCCTAAGTTGTCGAGAAGGCAAGCCAAGTGGATTGAATTTTTGGAAGGATTTTCGTATGTTGCCAAGTACAAGAATGATAAGTAAAATGTAGTAGCTAATGCCCTATCAAGACTACATTCCCTCTTGACTGAGTTACAGACCAAGTTACTTAGATTTTCTATGATTAAGGATTTATATGTTGAAGATCCGCACTTTGGCCCGATCTATGTCAAATGTGAAGAAAGCCAAACACTTGATGACTATCATAGGGAAGATAGACACTTGTTTAAGAAGAAGAGACTGTATATCCCGGCCTGTTTATGTAGGATTGTTGGTACACGAAGCGTATGGTAGAGGATTGTTTAGAAATTTTTGCAAGCACCAAACTTGTGAAGTACAAGCCTCTAAATTCTTTAATCCAAGGATGATGAGAGATGTCCAAGCTAAACTAGAAAGATGTGCTACTTACAGAAGGGTTAAGAGCCGAGCTGAGCAAGGGCAATGGCAATATTTACCTTTGCTAATCTTGACTAAACTGTGGTCTGAGCTGAGCATGGACTTTATGTTAGGATTTTCAAGGACGTCCCAATGGAAAGACTCCATCATGGTAGTCATGGACCGATTTAGCAAGATGGCACACTTTGTGCCCTATTCCAAAACTAACGATGCTTAAGCTATCTCTTTTCTTTTCTTGCAAGAAGTCATCAAGCACCATGGAGCTCCCAGAAAAATCATGCCTGATTAGGATCTAAAATTCATAAGCTACTTCTGGAGAACCTTATAGAAACGACTAGAAACCAAGTAGCTATTTAGCATGACTTGCTACCTTCAAACCGATGAACAAACTAAGGTTGGTAATAAAACATTAGGAAACTTGCTCAACGTTCGACTTCCATTTAACTTTTGAACTGTCTTGAGGTTTGGACCTACCCCTAGTTCATGTGATATCAATAGCCGTGTGTCACCCCTTCTTAGCAATCCATATCATCCTGGTATTAAAGTCCTTATTGGACAAAACCTAACTTCTTAGGATGTATGCCTACCCATAATCAAGTTTGCTTACAATAAAACTACGCATAGCATCATAGGCAAATCCCCATTTAAAGTCACCTATGGATTCAACCCTAAGCTTCCATTAGATCAAATGCCACTACTAAGCTACCAAGAAGACTTGATGTGTCTTGAGGGTTGGATACACAAAGAAGCACCTTAATGTAATGAACCAAAAGAAAATAAAAGAGATTAGTAGAATACAGGTAGGTACTAACTGAATATGAAACACCAATCGATCCTACTCATCTTACAATCCACCGGATATAACTCATCGATCCGAACTATAGAGTTACTTGCTACTAGTCCTTACTAAAAGGAATAGATAAGAGTTAAAAAGGATAATAAGAACGCTAAGGTTGCTCCAAAGGGAAACTTGTATATTCTAATGATGAGAGATGATTGATTGCTATATATAAAATGAATGGGGTTTATATACTAACCCCTTTAGAGTTACAAGTACGTATGAAAAGACAAAAAGAGTAATTTACAACTGGTATACATGAAATATACTAAAAAGGGTAAAAAAAGACAAAGAATATTTAGTACAGAAAAAGTAAAGAATCCTTCTAGAATGTTATACTAGAAGATACGTGTCGCATGGTGGTAGGCGTTATGAAATATAGTACAATTAGAACAAAATGAAGAAAAGAGAGTCTATAATCAAAGCCTTATGAGCTCAATCAATCAGTCACTAAAGAATATTTGGCTTAGATTAGGATCGGGTGCTGGAGGTTAGCTCAAACAATTGTTTAAGGTTAGTACACTTGGCTATTGTCTATATCATGGTATGTTTGCTTGGTAGGTCGGCACTTATACTTAGTAGCTTCAAGAACTATGCCAGCGTACATGAGAGCTCAGTATTTAAGTCGATAGTAAAGTGAAACATGGAGATTGAGATAAGAATTCTCGGCTTTGATGGGGCTTCGAGCTAATATTCTCTATGTGATTCCTTAGAGTCCTCTAGCTTGGTTATATGTGATTGATCCAAGAAGTTGATTCCTATCATTTTCTTGAAGGTCAAAAAGATTTTACCTCAAACCTAAAGTAGTCTCCAGTTCTTGTTCTTCTTGGCTACTATGAGGTCTTCTTTTGTTTAGTGGGGAATCAAGTCAGACACATTGAAGGTAAAAGAAACACCATGGCTCTCAACAAGCTGGATTTGGTAGATGTTGCGATTGATCTTGTTTAAGACCTCAAATAAACCATCAGCTCTTAGAGATAGTTTGCTCTATCTTAGGTACAAAAATCGTTCTCGATTGAGTTGATCCATATTAAGTCTCCCAGCTTGAAAGAAACAGTTTGGTAGCCTCGACTATCAATGTCCTATTGTCTCTTATTGAACTTGGCAATCTTCCTTGCCATAGACTAATGTAGCTCTTGCAATTCTTGGGCTCGGTTAACTTTAGATTAACTCTCTTCAGTAGCTACAAAGGTACCAATTAAATCTAAGGGGATACTGGGATTAAGGCCATAAACTACCTCAAATAGAGTTTTCCCAATGGTGCTATGGATGGTTCAATTGTATGCGAACTCCACAACTAGTAGATATAGATCCCAATCCTTTAAATTCTTTCCCATGATAGCTTTGAGTAAATTGCTTAGCATCTTGTTCACCACTTCAGTCTGGCTATTAGTGTAAGGGTGACAACTGGAGATAAACACAAGTTTAGTCCTAAGTCTTGTCTAAAGAGTCTTCCAAAAATAGCTTAAGAATTTGTATTGTGATCAGAAACAATAGTCTTTAACACTCCGTATAGTCAGACAACTTCTTGCAAAAACAAATTAGCAATATATAAAGCATCATTTGTTCGATGGCATGAGATGAAGTGTGTCATTTTGTTGAAGAGTGATCCACTACAACAAAGATCGAATATTTTCCCTTGGATGTTTAGAGAAACCCTATAACAAAGTCTGTGATGAGGTCAACTCAAGGTAAGGTTGGTGTTGGTAGGGACATATACTCTCCATGGGGCTCTCTCTTCCCCTTAGCTCTTTTGCACACTTAATAATTATCAACTACCTTATGGACATCCTTAGCCAAACCAGGCTAGTAAAAATTTCCTTCAACAGATTAGCTATTTTAGTCTATCCAAAATGACTAAATAATCCACCCTTATGAGCTTTCCTAACCAATAGCTTATGCATAGAACAGTTTAGTACATATAGCCTTCAATCCTTGAATAAATAGCCATCTTTGAGGTAGTATCCTCCAACAACATCTCCTTCTCATCACTATTCAAGAATGGGACCAAAATGGGGGTCACAACCATACTGTTCAATGATAACTGAAAATCCTAGCAACTTCATTTTCAAAGAGGTCAGTAACATTTGCCAATATGACAAAGCATCAACGACCACATTGGTGCATCTTTTCTTATATTGGATCATATATGAAAAACCTTTCATGAACTTTAGCCACTTGGCTTGCCTCTTTGAAAGTTTGTTTTAACTCCTAAGATGCTTCAATAACTCATGGTCAATATAAATAATAAACTCTCATAGCAGTAAGTAGTGTTGCCAAATACTAAGAGCTAGTAAAAGAGACTACAACTCTGTCTCATACACGAAATAGTTTAAGGTAACACTACCAAGCTTCTCATTACAGTAGGCAACTAGTCATCTCTCTTGCTTCAAGATGGCATTGACTCCAATGCCCAACAGATCGCACTCCAATTCAAATGGCTTGTCAAAATCTGGTAATGATAGGATAGAGGCAAAGGTAAGCTTCGCATTGATCTCCCTAAAGCTCTACATAGCTCGATTATTCCATTTGAACCCATCACTCTTCTTGGTCAGCTCGATCAAGGGACCTGCAATGGTACTAAAGTTCTTAATAAATTACCTACAGAAAAAAGCAAGGCCATAGAAATTTCAAACTTCAATGACATTCTTTGGCATCGACCACTCCAATATTGCTCGAATCTTTTCCTCATCAACTTTGATTCCTTCCCCTGATACTAAATACCTAAGAAAAATTACTTCATCTTGACAGAATGTACACTTTTTCAGGTTCTCATATAACTTCTTGGCTCATAAAATATCAAAAACAACTTAGAGATGTTAAACATGGTTATTCAGGATGGCATTATATACAATATGTATCAAAGTACACAACTACACATCATCCGATCAGAGGATACATCACATGTTCATCAATCGCATAAATGTACTCGGCGCATTTGTAAGTCCGAACAGCATAATCGACCATTCGTAAAGACCACACCTCATCTCATGCGAATTTGGTGGTAATCACTTTACAAATCAATCTTCAAAAATATCTTAGCTCCATGAAGCTCATCTAATATGTCATTGAGCCTCAATATTAGATATCTATACTTAACAGTGATACGATTGATAACTCAGCTATCGATGTACATGTACTATGAACAATCCTTCTTTGGGGCGAGCAAAGTTAGTACAATACAAGGGCTTATTCTCTCCCTTACATATCTTCATTCTACGAGATCATCCACTTAGCTTTTCAACTCAATAGCCTGCTCAAGTTTCATTCTATAGGCAGGGCTGCGCTTGGCTATAAATCATTACAATGTCTTATGCCTTGAATTGGGGGTAGTCCCTTGGGTAACTCTTCAAGAAATTGATATGAGAACTCATCTATCAACCTTCGAATCTCATTAGGCACTTCTTCAAGCTCTCCTATTTCTAATAATCTTCTAATCAATAGGAATATAGGCTCTTCAGTCTTTTCAACAGCTCGGAGTTCTCTTTAGCTTCTCACTAAGGTCTTCTTCTTACTAACTTGAGTGAGTTGGTTATGAGTCTCATTCACTTGGGTCAGTTTGATGGGTTGCACCACAATCTTTTTTCCATTCTTAACAAAGGCATAGGTGTTCTTGTATCCATTATGAGTAATACATTAATCAAATAACCAAAGTTTTCCTAAAAATAGATGTGAAGCTTTCATAGGAATGACATCACACACTACTTCATCCCTATATACATTCCTAACACTAAATGGTATGGTTACTTGCTCGGTAACATATAGAGCACCCTTATCATAGAGCTAATGCAACTTGTAAGGTTAGAGGTGCTTAGAGGTCGGCAATCCTAACCTCTACACAAAGGATTGTGCAACTACATTAGTATAACTTCCTCCATCTACTATGATGGTACACTTCATATGTAACAAATTTTCTCGTTAGTCTTCCTCAGAGTTTAGTAGGGAACTCAATACTCACCTTAATACTAAATTCATTACTCCTCCTTAGTCGGCATAAACATAAGTCTCCTCTTCCTCCTTGGTATCAATCTTCCCAACATTCTTCTCCTTACCGAGCTTGCTCTTATTGGTTCTATCTACTACATTTCCTCAGAGCACCATGGTACAACAATTTGGATACTTAGCAACCATGTATCCAAAGCCCAAGCATTTAAAGCACTTCACCTCGCTGGTCTTCTATCTAGAGGTCTATCCCTTATCATATGTCCTCAAGGTTGGTTTAACCTCAGTTTAGCTAGGCTAGCCTACTTGGCCCTTTTATCCTACTCAGCTATCATCAATTAGTCATTTCTCTCCTCAGCTGGGAGGATCTCTTCGACTTAGCTTGAGCAAGTCGATATGGAACAGGGGCTTAGGAAAAGGTTTGCTTAGGTCAACTTGGGGCATTCCTTCTATGTTTTTCAATCCTCTATGCTATCTTAATGGCCTTTTCTAGAGTATAAAACCTCTATACTTCTACAATATTACAAATCTTATATTTAAGCACAAAAATAAACCTCGATACTATATGAGCCTTGAGTTCATCCATGTCTGCTTGGATCATTGGTATCTAGAATTCTCTCACATAGTTATCAACAAATCAACCTCCTTGGTGAAGTTCCTGCAATTTGGCAAATGTATCCTGTAAGTAGCTTTTGAGCATAAATCTACCCCTAAAAAATCTCTTCATCTCATCTTAAGTTCTTACTCCTTGTCATCTTAAGTTCTTACTCCTTGTCATCCATCCCTTGCTTTAACTGCATTTAGATTTTTCCACCACATAGTAGCATACTTAGAAAATTTAAGTACAACAAGTTGCACTTTAACAGCATCAATATACCTATAATAGTCAAACACTTTCTCTACCTTTTCTTCCTACTCTAAATATCCATCAACATCTCAACTTCTACTAAAGGGTGGGATTTAGACCTTAACATTATCTAATCCTTGAGAAGCTCAACATCCTCACTCTTACACTTAGTAGTACCCGGCCTCTTTTTCTTCATCTCTGTTAGTCTTTACATCTACTTTCTCATCATCCTCTTCTATCTTTTCTAACTCTAGTCATATTCTAGCAACTCAATTTACTACTTCTCCATCTCGAGGGGAAAGGGGTCAAACTGGGTGGTTAGCTCAGTTGCCTTAGCCATAGCGTCTCTTTAGAACATTTTCAAGTAGGTTATGGTGTAGCACGCCTTACGGTTGTTGTTTGTTAACTTGCATTGCAATGACTAGACTCTCAACAAGATTAGTGAGTCTATTATGTTTATCATCAACTGACCCAAGAGTGTTACTACCATTATGACCACAACTAAGTTGAGCACCATTACTCTAGTCACCAATAACACCTTGAACACTCGAATCCGACATAGTATAATACTTATCTTAATAGATTAACAACATAACACACAACAAACACTTCTACTAACAATTTAAAACCTTACTAACACATTCTTAACAACTTCAACGCCCAACAATCACTCGAACACAATAAAAACATACTTGCTCTATTTTCACAATGAAAAACAAAGTAAAATAGAGTACCAATGGAACTACACTTACCAACAGACAAATTTTCACTATACAGCTCAAAGCTTCAAAACTTACTTCAAATGAACACATTGAAGCAGCTACGGAAGAAACATAGCAACCGCTAACAACAAATACACTAAAACTTCATTGCAACTTCACACTCTCTCTCTTAGAACTGTACTCTGATATTAGCGAAGCTGATGCATCTCTAGGGTCAAATATACGGAGAAGCACCACAACATAATAAATTGAAAGAAAATAAAAGAGATAACCAAAATCCAAGCAACTACCAATTGTATATGACATACCAATCAATCCTACTTAGCCTACAATTTGACAGATATGACTTACTTGTCTGAACTATAGGGTCACTTGCCACTACTCATTGCTAAAGAGAATAGATAAGAGTTAAAAAGGACAATGAGAAAATTAGGGTTGCTTAAAAGGGAAACTTGTATGTTTTGATAATAAGAGATGATTGATTGCTGCTTACAAAATGAATGGGGTTTATATACTTGCCCCATTAGGGTTATAGGTACGTATGAAAAGACAGAAAGGGTAATTTACAATTAGAATACATGAAATATACTAAAAAGGGTAAAAGAGATAAAAAAATATTCAGCATGGAAAAAAGTAAAGAATCCTTTTGGAATGTTGTGCCAAAAGACACATATCGTATGGTAGCTGGCAATCTAAAATACAATACAATTTAGATCAAATGAGGAAAAGAGAGTCTATAGTTAGAGCCAACCTAATCTAGATCAAGTCGAAGCTCAATCAATCAATCACTAGAGAGTACTCGGTTTGGACTAGGTCGGGTGTTGGAGTTCAGCTTGAGAGATCAACTCAAATAGTCTTTTGAGGCTAGTATGCTAAGATGTTGTCTGCATCATGGCATAATTGCTCGATAGGTCGGTCTGATGCTTAGCAAGTCGACACATCTGTTCAATAGCTTTAGGAACTATGCTAGTGTACATGAGAGCTTAGTATTTAGGTCAGCAATAGAGTGAAATATAGAGGTTGGGATAGGGATTCTTGTCTTGGATAGAGCTTCAAGCTAATATTCTCTACGTGAGTCCTTCGAGTCCTCTAACTCGGTTGTATGTGATCGATTTAGAAAGTTGATTCCTATCAAGACAGGTCCACTATTAATGAGTCAAAGGCCATCAAGACAATGTACCAAAAGGTTAAAAAGCAATTGAGCCAAGTTGCCACCAAGCTTAAGAGGTAAGGTAAAGGATAAAAGAGTAGAGAATTTTAGCCTGGTGATTTGGTCTAGATCAACCTCAGTAAGGATCGATTGCCAAGTTTAAAGAAGAGTAAGTTATCTCCTAGAACCGATGGACCATTCAAAGTTCTTGAAAAGATTAATCCTAATGCCTACAGGATTAAATTACTTAAACACTATGGAGTCTTAGACTCCTTTAACATTATTGACCTCCATCTATATGCTCTCGAAGATGAGCAACGAGAAGCTGAGTCAAATTTGATCTTAAATCTCAAATAGCTCAGACGAGATGATAGGAATTATGGACCAATCACTTGCTCTCAAGCTCGAAGACTTGCCCATATGGTTTGTCAAGCTATCCAAGGGGGAGCTAAACTCTAAAGAATAATACATTCTCCACCTTTACCTACTAATGTACTCTATTCTCCATTTCATTGAAGAAACCCCTGAAGTGCCCAACTTGTTGTTGAGTTGACCTCTTTACAACACACTAGTCTAAGGCTAAGCACTGAACCTGCCTGCTACAAAGCTAACACATCTCCAAGGCCGAACTACCCTACTTTCAAGCCGATCAGCCGAGGCTGATTTGAAGAATGGCCATCTATCAAACTAACCCCACCTAAAATAGCTGAACTACCAAACTACTGAGCATCTGACCTAACCTACTCTGCTTGGATCAACTCTACCCAACAAAGCATATCATCAAGACCACATAATAGACAGTTGACACGTACCCTATTTCTTTGACATCCATACTATCCTTATAAGAATATTCCCTTTCCATTTTATTATGGATTTACCCTTGTAAATTACACACTTTTTCTTTTCTATTAAGAATTTTTTTTGTAATTTACATCAACCTAGGACTTACCATAATTAAGCCATATAAATACTTGTAATATGTAATAGCCGTAACATCAGTAATCATTGAATTTGAGACATACTTTCCATTGTGAGCTCAATATCCCTTACTTACTCTCATTTTCTCTTATCTAGTCCATTGTGTATGTAGATTAGTGGTGAGTTCCCTCGAGGCACACTTAAGCATAATATCAAGTGCGACCTGAGCTCGTATGAGGTATTGGTACGTTATATCCATTACTGGTGCACAAGAAACCTTACTTAACCTTCAACTTCCATTTAGCTTTTGAACCATCTTAAGATTCAAACCTACCCCTAGTTTGTGTGATATCGATAGTCGTGTGAATTTAGTGCCTAAACCAAAAGGTAAATCCATTATTGGTACAAAATGGGTTTTTAAAAATAAACTAGAAAAAATAGGCAAGACTATAAGACATAAGGCTAGATTAGTAGCTAAAGAATACTCACAACAAGAGGTATAGATTGTAATGAGACTTATGTTCCTGTAGCTAGACTAGAAGCAATTCAATTTTACTTACTTTTGCTTGCTTAAAGAATTTCAAGTTGTTTCATATGCATTGTAGGAGTGCCTTCTTGAATGGCTATATAAAGGACAGGTATATATGGAGCAACCTCTTAGATAAGGAAGACCATGTTTACAAGCTCAAAAAGGTATTATATGAATTTAAACAGGCACTACGTACTTTGTGTGAAAGATTAAGTGAATATTTGATTAAAAATGACTTCAAGAGAGGTAAAATAGATACTACTTTATTCTTCAAACATTATGGTAATGACTTGTTGTACAAATTTATGTAGATATAATATTTGGTGCTATTAATGAAAAGTATTGCAAAGAATTTTCTAAGTTAATGCAAGTTGAATTTGAAATGTCCTTGATGGGAGAACTCAATTTCTTCCTTAATTGTCAAATGAAGCTAATTGATGAAGGAATATTAATGCACTAAGAGAAGTAAACAAATCAAATATAAAAAAGTTTAGCTTTTCTAAAGTTAAGAGTGCTACAACACTATGTCTACTTTGACCAAGTTAGATCTAGACTTGAATGGCAAGAAGGTAATGAGAAGCTTTATAGAAGCTTAATAGGATCTCTTTTATACTTAGCTGCATCTAGACCAAATATCCTATTTAGTATTTGTATTTGCGTTAGATTTTAAAGCAATCCAATTGAAACACATCTAGCTATTGTTAAGAGAATATTTAAATATCTTTCTTGCACTTCTAAATTGGGCATATGGTATCCTAAAAATCAAAACTCTAGTTTGATATGATATTCAAATGCTAATTGTGTAAGATGCAAGATTGATAGAAAGAGCACTTCAGGTACTTGTCAATTTTTTGGTAATAAGTTAATCTCTTGGTCATCTAAGAAATAAAATTCAATAGGTCTTTCAACAGTTGAAGCTGAGTATGTATCAATTGGAAATTATTGTACACAAATACTTTAGATTAAATAGCAATTGATGGATTATGGTCTAATGTATAAAGATATTCCTATTAAGTATGACAATACAAGTGCTATAAACTTGATAAAAAATCCAGTACATCATTCTAAATCCAAACATATTGAAGTTCGACATCATTTCATAAGGGATCATGTTACTAACCATGATTTGAGTATTGAATTTGTATCTATAGATTTATAACTTGTAGATATTTTTACTAAGCCTTTGAAAAAGACAAGGTTTGAATTCATAAGGAATGAGCTTGGTATACGCAACCTCTTATAATAAATTTGTAATATTTATGTAAATTACTTGTTCTTGAGAATTTTTATTTATATGTGTATGTATGCAATTTGTTGTAAAATAATTTGTTATATATTTTTTAATAAAATTTAGCCCATCTATCTCATGTTGTCATAGTACATAAGGAATTATTTAAAAATCCCCTTAAGCTAGTTTCTAAACCTCCTTTAACTCCCATGTTCTAAAGCACTTTCCCTCTTTCTCACAATTTTTGAATTCACTCACCTACTATTCCATTCTTCTCTCTCTCATACATCTTCTTTAAAAATCCATCTTCCTCATTCATTTATGATCATAATTTCTCTCAAAAATCAAGGAACTTACAAGAGACAATCTTCCAAAATCATGAGCAAGGGCATGAAAATAGTTGTTTCCTCATCTTCTTCAAACCTAATTATAGTTGAAGAAGATCCTCAAACTAAACCCTAAAGCTTACAGTTAAGAAAGGAGATAAAAAAAACTCTTATCACTCTTCATCTTCATTAAGTGAAGAACGTACACCCTCTCAAGAATTAGCTCCACCTAAATTAGACAAAACGCCAAATCTACCTACTGATCATACTCCTTTAAACCATGAATCCATAGACTCTTATGTTCTTTAACAACTAATGAAGAAGAAGAAACCAGTATAGAGAAGAATAACCCTTGTTACTTCTTAACTTAGAAGCTCACGTAGAAGGAACACTAAGTAGAGCCAGCCAAAGATAACTAAGAAATTAAAAAAAAAAACAAAAAAACAAAAAAAAAAAGAAAAAATTAGAAGGAAATCAAGAAAATTACATGAATTCAAGTAACTATTGATATGAAATCAATGATAAGGTTTGTCACAGCTCTTTTCTTGATTTCAATTTCTTTGAGAAAAATGCTTTTTATCTAGATAGTTGCTTAGAGGTTCTTTAAGCAAAAAATCCCTGTACAATTATGGATAAAGTGCATGGTGATGCAATAGCTGAATTCTACATATATTTGGTTGAGGATTGAAAGAATACTATTAAGTCAAAGGTTAAAGGATTTGAGGTTGTGATAAGCAAGGATAACATAATTAAATGACTTGGTTTAGTAACTATGTTAAGAGACCCTAATCTAAGTAGAGAAGAAATTTATCTAGGCTTGACAAATGAAGTAGAACTACCTAATTATGAATACCCTTAGATTATGTGGTTTACACTAGAGGTGAGATTACTCCATAAGGTTGTAGCTAGTTGTTTATTTCCTAAGAAAGGTAACTTAACCTCAATCACAAGGGAAGATGCTAATGTGATCAAATCTATGATGAAGAAAGAACAAATGGATCTACTATAATATATGATCAAGCATATGTTAAGGAACAAGCAAGGGATGCCTTATGTATCTGTCATAATGAAGTTGTAGGAATTCAAGGTATTTCAACTCTCTAAGGATAGTCCACACCCTCTTAACACTAGAAAGGTTAGAGAAACTATGCTCCATCATATAAGCATAGAAGTATTTGAAAAAATTTAGTTTGCCTAAGATGGATCACATTTTGTTCATCTTGATAATAGGAAGAATAATTTTAAGGTGGAAGAACTGTTGGTATTGGCTAATGGAGGGGGACTAAAATCTAAACAAGTAGTTGCTGAATAGGAATTAAGGAAAACTAAGGGGAAAGCTCTACTTATTGAGGAAGAAGCTTTAGCTAAGAAGAAGCAAAAGCTAATGCCCATGACTAGTGGGAAATTAGAGATCAAACGATGCTCTATCTTGTAGGTTCTAAATGAAACAACAATACAATAAGAAACAAAGGATGAAGAAGCGGTTAAGGAAGATTAGGACAAGGAAAAGAAGGATAACTTCTCTTCAAAAGTCAAGGAAGAGCTCCTTCAAGCTCTTAGGGATCGAATCACAAATTCTATCAAAGCTAGTTTTGAAACAACATACAAGCTTCTATTTAAGGAATTTCAATTAAAAATGGTGGACATGGCAAATATCTAGGAGTATTACACATTTAGTTAACAAACTAAAAGAGCTAGACTCAAGAAAGAAGAAGGACATTTTGTGTTTGATGAGCTCAAAAGCCTATGGCTTAACATCCAAAAATAAGCTCTAAAGTAGAGATTATGGATATAAGTCTACAGCAAAATCACTTGGTCATGACAAGGCCACTTAGTGTTCCTCATATTTCCACTCAACCTCTACCCTCTCGGTTTCATTCACCTACTCCAACATCAAGCCAAATCACATTTCTTACTCCACATCGCAAGCTACCCTCTCATCGATCTATATCAACTTTAGTTTGTCTAATTTAAAATAGTTTATACTATGTTTGTATTTCCATTCTGTTGTCATGGATCTTAATTTTCTATTCTATCCATATTCCATCATGTAATGCTTTAGTTGTAATAAACTCTATCTATTTCAATATTAGTGACAACTTTCTTCATGTTTTGACGATCTTATCTCTTTATTTCTTTCCTTATTTACTATTAACAAAAAGGGGGAGACCCATGCTAATCATACATAAAAAATATTTTGTCTATTGTTTAAGTTAAGTTAAGTGTTGTTGATATAAGATTGTCAATTTTTCAAATTATAATATATATATATATATATACAAAATGTTTTGTTATCATCAAAAAGGGAGAGACTGTTAAATTCTCCGAAGCAACATGTTTTGATAATAATGAACGTTAAACTTATCTAATAAAGTTTTCTAAGTTAAATGATATCAAAACAAAAGTTAGAAAGAAACTTAGAAGCAACTATAGGATGCTAATAATAGTTAGAAGGAAACTTAGAAGCTAATCTTATGTTGAAGATATACATTAAAAGTAATCTTAGAAGGAATCAGATGACGTTAAAAAGGATGTTTCTAACGATTTAGAAGGTTATTTAGGAGCTTAGTAGAAGAAAGTCAGAAAGCTAAACAAGATGAAGGTACTTAAAAGCAAACTTAGATGATATTCTGCAGCATGAAAAAGAAGAACTAAACTTAGAAGCTAACTTAGATACTATATCAGAAAAATTGCAGATCGACTCCAAACTTATCAATTTATGGAGATTATGTTTTCTTTACTTGTAAGTTAAGGCCTAACTTCACTAGATATGTATATTAAGGCAATACATTATCTCTTTTCGCTAAGTGATATAGATAAAATTTTCATAAATAGAAGTTAGAAAACATTTCAAGAGGAGGCCAAATTTTGTGAAACCAACCAAGATCAATGCTTCTCCTCACAAATGACTAGTTTTATCAGTCATAGCCTATCTAGAAGTATCAAGAGATTTGAAATTCAAAAAAGCTAGATTTTGTAAGAAGATATTTATCATATTTTAACAACTAATAGCTTAAATAAACTTAAAGGAGATTTAAATCAATCAAGTATATTCCAACGACTATCTAACTAGTCATTGCAATTGAAACATTTAAAAATATTCTAAGAAGTCTTCAAAAAAACATACAAGAGATCAACAAGCAAGATTATCAAAGAAATATTCTAAAGATTAATCTATTAAAAGTTGAATTAGTTTTACTATTTTCTATTGATTAGCTAAACAAAATTTAAAGGATTTCATCATTGTATTTCCACATTAGGTTGATGCATGTTTGTATTGTCTAAGAGAGTAGATCATTATAGATCTATATAGCTTATAATAAACTTAAAGGTAGAGTAATGTGACTAAAGCTTGTAAAGTGGATTTGTACTCATTTATTTTGAAATTAGTGGAACATCCAGTATAAATAACCAGATCCCCAACAATGGAGTTAGAAGAGTGGACATAGGTATAAAGCCAAACCACTATAAATTCTTATGTTTAAGCTCTCTCTAACTCTTACTCCTTTTATTATTGTCCTTTTATATTCACATGTAGTTATATTAATTTAAAAGGAACTTATCTAAAAATTTTCAATCATTATACTAAGTCATTAAGAGGACTTTAATTGAAAATGTTTTAATTTTTATTTGTAATCAACTCACCCCACCTAACCCACCCCCCACCTTATTGATTGTTTAATAAGGACCACCACTTTTATAGTAGACTCGTTTGTTGTTGCATCATCCCTTGTTTGATATCATTCCTGGTTTAGTTTCTTGTTTGATTAGTCATTTTTTGCTCGTAGTTGTCACTTTTGGGTTTATTGACTGGTGGTTATGCATACATGGTAATTGTGATGTGCTTGGTGGTTGTGTTGTTACCTATGTTAAAGCTTATTTTGATGCGATTGTAGTTGGTTAGTGTGAATGATTGCTTAGGACTTAGAATTATTATTGGGACCAATTATGTTTAAGCATAATTATGTTGTTTTTCCTCTACCTCTCTCTTCCTCTACCACCTAACATTTAACTTTTCAACCTAATGAGGTCAAATGAGAAGAAAATAAAGTTTCAACCAAATTTAGTGTAGGACTTATTGTAAATGTATTCTTCTTAAAAATTTGCTTCAAAACTATTAAAACATAACATTACAAGAAGAAACTTTTGAAAAATTGAAAATCGGTTAAGAAAGCTCTCTCGAGAGTTATGTACTGCTTTAGGTGTTGTTGGTGAATTTTGGGGGTTAGGAAATAGTCTTATAAAAGAGAGTAAAAATACTTGGTATCAGGGCCAGTCCGGTGCGGCCACTCCAGTGCCTAAGTTAAAATGGTAATTTGGAATAGTAAGTATAAGGATGAGAAGTGTTAGAGAGCTCTTATTGAGTTTCTTTCTAGTATTTATAGATGATTGTTATGTCTAAGGCAGTTACCAAGATAACTGTTAAGACACATAGAACACTCTTAACTTGACATCTCCCTCGATATGTAAGGATAGCAAGCAGTTGTAAAATATAACTGTGCTTATGATAACTGTTCGCACTATAGATTTGAATTCAAACAAGGAGCGTTTCTTCTACTTAGCGTAATTGTTGAGTGTCTAAAGAGTAGGAATGCTGAGAGATTCGATTACCCGGCTTCTCAGCCGACAAAACGATGAGTGTAAGTTGGGCGAAAACTGACTATCAACATTTGCCCCCCAACTCCTATGTTCGAATAGATTACAAGGGGAGTAATGTATATATATATTACAGCAAAGGCCGAATGGGGGGTCTTTGAATTTATGCTGGGTAATGTGGGAAGTAGGACGGATCATATCCCAATTGAAATGTCACCATTTCAAATCTCTCACCCATTTGAGAAACTAAAAAGCTGTCGGCATAAAATCTATCACCTACATTATCATTTTGTTGCAGGCCAAATAACTGTCAAAAAATTTTCAGCCGTTAGATTTCTAATATGAGACACGCGTCAACAATCCGCAGGAATATCATATCAGCACATCAATACTTTCAAAAGAAAATTTGTAGTAATGAGAACGAATCATCCACATATAAGGCATTGTTCAAAATCAAATTTTACTCCTTTCATTACACCTAAAATTTTCATTCATTTTCAAATCTTCAGAATCTCACTCTTCGACTTCTATTATTTCATTTCATACAACTCTCCAGGTATGGTTCACAAAGTTGCTCGTTGACTTATTTTGTCCAATTTTGAGGCAACGGAAACTGAGGCTACTCTTCCCTCCCCCCGGCCCTCCCCTCCCCTTCCCCTCCCCCCCCCCCCAAAATAGGAGCAAGGCGGTGTGTTTTTCAGGTGGTTCGACCAATAGTATGGAGGCAAGATGGGATAAACTTGCTCAAATTAACAAGCTTGCTGTGGATAATTATCTTGAGGATAAGGAAGGGAGGTCATCAACAAGGTATCTATACAACACAATAGCCTACTTTCGTAATTCTCCTGATGGAACCGCTAGTTTCGTCCACAGAGTTCTCATCACAAAGTACAATCAGTACTGGTGAGATCTTCTTGGAACATGGAACTTGAGGAGGCCAAGAGATAGGGAGAGGGTATGCTTTCTACGGGAGTGCAAGTTCTATATATACCTGAAGTATCTAGATTTTGGGCTACGCTTCCCTTTCTCGGCTTTTGTATGGGGCTTCTTCAAGTACTTCAAAGTCATGCCAAGTATGTTCTCGCCCAACACATATCGGCTTCTAGTAGCTTTTGAGATAGCATGTAAAGAGGTTAAGGTCAGGGCTACGCCTCAGTTGTTTAGATTTTTCTTTACCATTCGTAGGCAGCCTGACAGGTGGTACTTCGTTGCTGCAAGGCATAGGCATAAGTTCATAGACAGGTTAGAATCTAAGATTCATAAGTGGCATGATAAGTTCGTGTCGACAGTGTCTGATGAGGACTTGGACTTCTGGACCCAATGGACTAAGCCGATACGTACAAAGGATGTAGATTTAATGCCAAATGATGCAATAGCAGTAAAGAAGATTCATGAGAGAAGGAGAAACAAAATGTTCTTCTAGGATGATGAGAGAATTATACAGCATTCTGGGTTTATATTGTATAGCAAGTCCTATAACCTATTATCATATTTAGTAGAAGCGATTCTTAGATCTTTCACTGGGGCTTCCTCAGTAGTTGGTTTCTCAAAAGGGGCAACTTCCTTGACTTGAGCTTTATTATCACTTAGATCTATACTCTTAACACACGTCTTGTCACCTTTGTCTTCGTCGGCACTACTAACTTTGTTGTCAATATCAGCAAAGTCAAGACACAAGAGATCATAATCGGGATGAAGCTTCAAGACCTCTTCCCTTATCGCTTGAACCCCCTCCAACAACTTCTTGCATAGAAGCCTTTCGTATTTGCTCGGCATGTTTTATTTTATACTCTCATTTTCGCTCAGCATGTTTTATTTCATACGCCCATTATTATACTATCCATTAACTATTTGAGGTATGGAATAGCCACATTACTCATTCATCCGTTATTATAGTTAATTTGTATAGTTCTTTTATCACGTTAGGCTAGAACTTACATTAGTTCATTTGCCATGTAGTCTAGAACTCATTCATTTGGTAATTATAACCAAATCACAAAGAAATCAAATATATAACTATCATAAATACATCTTACAAGCATGTTGGCTGCCGCTAAATGAGTGATGGCAGATATCATTTGACATTAATTGAAATAAAATTTCAGATTCTTAGTGTTCTAAGCTTGTGAGAAAATGGATCCATCTAACCTTTCTAGTAAATAAGCCCCCTTGCCAATGACTTCCTAGATCCTAACAAGATCCTCCCAATTCACGTCGAGCTTTCCCTAATTTGCTCACGCACCTAGCACTTCCATCTTATGGCAAAACAAATCTTCGGGTTGGAAAACCTTGTGCTTCACTTTCTGATTGTAGTATCTTGCTATTTTATGTTAGTATGCCGTGACCCTAGCTTTTGCAATGTCTCAGATTTCCTTAATAGTGTCCAAATCCACTGTCAATCCAACTTGATTAAGCATAATGTCAAAATTATGTATATGAAGATTAGGCAAGTCTAACTCAATTGACAACACGGCTTTAGTGCCGTAGGCCAACTTAAATGGTGTCTCTCCCGTTAAGGTTCTATAAGTGGTCTTATATCCCCATAAGATGTTCAATAGTTCATCAACCCACTTCCCCCTGACTTGATCCACTTTTCGCTTCAAGCTGTATAGTATGATCTTGTTTACAGCTTCAACTTGTCCATTTGTCTAAGGGTGCACCACAAACATATAGCTCAACCGAATGCCATGCTTTTGGCAAAATGTTCAAAACTTATTGTTGTCAAACTACAGGCCGTTATCTATAATTATTATAATTATCGTATAGGGAACTCCAAATCTAGATATGATGGAGTTGAAGATGAAAGCTTCCACTTTCTGCTCAATGATCATTGCCATAGGCTCAGCCTTAGCCCGCTTAGTAAAGTAGTCTACGATGACAATGACGAATTGTCATTGGGCGATAGACTTGGGAAAGGATCCGAGAATATCTAGCGCTCACTGGGCGGAAGGCTAAGGACTAGTTAGACTACATAATTCACTTATAGGTACTTTACTTAGCAACTCATGCTTCTGGCATTGAGGACACTGCTAGACAACGTCCTTCGCATCTTCTTTCATAGTCGGCCAATAATAGCCGAGTCGCAGTACTCTAATATACAATGTTTATGCCTTCACATGATTGCTGCATATGCCACCATGAAGTTTAGATAATACCCTCTAGGCATCCCTTGGGGAAAGGCATCGAAGGTAGGGTTGCGATATGCCACTCTTGTATAGCTGACCATCAATCAGGGTGTAGTTCGTAGCCTAGTAAGTCAATCTTTGTGCCTCCTTTTTGTTGTCAAAGATAGAACCTTCTTTTAGATAATTCACTAAGGAATCCATCCATGATTCTTCTTTTGAGTAGGGAGCTAACTGAAGCTTCGCAAGAGATTGGACAAGCTTTTCTATGGGAGAAATTCGACTAAAAGTTTCTCGTTCAACTTAAGGAATGCCATACTAGCCAACTTCGATAGCTTGTTGGCAACAATATTCTTACTTCTCAGAATTTTGTGAATCGAGAAAGATAGGAACACTTCTACAAGCGTTTGTACCACCAATAGGAACTTGCTCATCTCTTCTTCTCTTGCCGCATAACTTCCAGTGACTTAATTTACCATTAGCTAGGAATTAGAGAACACTTCAAGTTTCTTAGCACCTATTTCTTTAGCTAGTTTCAATCCAGCAATTAGAGCTTCGTACTCTGCTTCATTGTTACTGAATATGAATCCAAATTTCAGAGTGTAATGAACTTTAACATTATAGGGTCCTTGGAGAACCAGGCCTACGCCACTCCCTTCTCTTGTCGAAGAACCATCAACATAAAGAAACCAGATAGGTTTCTCGGCAATCTCCTCACAGTCTTTGTCCCTTGTGAATTTAGCTAGAAAATCCGCGAATACTTGGGCCTTTAGCGTCGTTCTGGGTTTATATTGTACACCATGGGCATTAAGCTCCAAGGCATATTTCATCATCCTCCTCAAAGAATCAGGTCTCTACAATGCTTGCCGCAACAATTAATTGGTAAGGATAATAATCTAGTGGCTTAAAAGTATGGCTTCAATTTTCTTGCCGAGAGAACCATTGCTAATACAAATTTTTCCATCTTTGTATACTAAAGCTCTAGCCCTTGCAGAACATGACTCACGAAATAAACAGGTCAATGATCTTTGCAATTAATTCAGACCAATACAGAGGAAAGTGCTCGGCAGTTAATTGATAGATATAGGCATAAATTTTCTCTAAGAATGGGTGTTGAAAGTATTGGGGGCGATGCAAGAAATTTTTTAAGCTCATTGAAAGCTCTTTTGCAATCGTCAATCTAGTTGAATTCCTTTGGATTCTTTAAAATTTTGAAGAATTATGTGCATCTATCTTCACTTCTCGACACAAATCTATTAAGGGCAGTAATTCGCCTAGTGAGTTCTTGTACCTCCTTGACCATGCAAGGTGACTTCATATTCTTTATTACTTCAATCTTTCTCGGATTGGCCTCGATGCCGCATCGTGTGACCATATACTCGAGAAATTTTCCTAACGTTGAACCAAAAACGCATTTCTATGGGTTGAGTTTCATGCTATATCTCCTCAATATGGCAAACGTCTCTTGCAAATCAACGAGATGATGATCTTCCTTTATGCTCTTCACAATTATGTCATCCACATATACTTCAACATTCTTATGGATCTAAGATTTAAACATCTTCGTTACTAATCTCTAGTACGTGGCACCAACATTCTTCAGCCCAAAAGGCATCACCATATAACAGTATGTTCCAAAATTAGTAACAAAAGATATGTAGACTTCATTGGCCTTGTCCATCCTGATTTGATTGTAACTGAAGAAAGCGTCCATAAAAGAAAGCAACGCATGTCTTACGGTTGCATCTACCATCTGATCGATTTTTAGCAGTGGGAAACAATCCTTAGAACAAGCCTTATTGAGATCACTGAAGTCTATGCACATTCGCCATTTGCCGTTAGACTTCTTGACTAGCATACAATTTGCTAGCCAAGTCGGATAAGGCTCTTCCAAGATGAATCTTACCGTTAACAATTTCTAGACTTCCTCTTTTATTGCCACTTATCTCTCTAATGCAAAATGTTTCTTTTTTTGTTGGACCACTTTTACATTCAGGTCAATCTGGAGCATGTGCACCATAACGTTTGTTGAAATACCGGGCATGTCCAATGGCAACCATGCAAACACATCAACATTGGCTTATACAAAGTCAATCAGACTTTGCTGGACATCAGCTGACATGGGTTTTCCTATCCTTGTCATCTTTTCGAGATCGTTTCCTAAAGGAATTTTCTTTGTATCATTCTCGACATTCTCTATGCCAACTGACTTGCTTTTTGGGCGGGTCTTAAACTGAAATACTTCCTCTCACCTCAAAACCCTCATATATAAAGAGCGTACCAATTACTGATCCCCTCTGCACACATCAACCCCCGTAGGAGTGGAAAACTTGGCTTTTAGATGTGTTGTTAAAGGGACGATGTCGAATAAATGTTGGCATAGCTGTCCCATTATCATGTTATAAGGGGACCAACATTTGACAATGAGAAAATCCACTTTGTACCCAGCAATATGCTCATCATTGTCGATCTGTATCGGTAAAGAGACAACTTTGGCAACTTGGACAAGTTGATTATTGAAGGCATAGAAGTCATACTTGTAAGACCGCAGTTGTGCTTTGATCTTGGGCCTCATTTGATCGAAAGCATGCTGAAAAATGATATCGGCTCAACTTCCTGTGTCAACGAAAATCTTCTAAACTTCAAAGTTAGCGACTCTCACATTGATGACAAGTGCATCGTCGTACGGCCTTTATATGCCCACAAAATCCTCTTCCCCAAAAGATATTGTATTATCAATTCTAACTTTCTTTCTGTGAATATTGCAAACGTAATTCCTAGCATTAACCAAGTTCAAGGAACTCTATTAGCCTATACTAGGTCCGCCGACAATTGTATTAATTACTCCGTTGGGTACTCTATTAGGATAAACATCCCTTGCATCTCTTATGGCCATTACTGGCCGAGTGTCATCCTCGTGTTCCTCTCTTCTCCTTTGAGACGATCTTCCAATTCTCTCGGCATCATACAGCAAAAATTTGCACAAGTGCCTGCGTTGTATTGCATCTTCAATTACATTCTTAAGTTGAATGCACTCATTCATATTGTGACCCTTGTTACGATGGAAGTTGCAATACTTGTTCGAATTTCTTCTTGAGGGATTTCCTCACATTCCTTCCGACCATTAGAGGACACCTCTCTCCCCAAGGAGCTCTATCAAAATATCCGAGATTGGATGATTGACAAGCGTGTGAGATGAGAATGCCGGGATCCTTAGTCTCTTCCTCTTGACGTCTAAGCCGTTGTCATCATCAGTGCCAAGTCTATCCTTGGCATTTTTCTATTTTTCATTCTTTTCATCTCCTCTGCTTTGATCAGCTTCTCGTCGTACCTTTATGTTGTCTTCTTGTCGGATGTATGAGGTAGCTTTAGCCTTAAAATCAGCAAAAGTTTTCGGCTTGTTCTTTGTGAAAGACTTTAAAAAGTCTCCATAAGGCTTGACTCCATCGATTACAGTGTTAAAGGCCACACTCGTATCTAGTTATGGGATTTAGACCATCTCGACCATGAATTTGGCTAAATAATCCCTGATTGATTCATCGAACTTTTGTTTAATGGTGTTTAGGATTAAAGAGTCCTTAATAGGAAGCTTATTAGCAAGGAAGTGTTAAAGGAATACATCTGCTAGTTCATCAAAACATGATATGGTATTTGGTTTGAGGTGTTTGAACCATGTGCTAGCTGCATTCCACAAGGTTAAGGGAAAAGCTTAATAAGCCACTACATCACTTAAACCATGCAACTTAGCCAGTGTTTAATAATACTCTAAGTGGTCTTTAGGGTCCTTCGTCTCATCATATGTTCCAAATTGAGGTAGCTTCATTTGTCGAGGTATTACTTCCTCTAAAATCTCTAAGACAAAAGGACTTTTCTTGATTTGGATCTGTTTGATAGCTGAAACAAGTGTACTGACGTGCGAGGGTCCCATATGATGTACGTACTGCTATTGCTTACCCTTATCAATCTTTTTGAAAGCAAGAGCTGTAGGTTATGCTGGAACCTTAGCTTGCTTTTTTGGCAATTCAAGTGAATAAATGGAATCGTTGGTACTGTTGGCATCATCATCACTACGTTCTTTTTCTTGATGTAGGTGAAAACTTTTATGGAGAAGGTCAAGGATTTGTTCGTGTTTTTTGTTTAGCTTGGAATTTTCTTTAGCAAAACTGAGACAGAGCTACTCAAGTCGAGCTAATCGTTATTCATTAGCAAGCCGACTCCTTTCTTCACGTTGTTAGGAAGAAGTACCAACACCTGCACTTTGTGTCATCCTAGTTCTAACCATGTAGTCGTGTTTAGAGAAAAACAAATGGCACCAAATATTGTTTGTGAATTTTAGGGGTCAGGAAATAGTCCTGCAAAGGAAAGTAAAAATACTTGGTACCAGAGCCAATCCAGTGCGACCACTCCGATGCCTAAGTTAGAATGATGATTTAGTATGGTAAGTATGAGAATGAGAAGTGTTCAAGAGCTCTTATTGAGTTTCTTTCTAGTATTTATAGATGGTTGTTATGTCTAAGGCAGTTATCGAGGTAACTGTTAAAATGCGTAGAATGCTCTTGACTTGACATCTCCCTTGATATGTAAGGAAAGCAAGCGGTTGTAAAATACAACCATGCTTATGATAACTATTCGTACTATAGATTTGAATTCAAACGAGGAGTATTCCTTCTTCTCGACATAATTGCCAAGTGTCTAAAGAGTAGGAATGCCGAGAGATTCAATTACCCGGCTTCTTGGCTGATGAAATGACAAGTGTAAGTTGAGCGAAAACTGACTATCAACATTAGGAATTCTAGAGGAAATTTTTTCTTTTGATTATGTTGATAGTCTATGTAAAGGTTAGAGAGAACCTGTAAACAATAGCATATAAAGAATACACCAATCCTAAAGATCCATGCAATTTATTATGGATCTAAGCCAACAAACAATAGGAGCATTTTCGTTGTTTAGTTATTTATTTTATTTTTAATCTTGTATATCTAGACAAATATATATATGTATTTAAAATAGATATAATAAGTAGAATATTTGGATTCGGCTCAATCCTTTTAGTAAAAGATTAGGCTGAGTTTATTTGAATTACAATTCAATTAAGAGTAAGAGAATGAACGGGAATAACTACATAATAAAGTATTGATTGCTTCAAATTCAAATTTGATCTCCTTGCATACTTCACAATTAGCAACTAGTTCAAGACTCCATTTTCTAATGTCAAGGATAATTTCATTACTATAACGGGCAAGATTACCTCCCTCATTACGAGCTTGTACACATGCTTCTAAAGCTACTTGATTAGCTATGACACCCGGTGCATATCCCTATAGGTATCCTAAAGTTCCTCTACTGAATTGTAGTACAAAATCATCTCTGAAGATTTCGGTTAGAGTAAGAATATGCCAAACATGAATACCCCTTGAAGCCATTGGCATAACACCTAGTAAAGAGACCCAATCCTCAAAAAGTTAAGGATTAGTAATCCTTTTTAGAAATCGATTGATCTTATACATACGCGAGGAAGGTAATCAGAAAAGAAAGAAGATGAGTTCTTTTTTCTTTTATCACTTAGGAGCCATAGTTTTGAATAAGAGAAAGAAGTGAGGAATCCTCTTTTTAACTCTGACTCTCCCACTCCAATCATTGTTTTTCTTTCTATTACTTCGAAAGTAGCTGTTACAACTTCAACCACTCGAATTTTCAATATTCCTTTTTATTTCTCATCAAACGAATGACATCTTCTTCTGGAAATCCTAGCTATTTTTAGCATGATAATGGGGAATCTCATTGCTATTACTCAAACAAGCATGAAACGTATGCTTGAATATTCGTCCATTGGTCAAATCAGATATGTAATTATTGGAATCATTGTTAGAGACTCAAATGGTAGGTATGGAAGCATGATAACTTATATGCTACTCTATATCTCCATGAATCTAAGAATTTTTGCTTACATTGTATTATTTGGTCTACATACTAAAATTGATAATATTCAAGATTATGTAGGATTATACATAAAAGATCCTTTTTTGCTCTCTTTTTAGCCTTATTTCTCTTATCCGTAGGAAGTCTTCCTCCACTAGTAGGTTTTTTCAAAAAACTCCATTTATTTTGGTGTGGATGGCAAGCACACCTATACTTCTTGGTTTCAATAGGACTCCTTACAACCATTATTTCTATCTACTATTATCTAAAAATAATCAAGTTATTAATGACTAGACAAAACTAAGAAATAACACCTCACATGCAAAATCATAGAAGATCCCCTTTAAGATCAAACAATTCCTCGAATTAAGTATAATTATATATGTGATAGCATCTACTATACCAGGAATATCAACAAACCAGATTATTGCAATTGCTTAGGATACCCTTTTTTAGCTTCTAGAATATATTTCTTAGTTTAAGATCCCTCTTACTAAGTGAAATTAAAGAATCAATAGATATATTTTACCAAGAATGGTCTACGGTTATGAACTTATAATCTATAATCTAATGATCAATCGATTCCATGATTATAAGTTCATTCCATACCAGATCAAAATAGGGTTATATACATTCTCATTATAAGAAGTGGTCATTTAAGCTTATCTAAATAGATATTATGCTTACATATGGATCCCTATGTTGTTGCATTCCATTTTGGATTAGGAATAGGTGTAATTGAACCCTCTTTTTAAATATCTATCCTTATTTGGATTTAGAACCTTATTCAACTTTTTTGGCTTCTATTGAATCGAGAAATAAGTTTGATAGTCCACCTTTTTGCTTTGATATAATATTAATATATATAAGGTATCTTCCGGATAATTCAAATCGAAGCAATTGGATGTCCATCTTAGGCTTATATGACATGACCAATCAATAGAAATACTCAAACACTCCACCTTTATCATATATTCCATACATCACATTAGATAGATATCATATTCATGCAATACGATTCACTTTCATGATGCCTTAGTGGTGAAATGGTAGACACACAAGACTCAAAATCTCATGCTTAAGAGCATGGAGGTTTGATTCCTCTTTAAGGAATAATATTGAGAATACTCATTGAATGAGCAATTCAATAAGAAATCTTGGATCGAGTCAATATTGATATCCCATAAGATCTTAGAATTGAAATAAGTTTGGCAGCAGATCACGAAATCTTAGTGATGTTCTATATCTAATGAATGGATAGTCCTCTTTGAAATTGTCTACCCTTTACCCACCCTTCACTTCAACAGGAATCACATAAGGGTAAATTGATACAATAAACCTCTAGTAAAATTTCCAACTGTAGCTCAACCAATAAGGTACATTGCATTATCTATTTTCGGGATTGGAAACTTACCCATTTGGTAACTTTAGCATCAGATGTTCTGAAAATGGGTACTATTGGATCGGGTGAATTTAAGACTATAAGCTCATTGGCATTCCAACCTTCCTTCTCCTTTTAGGGCCTATCCGAAAGAGAATACAATGCTTCTTGGTTGTATATATATTAATAGTATGAACCACCCCCTTACTTCGAAACAAAACAATTCGAATTAGGCTTAGTCAACTGGAATGTATATTATCCATATGATCCAATAGCCTTCTGTTAGATCGGAATAGGAAAAGAGTGGATCTACAAGGTCCCAAATGAATTGGCTTATTCAAAAAAAGCCTTATTCTTTGGAAGATTTATCTCATGTCTAGTACTACGTAGTTCTACTTTACAAGAACTCTGAATCATTCTCTTGAAGCTTATCCCTTTCATCATAAACCATCTACTTACCCCAAAATGACTTGGCCTGATAAGGAAATCCCAATTCATTGGTCCTTTCGATACAATCAAATAGAAAGCCTTAAGGGCGACATATTCTAAGATCCTAAACTACATGATTGAATAAGTCCTCCTCTATTTGTTGTGAATTGAGGACTCTTTCTCCTTCTCCTTCTTCAAACTCCGATTCATATTTTTTATAGAAAAATCTCTTATCAACGATAGAACAAGATCCATTTTGCATCATATCTAAGGGATTACTTGGTTTAGGCCGAAGAAGCAATGTCACTCAATCATTATCAAATTGACTACAATCATTTTTTGTCCACGAAGATCCCACAAGAACGCCTTCTACTTCTAATAGGCCATGAACTAGATTAGAATCATTCTCAACAAGTCCACAAGAAGTGATCCCCTTTTTTCATCAAATCCAAGTAGAGACCAAAGGTCTTGAGCAATCAATCCAGTAAAACAACTTAAAAGATAAAGAAGAACCATTAATTTCTTCATACTCTTTCCAAGTTCGAAGTACCATTTGTACAAAAAAGAATCCCCTTTATTACATGATCTCTTCTTCATATAAATAGGTATAAGATCTATGGGGCAATTACTTAGAAGTACATTGTGTGCAATAGCCCTTCCTATCTAATAGAAAAGGATCCCATGATCTTGAACCAATCTTACCTAGGATCGTAAATCCCAAGTTTGTCTATGAAGAGCAAATCTAATTGCATTAATGTCTAGAATTGATTTCTTCTGTGTAATACAAATCGATAGGGCCTCATTGGTAAGTGCTACAAGATCTCATACATTGGAACCCATGGTTAGGGACCTGAATCCATTAGTACGAAACATTTTCTTTTCCAAGTGAAATCACCTAGTATATGAAAGGGTAAAAAAGTGCTTCGTTGTTGTGGAATAAGAAGTCTTTGTATCTTAATGCATGTATTTAATTTATTCAAAGCTATTAAAGCGGGATCCAATTTTTGGGGAATATGAGTTGAAGTACTAACAAGAATATTTTTAGTGGAACATCTTTCATAATCCATGGAGGGTTGTTCAAGAGGTTCTAAAGCAAACACTCCAATGCTTAAGTTGGTATAGGTTTTGGGAGAGTGTTTAGAGAGATATAGTGTATGGATGAGCAAGAGAACGTGTATCCTTATACTTATGACTTTACCTAGTATTTATAGGTGTAGTTGGTAAGCTTAATGTAGAAAGTGAATCATGTCTCCAAAATCTTTTCCACATATTGTGGAGAGGAATGATAACTCAAAAATAACATATATTTTCTACAGCAATTTTGCAATAATTTCAATTTTATTCTTGTTAATTTCAAGACAATTTAAACTTAATTTGGTTATTTATTGTTTTCAAGGACTCCAAGAATATTTTATGAAGATTTTAAGGATTATTGGGCAATCTTGAGCATATTATAGTAAAAAATACAGATAACTAAGTGAAGCAGAGAAATTTCAAACAAGAATGGAAGTCTAAAAATGGCTACAGTTGAAGGACCACACCCGTAGTCCTCTACCTATGAACCTTTCATCTATAATTTCTTTTTAAATTTCAAAGTTTCACACAAAAAGCATGACCACAGCTAGTAACAACGGTCGTGTACTCCAAGCGTAAAGAAATTACAATTTCCAATCTTTTATTTTTGTTAGGTTCTCGCTGTAATCCCGAGACAATTGCTTATAAATAAATTCTTAAGCATAGGATTACAGAGAGAAAGGTCCTTAAGTAGTTTTTCAGTTTTAAAATATTCCAAGGGGCTTCTCCATCATGTTTCTTCTTTTCTTTTCAATTTTCATGTCTTTATGTTAATTTACTTAATAAATCATTATTGAGCCCTGTCGAGCCTAGTTTTTCACCATCCTAGTTCTTTTTATAAAATTAGGTCTTCTTTAAACCAATTAATACTAAACCCTACTCGTTTAATATTAACCCTCGACTAGGGTTTAAAGAAGATCGTTTTTTCTAACTTAAAAAAATTTGGAGTCGCCACCCGACCGAAGTTGGGAAAAAGGGTTAAGTTATAACCAATTGGGTGGATTGGTTATAACTTAGCTACTAGTCTATCGATTAAAAAATTAATTTGTAAAACGGCTTTTTTAAAAACCAAAGATTTAAGTCCAGGGGCTAATTTATTAAACACTAAACGGGTACCACTTTTTAACTTTTCGAGTTTAACTTCGCTTTTCAAATATACCTTTTTTAATTTCTAAAAACATATAACTATGATACATGCGACTAAATTGATTAATTTACATAAATATCTAAAAATGGAAAAAATAAAACTTTCCATATTTTAAGTCGCCTTGTACTTGCGTACATGTGCCTATATACCCACTATTCAGGATCAAACTTCTGTAGTTCGTTTAATGACAATATAGTAGGTTGATTAATTTTAACTTTGGAAAAAATTACCAGGTTTACGTTTTTAACTATTTTGAGTTTATTTGAGAAAAGATTATAAGGGGTCATAAGTTGGATTTTATTTTTGGAAATTCTAAATGATTCTAATTTGAAAAATGATTGATTTATTTTTATTTATTTTTAGAAAACTCAATTTTTGTAAGTGTCAAAACGATTTTTCTTTTTACTAACCTATTTATTTATTTTTATACTTATTTAATATATTTCTATAAATACATAAACTACTTTTCTCTCTTTTTTTCTTTTTCGGTCTTTTTTCTTTTTCTCATTTGTAACATTTACAAATAAGAAAATGAATAAAATTAAAAAAAAAAAAAAGGAATCAGCTTGGAGTCAGCTCACTAGGCTAGAATCGGCTCGTATCAACTCACTTCGGCTTGGAGTTGGCTCAATCGGCTCGAGAAATCCGATGGTGGTGGTTTTCATAAAAACACCATAGGGAATGCTATCCTAGAGAGAGACGAACCGTGCTAGAGAGAGGAAACTTCGATTTTTGTTTCTCTAAAGTGTTTCAAAGTTTTTGTTGTTTTTTGAAAATGAAGAGTAGACCCCTATTTATAGGTGTCATGGTCGTATTAAGGATGAAAAAAATTAAATGCAATATGATTTTCTTTTAATTTTGAATTGGACGAACCTGGACAATATGTGGTGCTAAATACATAACTGCGCATGTATGAATGTGCCGAAGTGTGTCAGAATGTGTCTACCATACTTAGAAGTAAGTTGGCAAATGACGTGGTGATGACGTAGCCCGTAATGTAGCGATGACATAGCCCGTAATGTAGCGATGACATAGCCCGTGACGTGGCGATGATATGGTAACAAAGTGAGAAAAGAAAATAAAAGATACATTTTGCACCTTCCATGAATTGAACATAGGATCTCTAAGTCATATGCAATATCAAATCCAAATACTTATCTAGTTGAGCTATTGGTTTTTCTTTATTCATATATGTAGTTAATTGCACATATGGATTAAGTTAACCTGAGCTAGATTCAAATCTAAGCCTAGACACAACAACCTTTTATTCAAAACTATTGAAATTGAAATTAAAATTATATTCTATTTAAACAACCTAAAAATTTATTTTTTTTCTAAATACGCTATTTTATTTGGTAACTTTTCAAATTTCTCTTTTTTTTTATTTTTTCTAAATTTCTTATTTTTTTGTATTTTTTCCTATTTTCCTATCTTTTTATATTTTTCTAGAATTCCTATTTTTTCTAATTTCTTCATTTTTTAGAGCTTTATTTAATTTTCTATTTTTTTTTTAAACTTTTTCTAATTTAGGACCCTATAACCTAATTTGAAAAATAAAAAGAGGGGGGGGGGGGGGGTGCAAAAATTAGATGTCTACAAGCCTTATGTTTAAAAGAAAACTTTTATGAAATTCAATCTATGATTTTACTTTGTGATCTAATCACACCATTTTTATTCTTGTTAGGTTAATATTACATAGGGTATTAATTTAACATCTAAGTTTACTATAGAGTTGTGAAGCCTATAGTAAACAAACAAGTGCAATTAGAAGAGATTAAATGCTCTAAAAGATTAGGTGCTTAATCTTGTCAAATTAGGGTAACTTAATAGTATCGAGCGTTATTTCATTTTCCTTAATTTAATCCATATTAAGCCCAGCCTGCTTATTATAAATTACTCAACATAAAATCAAGAAAACATTTTTCTTTAAAAAAATGATTTTAAAAAATTTGGAGTTGTCAACCAATTCGACTAGTAAAAAATAAAATTAAGATTTTTAGGTAGAAAAACCTTAATTTGGCCACTGATCCATGTATTCGCGTATTTTCTAAAAGAATAATTTTTAGAAAAAAAAATAAAAAAATTGAATTCGAGCGCTAACCTATTAAGACTATATCACCATGTAAAATAAAATAAAAAAAAAAAACTAATTATCGTGCTTTATTTTTGTAATTTTTATAAAAATACTATACCATTTATAAATATGAATTTTTTCTTATTTTTTTATTACGAATTTTTCAAGAAAAAGGAACAAATTTTTTTTTATATTTTTATACACGGTTGTCCCAAAGGTACCTATATACCTACTAATTAGGGTCAAACCAGCGTAGTTCTTTTTTTTTAAATATTTAGTAGATAGATTTTTTTATTTTTGAAAATAAAGCCAGATTTACGTTTATTTAACCATTTATTATTTTTAAAAAATCCAAGAAAATTTAATTTTCACAAATCTATTTTTAAAAAAACCTAACTAACTTAATCTTTTTGAAAATCCCAGCTAAGATTTTTTTTTTAAAAAAAAAAAAACCTCACTACATGTCAAAATCAATCTTTTCTAAATCTTACACACAAGATACGCCAAGATACGTATCTTTTCTAAATCTTATATGCAAGATATGTTAAGATATATATCTAGATATGTATGTTCTCTAAATATATAGATCTCAGAAAAAAGATACACATCTTTTTCTAAAAAATGTAATTTTACTAAAAATACAATCTATCAAAAATTCAAATTATCTGACAAAATAACAAATGATATGACAAATAATAAAAGACAAAAAAAAACCTACGCTTAAAAATCAAATTAGTAAAATAATTAACTAACTAATAAAATAAAATAATAATTTTTTTTTACTTAAACAAGTCAAATCATGTATGGTTAGTGTATTTACGGCGGTGGACATGCAACATGGATCATGACCATACGTGATAGTAGTACATCATGATCATACGTGATAACAGTACATCATCATCGTGTGCAGCATGTATGTCATGCTCTGGTACGTATGTGGAGTGATCGTGATTAAGGTAAATGTGTCGATGATCGTATGTATCAAGTGTACATAAGTGTGGTATGTCTTGTGAGTATAGGCAATGGCTTGAGGGATGGGGACATATGAATTGGCTTATCAAGGAGGTTGTCGAGTGTTGTAAGGGCATATGAGTGTATGTGGGCAGTGTACTGCAAGTATCAAGGGCTATGGCTGCTGTATTCGATTGTATCAGGTGTTGTGGCTGCTATGTTTTGTCAGGTGCTATACAAGTTGTGTGGAACAGTTTGTGGTGAGTATGTGTGAATTCTATGTGCCGACATGTGCTAATGGTATCGACAATGGAGTATAGTTTGATCCTCAGCATGTAGCTTATGTATGGGCAATGTGTGGCATGTAGCTTATACGGTATATTAGAGTTATGTGACTGTATAAGGTAGTGCTAGCGTGGAGTGAATGTGTGATCAAGTGATGTTGTCAGCAGTTAATAAGTGGCAGTATGATCATGGGGGCATGTAGCATTCAGGGGTTATCGGCATGAAGTACTGTGAACGTGAGCTTATGATCGGGGGAAGTATAATAGAGATTGGGTATTAGGTTTCATGCAACACATGGATGCAAACTTGTGTTTTTGTGATTATGGGGGAGTATAATTTTTAAAAACGTATCAAATGTCACCGTTGACTCACTATTTATAAACCGCACAACTGAATCCTTCATATTGAAAGTATGATCATAAACATCAGATATGAAAGATACGATAACGATTCTTTGAAGATTCAACCTAACTTTTAGAAACCTTACTTAATTTGGGCTTTCTATTTCTAAGCCCAATTTAGTTCAATTTGATTTAGCCTAAAAACCCACTTAATAAATCCTAAGTCTATTCTAGCCCAATATAAATTAGATAAAAAAATCCACTTTATATTGAATTAGGCTAAAATATTTTAGTAAAGCCCAATTCTTCAATGACTTAAAATTTATTAAATTGGACACCCATCATTATCCAATTTGATCCCAAACGACCCAACTCGACTCTACTCGACTTCACTGGACTCGATACAAGTTGATACTTTATTTTATTTTTATTTTTATTTTTATCTATTTTTACTTTTTTTATTATTTTCGTTTTTTATTTTTTTATTATTATTATTTATATTTTTGACTCAATAAAACTACTAAAATAAAATGATAAAAATGAGATGTCTACAAATAGTATGATCCAAAGGCTTCATGTGATCTTAAAATACTCTATTCAGAAGCGATTCGAGTAAAGAATGTACTAAATTAGGAATTAGCCAAAGACACAAACTCAGCTAATTCAAAATCCAATTTCCAATATAATACTCTATGGTATAGTATAGTAATTAGGTTGAATGGTCCCCTAAAACTAGATTATAAACAACAAATTACGACTTACGAAGGAAATTATTTTTTTATAAATAATTTATGTTAATTTTTATTCAGTTCTTAGTTACTTAATTATTTCATTACTTAATTTATGTTAGTCTTTTTTTAGTTCTTTAGTTGTTTAATTATCTTGTTATTCTATTATTAGTTAATTGTCTTTATTTAACTTCTTTATCTTTTGTTTAATATCTTATTTTATTACAATTATTATTTTCAGTCTTTAGAATATTTTATTAAATCTTCTATTGTTATAAGTTAGGTAATTGAATAATCTAAAAGGGTATAGTTGTTAAAAATAATTAAATATACTCATATAACCATTTCCTTATGGGATCAACACTCAAACACAAAAATTCATTTTATTTCATGCTATAACTTGACTAGATGCACTTACCTATAATGTGGTATACATTCCATTAAGTTCTTGGGCATCATTACTAAGGAATAAAAAATAAAGTAGTCTAATTTAGGAAATTAACATAACCTTATATTTATTCAATTACTTTAACATATTTGAAATATATCTTTTCTTTAGTTATTTTGATATCATATCTCTTATATTATATTGTTAACTTTTAATTCTTTGCAACTTACAACAAGAAGTAGCAATAGCAATTTTCTATACCTTGACTTGGAAATTGAAAGGATAGTACGACATCTTCACAGAAGAAACTGCAACATTGTAGATCAAAGCTTGCCACTTAGATTAATAAAGGAGTTACAAAATTCAAAAAGCAAGCAAGAAGACATGACCCTGAATGGAAACAACAATGGTGAAGCCAACTTCCTTCAACGACTTAAAATTTATTAAATTGGATACTCATCATTATCCAATTCAATCCTAAACAACTCGACTCAACTCAATATAGCTTAACTTGATTACGACTGGACTCGATACAATTCAACTTGAAACAACTTAATACTTTTTTTATCTCTTTTTATTATTTTCTATTTTTACTTATTATTATTATTATTATTATTATTATTATTATTATTATTATTATTATTATTATTATTATATTTCTAGCTCAATAAAACTACTAAAATAAAATGGCAAAAAATGAGGTGCCTATAATTGCCCCTCTTTATAGTGAAGTTCAATTAAAAATACGCTACAAAGATAAAAGAGATACCTATTTTTACCAAACCCTACTTTGAATTGATAGAATGAAGATTACTGACTTGAATGGTCAACGAAGCTGTATTTCATCTTGATGAAGGATATCGACTTAAAAGGTCGATGTAAAGGATAACAACCTGTCTTGAAAGGATGGGACAAAGGAATAGGAAGTCCCTCTTAAAAGAATGGCACAAAGGAAAAAGAAGCCCGTCTTGAAAGGATGAGGTAACAAAAACTAAGGTGAAGGAATAAGACTAAGGTTAGAGGGCTTATCTTAAAAGGATAGGGTAAAGGAATTGGGGTGCTTATCTTAGAAAGATAGGGCAAAAGATTTAAAGGGGCCTATCTTGGAAAGATAAGGCAAAAGAATAGGAAGTCCCTCTTAAAAGAATGGCACAAAGGAATAAGAAGCCCGTCTTGAAAGGATGAGGTAAAAAAAACTAGGGTGAAGGAATAAGACTAAGGTTAGAGGGCTTATCTTAAAAGGATAGGGCAAAGGAATTGGGGTGCTTATCTTAGAAAAATAGGGCAAAAGATTTAAAGGGGCTTATCTTGGAAAGATAAGGCAAAAGATTTAAAGGGCTTATCTTGGAAAGATAGGATAAAAGATTTAAAGAGGTCTATCTTGAAAAGATAGGGCAAAAGCTTAGGGTGCCTATCTTAAAAGAATAAGGCAAAAACCATTAGGGGTCAAATTAACTTGTTTTGGTTTGGTAGACAATCCGAAAAAGATAAATCTCTTTGAGATTTCAAAAAAACTTGTTTTAGTTAGTAAATGATCCGAAGAGGAAAGATCTCTTCGAGATTTCAAAAAACTCTTTAATTTTCCTAAATATCTCTTTCAAGGACTTTTAGGATCATTTTACCTAGGAATGAAGAATTTTGCAAATAGCAACCAATCAACATACCTCATGTTGACTCCCGATATTCACTCATCTAGATCACAGAATCTCATCAAAGTATTGTGGTTACTTCTTTTCCGTTTTTCTTTTTTCTTTTTTTCTCTTTTCTTCTTTTTTCATTTTCTTGCTTTTTTCTGTTTTTTTTTTTTTTAGAATAAGGTCTTCTTCATGATTGAAACCTTTTACTTAACTATACCATGCTCATGCCTTAATTATGCTTTTATTGTCATCAAGTCTCAATTTCTACCTCTCTATGATTCCTAAAAAATAAATCTCTGTTCAAAAGAAACAAGATTATATCATTAAGAACATTCGATCTCAATTCATTTGGTGGCTCAAATTCATTGATAAGTGTTTGGTGTTTAAATGTATGAGGCTAAGAAACATGGTATATAGGGATTTATTGGTGAAGTGTTTATTGGCCGATGACCATCTGAATTCAAGAACATTCATGGATATCAACTTTACTTGTAAACGATGAAAGATTAACCACAAACAATTCTCAAGAAAAATTAGAATCTTTATTGAACTTAGTTTTCATGGATAATACAATTTGACTACATTTGAATTCATGGGTCCTCTAGGTCCCCTTAATTCCAGGCCATCTATTTCTATCAACACTAATGTACCTCCTGACAATACCCCTTTCACCACATAGGGGCCTTCATAATTCGGAGCAAACTTGCCCCTAAGGTCTTTTGCATTCAGCAATACTTTCTTCAATACTAAGGCTCCTTCCATAAAGTACCTCGAGCGTATTTTCTTGTTAAAGGCTTGGATCATCCACTATTGGTAACATTGACCATGACATATTGCTATAAGCCTCCTTTCATTTAAGTGGTTCAAATGCTCCATTACTATCAATATGAGGATTATGAGAAAGTGAGGACTGCTGCTATTGAATTTTTTTGATATACCGCCATGTGGTGGAAGAATTTTCAGGCCATGAGAAGAAGAGAGGGGTATCGAGAGATTAACACCTGGCTCAAGATGAAGAGGGTGCTCAGAAACATATTTGTGTCAGAAACTTATCTACAAGATACTTTCACTCGACTTCAGGAGCTGAGACAAGGAAGCCAAACAGTTGATAAATATGTTCAAGAATTCCAAATGCTTATGATAAGATGCGAAGTGGAGAAATCACCAATCTGAACAATCTCAAGGTTTGTCACTGAGTTAAGAGGAGACATCCCAAACATTATGGAGCTCCAATGATTTGACATAATGGATGAAGCTATTAGGATTACCCAGCAAGTGGAGAGATAAAGAAGGAGCCAAGTAACAACCAGAATGCTAACTAGCCGACTAGGATAGGCAAGTCACCGAGCTTAGTCTAACAGTGAACTAAGCAAAAGAGTTGATGTCAGAGCTGAGCAAAAGGCCGCCTAAAGATGTATTACTTACCTGAATGTATGAGAAAGGGTAAGGGTCTGGCAAGAAGACCAGCTAGACTAAGTGGATCAAGTGCTTCAAGTGTCAAGGGTTTGAACACATGGCTGCTCAATGCGTAAATCGAAGGACGATGGTCATTAAGGGAGACATCCTAAAGTTAGAAGTAGAGAGCATGAATGAGGAACCTAAGGAGGAGGAGGATCCTACTGAGAAGGAAAATGCTAAGCAAGAACTGATTGAGGAAAACGTATTTCTCGAGGACTTGGACTAATTACTCATGGTTGTTTGATGAACTATGAGCGTAAAACCCTCACGAGAAGAGGTGCAGTAGGAGAATTTGTATCATACCACTTGCAAGGTGAATGATCGGATGTATGCTCTCATGGTGGATAGTGGAAGTTGCACCAATATGACATCGGTCAATCTTGTTTCAAAATTGAAGCTGCCAACTGTTACACATCTTAGGCCATACAAGTTACACTAGTTGAGTAAGAAAAGAACATTATAAGTCACTTGATAAATACTACTGCTGATTACTATAAGGAATTACTTTGACTAGATCCTCTACGACATGCTGCCTATGTGCACTTCCTACGTCTTATTGGGTAAGCTATGGTTGTTTGATGGGAGAGTTATACATTACAACTACAAGAACACGTATATGTTGGAAAAGGATGACCGGAACATCATACTGAATCCAATGCCGCTGAGAGAAGTTCACAAGCTATAGACGAAACTCGCTCATAGATCAAAGAAAGCTATAGTGATGAGGCGAGCTAAGCTCCGAAAGGCCATCAATGTTGACAAGCCAACCCTATCGTTGGTTAGGGGACTATTAGATGTGAAGGAGCGAGGTGAGCTTCCTTAGGAAATCAAGGAGTTGCTAAATGACTATGCCGACTTGTTCTCTGAACAGTTACCTGAGGGGTTTCCCCTAACTTAAGACATAGAGCACTGCATTGACTTAGTACGCGGTGTTACACTACCAAATAAGCCAACTTATTGGATGAATCCCGAGTAAGCTTCTAAACTCCAACGCTAAGTCCATAAGTTGCTAAAGAGAGGTATGTAAGAGACAAAGTCTCAGCACTTGTGCTGTGCCTGCACTTCTAGTACCAATAAGGATGGAACCTAGTGAATGTGTGTTGATAGCCAAGCCGTAAACAAAATCACGATCAAATATAGGTATCTAATCTCAAGGCTAGAAGACATGTTAGTTGAGTTGAGTGGAGCTAAGATTTTCAGTAAGATTGATCTTAAATCCAGCTACCATCAAATCCGCATGAGACCAAGAAAAGAGTAGAAGACTGCATTCAAGACTCGACATGGACTTTATGAGTTGATGGTCATGCCCTTCAACTTATTGAATGCCCCAAGCACTTTCATGAGGCTTATGAACCATATGTTGAGACATCTCATAGGGAAGTGTGTCGTGGTGTACTTTGACGACATCCTGTCCTACAATGTTGACATGCTGAGTCATTGTAAACATCTCAAAGCAATCCCAGATATCCTTTATGTCGAGCGACTATTCAGTAATTTGAAGAAATGTTACTTCTACCAAGAGGAAGTGGTATTCTTACGGTATGTAGTCAGTAGAGGAGGCTTGTGAGTCGATGATAAGAAGATCAAGGTAATTGTCGAATGGCCAACTTCTATTACTTATACCGACGTAAGAAGTTTCCACGGACTGGCTTTGTTTTACAGAAGGTTTATCAGGAATTTCAACACCATAACCATGCCACTTACTGAGCTAAAAAAGAAGAACACCGACTTTCGATAGGAAGAAAGGAAGGAGAGGAGTTTTGCTGACATAAAAGAAAGATTGACCTCCGCCCCAATATTAATATTACCTGACTTCGACAAAATTTTTGAATTGGAATGCGATGCATTGGGTGTTGGAATAGGCTGTAAACCCCTAAATTTTTCGACCTAGCATCTAAAGTAAACTTAAGTATGTTAAATATTTCTAGGAGTTAACAAAGTTAGTGAAACTGAAAACCCTAAAATAACTAATCAATCACGTATAAAATTTTTCTACCTTAAACATATGTAAACAATAAAGATTTCATCTGAAAGTAATAAAAACCCTAAAACTATAACTTTAAGGGTATAAAAGCACTAATTCACTATAATTTACTCTCAAACCCTAATTGATAATATAACCTTAGTATTATACCAAATCATTGGTAAAAGATTAAAGATAACTTTCAATCATTCATAAATACATATAATACTAAAGTAATCCTTTATAAACTAAGATATTGCATCATAGATCACATTCATCTTCTAATTATATAACTAGATTAACATTACATAGAGTTAAAAGTTTAGTTTATGCTTATGTTACATGTAGTAAGTATTAATACCCTAAATGACACTTTTCATAATAATTACATTAAGTGGCCTACCAAATGATTTATATAGGATATAAATACCTAAAGGTAGATCTCATTACCTATTTTTACTAATCAATTCACTAAACTTCTTGTTTCCTCAATTTTCTTCCTAATTTTTCTTAATCACTTCATTATGTACACTTAGATTATATGTAACTTTGAAATGTTGACTAAGTCAAAGGTTGTTTAAGTTAACATGCGTATCATTATCACACTAGAATCTTCTCTTTCTTTCTATTGATTTCTTTTCTTTTCTTTTAGATTTTCTTCCCCTTTTCTTTTCCTTATTACCGTCCACTCCCTTCCCCACTTAGGACCCCACTTGTTTTCATTTTTAAAGCACAAAAACAACACAAAACAATTCCTTTTCTCCCTCACCAAAACTGTGATCCCCTTTCCCTTTCACCCTTTCTCAAATTTCAAACTTTACAACCATATTTCAAGAAGAAAAAGGTATGTTATTATGTATTATTCCATCTTATTTAATAGTTAGATGAATAAGTTAGGTTAGTATAGGAAGTTTATGTAATATGTATATATGTGTTGTTGAAGGAGTGAAGTTCGAATTTTTATACTTAGAAGTGTAGAAATCCTTAGATAACTAGAAGAAGAACACATGTACATATGCTTAAGTATGTGTATATAAGAGTACACTTAATAAATACATGTATGAAGACCCTTATACATAAGTATCCTTTATGTATATAACTTAAAATGAGGCATATACTAACTATAAATACATATACCTTTCTAAATACACCCTTAAAATGCAAAAATATGAAATTTGTGAAGCTTTCTTAAGAGGGAACATTAGGCATACAAAAATATGTATAAAAATACATATGTCACCATATGTGTATATGGGTATGTGCATTAGTATATGTATAAGTACACAAGTGCACATACTAGTATGTTAGAAGTATAAGTATAAATATAACATATGTACCAAGTGTATAAATACATAAGGATAAGAGTACATATGTAATGTATGTCACTGTATGTGTGTATGGGTATGTGCATTAGTATATGTATAAGTACACAAGTGTACATACTAGTATGTTAGAAGTATAAGTATAAATATAACATATTTATCAAGTGTATAAATACATAAGGATACGAGTACATATGTAATAGATGATAATGTAAGCAATGATGTAATCAATTGATGACATAGGCGATGATATAAGCAAATGATGACATAAGCGATGACATAAACCTCTAAGATAATAAACCATAAGATCATTTAAGTGTAAGAATTAATGGCTAATGAAACTATTAACTACTAAAATAGAACATAAAACTAGCCAATAGGAATAATTAAGCTTCAATAGTTAGAATTTTAATAAATTTAGTCTACATCGTAAAACACGGGTTTTAACGTCTAAAACAGACATCACCATGTAAATGTATGTCCGAAAACAATGAAAAACGACTATAAATTCGTAAATATCAGAAATAGAATGAAAAAGTTACATACGATTAATGATAAAGTCTAATCGGATAAAAATTGATAGTAACCTAAGTAAAATTAGGTAAATAGATATTTAGATTTACTAGTTAATTCAATTGCTTACTATCATTATTATATCATAATGATCAAGTGATCCTGATGTAGGCGAGGATCTCCCGATTGATTATTATGACTAGAGTGAGTCGTCATGGCTAAGTGAGTATTTATCCCATGATTCCATGCTTGTATGTGATTACAAATAAAGGACTTAAATGATATTATTAATTGATTGTTGTGTGAGGTCGGGAAATGCTTGTGTATGTTATTTTGTGTTGAGTTGTGAATTTACCTTAAGTACAAATAATACTTTATTGTTGCATGGTAGTATAGATAATAATTGTGTGTACTATTGGATGGTCACATCATAAATGGACTTAACTATACTCGACACATAAAAAGAAACCGATACATGCATCAACATGCATTGCATAGACATAATTCCGACCATTACATCACACGGAGATAGAGAGAGGCCATTCAGAGGTTGATATGATAAATTTATTGGTTTTGTATAGTGCACTCATATAAAATGACCTTACCCTGGCCCACGAGAATACTAAGCGTTGGAGGCACTAACCGCCTAATTAAGGGACAAGTCTAGAGACCTTCGTTTAGGGCTGAGTGTAAACTGCAGGGGCCCACTCACGATTATACTAAAACTTGGTTTTTATAAAAATAAAGGACTTATTTGATTTAAGTATGGAACGTGGAGTTCCATAGTAAAGTAAGTTCTAGTATAATACCCAGATCTGATTGGTGCCGTGTATACTCCAACCTTAACTTCGGAGGGCGTTAAATATAAGTTATGTATATCAACTAATTAACTATACGTATTGTTTGGCATTCTATTTGTTCATTCATTCATATGTGTGAATATGATGTATTTATAACTTACTTGTGATGTGGCTGAGGGTTTTGCTCACTAAGCTTAGGCTTACACCTCCCTTAGACTTTTGCTGCAAGATGGCTTATTTGTTGAGGCTAGCTGGAGGATTCCATAAGTTAGCTTAGAGACCCGAGCAAGAGTAAGCTATTCAATGTGTTGAGAGAACTGGTTATGTAGACTTTTACTTATGTACTTTTGTTTTATCAGTAATATAGCCCTAGATGTACTAAATTACTGTTTACTGTAAACTTTACAGTTCAAATTTTATATAAATATGTTTGTGTGATGATATCCTATGGATCTATATGTTCTTGAGAAGTTAGTAGTTATAGAGCCTTGTATATTGTATGAAGAGTTCATGATTGGAAGTGCAAACCCCTAAATTTTTTTATCTAGCTTTTGAAGTAGACTTAAGTATGTTAGATAATCTAAGAGTTAACAAGGCTAATGAAAGTGAAAACCCTAAAATAACTAGTTAATCGCATATAAAATTTTTCTACCCTAAATCTATGTAAACACTAAAGATTTAATTTGAAATTGATAAAAACCCTAAAACTAAAACCTTAAAAACATACGTGCATTAATTTATCATAATATACCCTAAAACCCTAATTGATAATATAACCTTCATATTTTGTCAAATCATTAGTGAAAGATTAAAGATAACTTTCAATCATGCATATATATTTAGAATCCTTAAGTAATCCTTTAGAAACTAAGATATTGTATCATAGATCACATTTATCTTCTAATTATATAATTAGGATAGTATCACATAGAGTTAGGGATGTAGTTGATGCTTAGGTTAAATGTAGTAAACCTTAACACCCTAATTGATACTTTTCATACTAGTTATACTAAGTAGCCTACCAAATGATGTATATAGGATATAAATACCTAAAGTAAGATCTTATCATCTATTTTTACTAATCAATTCACCAAATGTCTCATTTCCTTAATTTTTCTCTTAATTTTCCTTAATTACTACATTATATATACTAAATGGCATATTCTTTTAGAAAGTTGATCAAGTCAATACATGTTGACTAAGGTCAAAAGGTTGACTAAGTTAACATGTAGAAAAGTCAACAAAAGACACTTACACTTTAGAAAATATCTAAGCCATCTAATTATATCTTTTCTTTTCTTTTAGCTTTTCTTTCCTCTCTTCCCCCTTAATTATTGTCCACTTCTTTTCCTTCTAGACCCCACCATCTTCTTCTTTTCAAACACATCACAAGACAAAAAGAATCAAACCCTTACCCCACTCCATTACCATGACCTTTCCCTTTCCCTTTCACTTGCAAATTTTTCCAAATTTGTCTCCATATTTCAAGAACAAATTAAGGTATGTAATTATGTTATTATGTATTACTTTATACTACTTATTAGTTAGGTGAAGAGGTAGATTAGATAAGTAGTTATGTGTTATATGTATCCATGTTGGAGAAGGCATAAAGTTTCTATCTTTAGGTATAAAAGGGTAGAAATCATGGTGAAGTGGAAGGAGATACATGTGTATATGTCTTTAAGTATATGTACATAAGGATATACTAAAGAAATACAAGTATAAAGATGTTTGTCCATAAGTATTCATTATGTACATAACCTAAATTAAAATATATACTAACTATATGTACCTATACCATGCTAAATATACTCTTAAAACACAAAAAGAATGAAATTAGAGAAGCTTTCTTAAGAGGAAATTTTGGCATATGAAATTTGTATAAAAATATATATGTGATCGTATATAGATACGGGTATATGTATAAGTATAAATATGGCATATGTATAACTATATGTATAAGTATAGTAAAGGTATAAGTATATAGTTAGTTTATGTAAAGCATACATAAGACACTTAAGTATGACATAAGTATGAGGTAAGGCATATATAATTAAATGATGATGTAAGCGATGATGCAATTAAAAGATGACATAAGCCATAACATAAGCAAATGATGACATAAGCCATGACACAAGCGATTGATGATGTAAGTGATGACATAAGCATAAGTTTATAAAATAAGAAATAAGAAGAGTACATAAGAATTAGGTACATAAATTAGTAAACCCTAATACACTTCCTAAATTAGATTAAACTTAATTAAGTACATGAATTAGTAATAGCAAGGTAAAATTCTCTAAATATAAGAATCTAAGGGCTAACCAAGTCATTAAGCACAAACATAGGATATAAATATAAGTAATAAGGATAATTAAGTTTCCATAGTTAAAATTTCCATAAATTTAGTCCATATCATAAAATACGGGTCTTAACATCCAAAACGGAGATCACCATGTGAACATGCATCCGACAACGATGAAAAACGACTATAAATTCATAAATATCAGAAATAGAATGAAAAAGTTACATATGATTAGTGATAAAGTCTAACTAGATAAAAGTTTATAGTAATTTAAGTAGAATGAGGTAAATAGATATTTAGAATTATTTGTTAATTCAATTACTTACTAGCGTTATTATATCATAATGATCAGGTGATCCCGAGGTGGGCGAGGATCTCCCGATTAATTACTACGACTAGAGCGAGTCGCCATGGCTAAGTGAGTATTTACCCTATGATTCCATACTTATATGTGATTGTAGATAGTGGACCTAAATGTTATCGTTAATTGACTGTTGTGTGGGGTCGGGAAATGCTTGTGTATGTTATTAAGTACTGAGTTATGAATTTACCTTAAGTATAGATAATACTTTGTTTGTTGCATGGTAGTATAGAAAATGATTGTATGTATTATTGGATGGTCAAAACATAATTGGACTTAATTATACTCGGCTCATAAAAAGTAATTGGTCCATGCATCAACATGCATTACATAGACACAATTCCGACCGTCACATCATATAGAGGTAAAGAGAGGCCATTCAGGGGTTGTTATTATTTATTTATTGGTTCTGTACAGTACACTCGTACAAAATGACCTTACCCTAGCCCGCGAGAATATTAGGCGTTGGAGGCGCCAACTGCCTAGCTAAGGGTTGAGTCTAGAGGCCTCCGTCTAAGGGTAAGTGTGGACTGCGGGGGCCTACTCACGATTATACTAGAACTTAGTTTTTATGAAAATAAAAGACTTGTTTGATTTAAGTACGGAACATGGAGTTCCGTAGTAAAGTAAGTTCTAGTATAATACCCGCATCCGATTGGTGCCGTGTATACTCTAACCCTAACTTCAGACGGCATTAAATCTGAGTTACGTATATAGATTAGTTAACTATACGTATTGTTTGGCATTCTTTTTTATCATTTATTCATATACGTGAATATAATATATTTATAACTTAGCTGTGGTGTGGCTGAGGGTTTTGCTCACTAAGCTTAGGCTTTCACCCCCTTAAACTTTTGCTACAGGATAACTTGTTCGTAAAGGCTAGCCGGAGGATGCCACAGGTTAACTTGGGGACTGGGGTAAGAGTGAGCCATCCTGTGTATTAAGAGAGAACAGATTATGTAGACTCTTACTTATGTACTTTTGTTTTAGTAGTAGTATAGACCTACATGTAATGAATTACTATGTATTGTAAACGTTGTAGTTTAAATTTTATATAAATATGTTTGTGTGATGATATCATATGGATCTGTATGTTCTTGGGAAACTAGTGGTTGTAGAGCCTTGTATATTATGTAAAAGTTCATGATTGAAAGGGTAACCAATCAGGGGTTCTTCGCACAGTATACGGCATCTGCCACGACTAAGCCGTCCTCAATTCGTAATAGGAAGGGTAACCAATCAAGGGTTCTTCATACAATATACAGTATTTGCCACGACTAGACCGTCCTTAGTTCGTGACATAGGCACTATCCTGATGCAGGAAGGCTAATCATTTGCCTTCCACAGTAAAAAGCTCCAAGGACCATAGTTGAACTAGTTCGTGTTTGACAAGTAACTTTTGACACTGATCCGAACAACGCTAGTGTGGCAGAATTTGTCATATATGATGACCATAAATTGCTAAGGTACCTTTGAAGTTAAACCAAGTTGTTGAAGCGATAGGCGAGATGGGTTGAATTCCTTAAGGGGTTCAATTTTGTAATTAAATACAAGTATGGAAAGAGCAACGTAGTTGCAGATGCTCTTTCGAGAAGACATGTGCTTTTATCAAAACTACAGACCAAGTTGTTTAGTTTCGCAAGTATCAAAGAACAGTACTCCGAAGATCCATACTTTGGACCAATAATTTTGTGATGCATAAATGGAAGGACAATGGATGAGTATTATGTATAAGATGGCTATCTATTCCAAAGCGAGAAACTGTACATGCCGACTTGTTCCCTACGGGAATTATTAATTAAGGAAGCCCACAGTAGAGGACTCTCCGAACACTTTGGAGAGAGAAGGACTTGTAAACTATTGAATGGCCGATTCTTTTGGCCAAGAATGCGATGTGTAGTATGCAAAAAGGCCAAGTGCTGAGTCGAACAAGGGAAAGCAATGCCCCTACCTGTTTCAACAAGGCCGTAAACTAAACTAAGTATGGACTTTGTTTTTGGACTGCCGCAAACTACTCGATGCAAAGATTCTGTGATGGTCATCGTGGATCAATTTAGTAAGATGGCACACTTCGTACCCTGTACCAAAACTAACGACACTTCGGTTATTGCTTCTCTTTTCCTATAGGAGGTTGTATAGATATACAACATATCGAGAATTATAGTCTCCAATAGAGACCTAAAGTTCTTGAGCCATTTCTGGAGAACCCTGTAGCGTCAGTTGGGAACCAAATTACTCTTCAGTACCTCATGTCACCACCAAACTGACGATCAAACAGAGGTAGTTAATTGTAATTTAGGGTCACTGCTCCGAGCTACAATAAGCAAGAACTTGGCTGAGTGGAATGTCTACCTATCAGTAGTTGAGTTTGCCTATAACCGAACCATACATAATGCCACTAAGCAAACTCCCTTCAAGGTGGTCTATAGATTCAATCCTAAATTGCCCCTTGACCACACCCTTGTACCAGTACCTACGTAAGAGGACCTTGACGCCTTGACTAAAGCATAATCTCTTTAACACATCTATTACAAGGTCACTCGATACACTGACCAAGCTACCAGAAGAATACAAGAAAAGACCAAGGGTAGGTCGGCTAAACAATTTCAATAAGGAGACTTGGTATGGCTACACCTCAGCAAGGAATGGTTCCCAAACAAAAGGAAGAACAAATTATCTACAAGAACAGAAGGACCTTTTAGAATCATCCAAAAAATCAATGACAACACCTACAAGTTGGAATTGCTTAAGGACTATGGAGTTTTTGATGCCTTCAACATTGCCGACCTCAGTCCATATCACCCTGATGGAGAACTAAGCGAACACTATTCAAATTTGATCCCAAATCCAAAACAACTCGAAGAGAATGATGGAAATCAGGCTACCAAAACTCTCATCCGCATCCAAGCCCAAAGACTAGAGAGGCTGGCATGACGAATCCTCCTATTCCAACCAACCCTTACCGAGGCCAAGTACTTCCTTGCCAAGTTACCTTTAATGCCATGTCGCATGACCACCCATTACTCTGTAGTATGCTAAGTTGATTAATACTCTCCAACACCGAGCCAACCAATTACTCAGCATCTTCCTTGCCAAAAAGCTAAAAGAGAGAGACCGGACTGACTAGGCCATCCATACTTGGACAAACCCATCTGTTTATACTTTTTGTCCACATCTCCTAACAACCTTGCGATGCAACATTGCTATGTGTATAGTATCATGTGTAGAATCTGTAACACCAATTATTATTTTCCTTGTATATTCATTTTTATCCTTTTGTATCATGTACATTGCTTCTTTAGGAAATGTCCTTTTTATCTTTTCCCTTTTGGGCAAATTATCCTAACTTATGAGTATAAATACCCTTGTACTTATAGCTGGAGGAAATCAAATTACCTTCAATACAATTGAGTACTTTCCTTCCTTACATAAACATTATTGTTTACTCTCAACATCACTGTTATCCTTTCTCTTAAGCTAGGTTAGGTGGCGAGTAACCTCATTGGACCAGTTTGTGCATCATATCGAATTATGCCATGAGTCCTCGGAAGTTCCATTAGAATGTTATATCCTTTAGAGCTGTTCATAGGTTTTGCTTACTGTTTTCATTCTTCATTTCAATACCCTTTCATACCTTTCCCCATTAACCCTTTTCGAGCTTTCTACAGGCTTAAATTCATTTAACGACCAGCCTTATTTGTTCTTAGCTATGATTGACATCACCAAGGATAGACCTAAGGGAACTAGATGAAGAGAATGAGGAAGAGTATTTTGAAGAAGAATGAGCTAGAGCCACTAGAGCACTTGACCATATGACACTTTAGATTTCGAGCTTCAATAGATCTAGGAATACTAATGAATATCTAGAATGGGAAGAGCAAGTAGAGTACATTTTCGACTATTATCAGTACGAAAATTATGAGAAGGTGAGAACTAATACTATTAAATTCTCTAGGTATACCACCATGTGGTGGAAAAATTTCCAGGCTATGAGGAGGCGAGAGGGATACCAAGAGATTAATACATGGATTGAGATGAAGAGAATACTGAGGAATAGGTTTGTGCCGAATACTCACTCGGCTTCAGGAACTGAGACAAGGAAGCTGAACTGTTGACAAGTATGTTTAAGAATTTCAAATACTTATGATTCATTGTGAAGTAGAGAAACCACTAGCTCAAACAGCCCCAAGATTCATTACTTGGTTGAGAGGTGACATTTGAGACATTGTAGAACTCCAATGATTTACTACAATAGATGAAGCCATCAGAGTAGCTCAGTAAGTAGAGAGGCAAATAAGGAACCGAGTACTAACCAAGATGCTAACTAGCCGACCTGGATAAGCGAGTCACCGAGTTCAATCGAGTAACGAGCCGAGCCAAGCCAAAAGATAGATGTTTGACCCAATCAAAAAGGCCAACTTGAAGGTGAAGTGCCAACCTGAACTTAGGAGAAGGGTTAAGGATTAATTAGGAGGACGAACCAAATTAAGTGCTTCAAATGCTAAAGGTTTAGACATATGGCCACGTAGTGTCCAAACCGAAGAACTATGGTGATTAAAGGAGATGTCCCAAAGCTAGAGGTAGATAGTACAGATGAGAAACCCGGGGAGGAGATCACTGCCAAGAAAGAAAACATCGTAAAAGAACTTATTGAAAAAGATATATTCACCGAGGGCTTAGACCAGCTAGCCTTGGTTATTAACTAGCAATGAATATCAAACCCTCACGAGAGGAGGAATAGAGGGTGAATTTTGTTTCATACCACTTGTAAAGTGAACAATCAAGTGAGTGCGCTAATCATTGATAGTGGAAGTTATATCAATGTCGCATCAACTAATCTGGTCAAAAGGTTGAAATTGCTGACTATTGCACACCCGAAGCCGTACAAGCTGCATTAGTTGAGTGAGAAGAGAGCATTACATGTCACTCGATAAGTACTACTGCCGATTACCATCAAACATTACTTCGATGAGATTCTATATGACGTACTTCTCATCTGTGCTTCACATGTGCTGGTTGGTAGACCATGGCTGTTTGATAGGAGGGTTATCCATGACAAGTACATAAACACATATATGTTCAAGAAGGATGGTTGAAAGATTACACTAAACTTGATGCTACCGAAAGAAGTTAACAAACTATAGACTAAACTTACTCGTAGATTGAAAAAGGCTTTAGTGATGAGTAGAGCTGAACTTCAAGAAGCCATCAATGCTAACAAGCCAACCCAAATGTTGGTCAAGCACCTACTAAAGATGAGGGAACGAGGTGAACTACCCCAAGAAGTAAGAGCACTACTAGATGAATATGCTAATCTATATATGCTGATCTATTCCCAAAAGAGTTACCCAAAGGGTTGCCCCCACTACGAGGCATAGAACACTGCATTAACTTAATACCTGGCGCCGCCTTACCAAATAAGCTTGCCTACCGAATGAGTCCCAAATAAGCTTCTGAACTCTAATGACAAGTCAATGAACTACTGGAGAAAGGTTATGTTAAGGAAAGTCCCAGCCCTTGTGCTGTACCGGCACTTCAAGTGCCAAAAAAGGATGGAACTTAGCAAATGTATGTTGATAATCGAATTGTAAACAAAATCACAACCAAGTACAGGTATCTTATCTCGAGATTGGAGGACATGTTAGACGAGCTGAGTAGAGCCAGGATTTTCAACAAGATTAATCTTAAGTTTGGCTACCATTAAATCCACATAAGGCCAAGAGACAAGTGGAAAATTGCATTCAAGACTCGACATGGATTATATGAATGGATGCTCATGCCATTTGGCTTTTCGAATGCCTCGAGCACTTTCATGAGACTAATGAACCATGTGCTAAAACACCTGATAAGGAAGTGTGTCGTAGTGTACTTTGACAACATCCTAGTCTACAGTGCTAACATGCCAAGTCACTGTAAACATCTCCAAGCCGTTTTGGATATTGTCCGTATCGAGAGATTATTTGGCAATCTCAAGAATTGTTGCTTTTGCTAAGAGGAAGTGGTATTCTTAGGCTATGTATTAAGTATTTTTTTAATTTGGTTTTAATGATAACAAAACATGTGATAACTTATCACTAATATATTTATGAAGTGTATAGATATATCATGATATAACATTAATTAATTCTAAAAGAAACCACAATGGATAAAAGGTTAAATTGTGTTTAACAAGAACATCAAGTATATAGGTTAACTTTAGAATGAAATTAATTCAAGGAAGAAAATTAAGTTTGGATTTGTGCTGGTCAAAATGTGTATCAGAATATATATCAATAACAAATTAGAACAATACTGATTGCATACAGTATCAGTATCAGTAGCTATTCCTAAATCCACTTTGTTAGGCATTTTGGGTAATATACTTAATTTCGTTCCACTAAAATGGTTAAGTCCATAGGGATTTTAAGTTGGATTAGTTTCAATTTTATAGAATGGTTGATTAATGGTTAAGCGATATATTCAAATAAATTTTCAAACATATCAAGAAGCTATGTTGAACAAGTTTCTACTAGAATTCTATAAGGCTCAGTGCATTTCTTGTAACTCATTGTTAATAAAATTCTTAAGGATCTTAAGGTAGCTCATAAAGTATAAGGCTAGATATTTTAGATATATTTGTCCAGATTTTTAGGAGTTTTTCTAATTCAAAATTTCAAATAAGGTTTAGAAGGAGTTAGCTAATTGTTCACGACAAATATCAAATAAACTATGATCAAGTGCTGGACTATTCTTAAAGAGCAAGATATATGATGATTTGACCATATCTTTTCATCCTTATCCATAATATTTGAAGTGCGATTTTCGAATTTTTGAATTTCCACATAATCAAAAGAGGATTGGAGCATATCATCATGTATAACAACTGTCAAATGACTTAAACTCAGCAAAGAAACAAATCAAGAATAGCATGATTCAAGTTTTCAAAAATTCAAACATTTGGTTCCTATTTTCATGGGACATTTCTCCAACAACAAAACCAATTGTGTTTAAATAAAGACATCTTAGAGAAAAATCTGGATCTACTCGTTTCTAGTAGTTACAATAGAGTTTATTTAATTTAAAGACGATGATATACAAGATTTAGAACGGTACACTCAAGATTAGAACCAAATTTTAAAAATTCTCTCAGGCAAATTGTCAAAAACTAAGCGAAAACAATTTTGTTATTTCATTTGTGTGAAAGTTGTAAAGAGCTTTTTGATTATATTGTTTCACTTTCATTGTAAACATTATTGACTTTATGTTTTGAGTGTGAGAGCATTAGGGAGTTCTCTGAGTTCTGTATATAGCTTAGGAAAAAGCTAGTGAGATAAGATAGAGAAGTGACTGGATATCCTTGTAATCTCTCATTGATGTTTGTTTATTGAAAAGTTTGGACTAGTGGAATAATACCGGTGAAGAGGACTGGGTCCCCAACAATAGAGTTGGAAGAGAGCAATAGGCAACAGGCCGAAGCTCTATAAAAACGCTTGCCCAATCTTCTTACTTCCTATCTTATTTATTTTCTAATCTTTATTGTTATTATTTGCGCCTTAAGTTAACAATCAATTTCTAGCTACTTATCATGCCACTTAAGATATTAAGAGGGATTTTGTTTTTAAATCAAAAGTTTTTGTTTTTGCAAAAGATATCAATTTACAAACCCTAACCCCCCCCCACCCTTGATATCTTATTGGGACCGACACTATGTAGTCAGTAGAAGAGGCTTACGAGTGGATGATGAGAAGATCCAAGCAATTGTCAAGTAGCCGACTCCTACTACTTATATTGACATGAGAAGTTTCCATGGACTAGCTTCATTCTACAAAAGATTTATCAGGAATTTCAGCACCCTCACCACACTACTTACTGAGCTAAAAGAAAAACACTAACTTCCAATGGGAAGAAAAGTAAGAGAGAAGCTTTGCCAAGATTAAAGAAAAATTTACCTCCACCTTGGTATTAGTCTTACCTAACTTTAAGAAAATATTTAAGCTAAAGTGTAACGCGCTATGCATTGGAAAAGGCACTGTCTTAATGTAAGAAGGCCGACCAATTGCCTTCCACAATGAGAAGCTTACAAGACCTTGGTTAAATTACTCCGTGTATGACAACGAACTCTTAACGTTGATCCAAGCACTGCAAGTATGGCAACACTATTTACTACCGAGAGAGTTTATCATCTATATTGATCATGAGTCGCTAAGGCACCTCCAAAGTCAAACTAAGTTATCGAAGTAGTAGGCGAGATGGGTTAAATTCCTTAAGAGATTTAATTTCGTAATAAAATATAACAATGAAAAAGCAATGTAGTCATAGATGCTCTTTTTAGAAGACATGTGCTTTTGAATAAACTGTAGACCAGACTGTTCGAATTTGTAAGTATCAAAGAGTAGTATTCTAAGGATCCACACTTTGTACCCATAGTTTTGCGATGCATCAATGGAAGATTAATGATAACGCCTACCCTTGGTCAAGACTATTCCGAGGAAGGGGAGGAACAAATTATCTACAAAAGCTGAAGGACCATTCAAAATCCTCCAAAAGATTAATGATAACGCCTTTTGACACCTTTGACATTGCCTACCTCAGTCCATATCACCCCGTCAAAGAGCTAATCGAAGACCATTCGGATTTGATCTCAAATCTAAATCAACCTAAAAGGAATGATAGGAATCAGGCTACTGAACCTTTGACCCACAGCTAAGCTTGAGGATTAGAAGACCTAGCAAGACGTATTCTTCTACTCTAACCAACTCCTGCCAAAGCCAAGTATAACCTAACTGACCAATTCTTCATGCCAAGCCGGATGACTGCCTATTTCTCATAAATAGTGTACCAAAAAGCGGACAACCGAGACAATAGCCGATCCTCATTCTCACTCATACCTAGCCAATCACTTATCTAGCATCACCTTTGTTGAGATGACAAGAGAGAGAGATAACTCAAACTAACTAAGCCACCTTAGCTTGGACAAGCAAACTAACCATAATTTTTTGTCCACATCTTCCAACGACATCGCCAATACTGTATCGCCATATGTATAGAATCTTGTATATAATTCGTTAGACCAACTATTCTTTTTCTTCAATATTCATTTTTACCCTTTTATGTATTGTACATTACTTCCTTAAAAAATACCCTTTTCCATCTTTTCCCTTTTGGGCAAGTTGCCCTCACTTATGGGTATAAATACCCCTTATATTTGTAGCTGTAAACATGACTTATAGATCATCATTAACACACTTTGAGTATTTCCTTTCTTATGTAAACACTACTTATTTACTCTAAGCATCACTCGTATCCTAACCCTTAAGTAAGGCTAGGTAGTAAGTAACCTCACCTGACCAATTCATGCGTTATATTAAATTGTGTTGTGAGTCCTCAGAAATTCCATTGGTGCATCATATCCTCTAGAGCTATTCATGGGTTTTTGCTTATTCTTCATTCACATTTGTCCTATCGCGCATTCCCTATCACTTCCTTTTGAGCTTTCTGTAAGCTTAGACCCATCTAATGACTAGCCTTATTTGTTCTTGATCACGGTTTACATCACACTCTACTTCATCGAGCTAAATTTCTGCCAACACTCGAAATGAAGGTATTTCTACTTCCACCAGTAGTACTACTTCAGTTCCATATACCAATGAATAAGGTATTGCACTTGTAGATGTTTTGAGTAAGGTTTTAGAAGCCATGAGAGCTAAGGGAAGCATCTCATGACAATCTCTATAAGTGATTGCCATCTTCTCAATGATTCTCTTGATATTCTTATTAGCGACTTCAACTGCCTCATTCATTTGAGGTCGATATGTAGTCGAGTTTCTATGATTGATTTTAAATTCATTGCATACTTTAACCATCAACTTGTTGTTCAAATTTGACCCATTGTTTGTAATAATAAACTTGGGTGCACCGTATATGGCAATGATGTCTCTTTTCAAAAATCTGACTACCACTCTTTAATCACTATAGCATATGACATTACTTCCACCCACTTGGTAAAGTAATCGATTGTAGCTAAAATGAATCTATGCCTATTTGAAGCCATTAGCAAAATTAGACCAATCATATCTATCCCCTACATCAAGAAAGGCTAAGGAGCCGACAACGCATGTAATTCTTGGGGAGGAGCATTGATTTTTAACGTATACCTAACATTGGTGACAATGCCTCACATGCTTGATACAATCCAATTCCATCGTCATCCAAAAATATCTCATCCTCATGATCTTCCTAGCTAACATGTACCCATTCATATAAAGACCACAAACTCATTCATGCACCTCTTTCATCAATTTCTCAACTTCTTCTTCATCTATACACCTAGGTAATGTTGTATCTAGTGATCTTTTATACAATGTAGCTCCACTTAATGAGAAATGAACAGCTAATCACCTTAAGGCTTTTCTATCTTTTCTATCAGCCTCATTAGGGAACTTACCCATTTGAAGTAACTTTTTGATATCATAATACCAAGGCTTCCCCGGTTCCTTCTCTTTAATGATCAAACAAAAAGCTGGTCTTTCCTCTACATCAATCTTTAAGGGTTGAATTTCTATCCCATCTGTGACTTTCACCATTAATGCTAACGTAACGAGTACATCGGCAAATTGATTCTAGGTTCTTGGAATGTAAGTAAATAAAATTTCTTAGAATCTGTCAATCAGCTTTCCTAAATGCTCGTGATAAGGTACCAATTTCTTGTCTTTCATCTTATGTTCTTCTAAGATCTGGAGAATTATAAGAGAAGAATTTCCATGCACTTTAAGTCTTTGTATTCCCATGTCTAGCACCATTTTAAGTCCAAAATGTAAGCCTCATATTCTGCTATATTGTTCGTATATGGAAATGCTAACCTTGCTGCCACAAGAAAATGATCACCTTCAAGTGATACCAATATTGCTCCTATCATACATCCAAATACATTGGCTACTCCATCAAAATACATTCTCCATCCCGATTTCTCACTACTCAATTCACTTGTCACCATCACATTTTCATGAGGAAACTAAGCTTCTAAACCATCATCTTCATCTTCCAATAGGTATTTTGCCAATTGATCAACCACTACCTACCCTTTGACTGAACTCTGACTTACGTACTTGATATCAAACTCACAGAGCAACATTTGCCACTTCAAGATTCTCCCAATCAATGCCGGCTTTTCTACTAAATACCTCAATGGGTCATGTTTTGTCAACAACTCCACTGAGTAATAAAGAGTATAGTAAATGAGCCTGTACATCACCCATACTAAGACATAATACATTCTTTCTACCCCTAAGTATTTCCGTTTACCTTTTGTAAATTTCTTACTTAAGTAGTATATAAGATGCTCTTTTCTGTCTATTTCATCTTTCTGCCCTAGTATACATCCCATCGATTTAGGAAGGATTATCAAATAGAGAATTAATGGCCTTCCCGGTATACAAGTGACCAGTATTGGTAGATTCATGAGATACTCCTTAATTTCAACAAATGCTTGCTTACACTCTTCATCCCATTCTATCACTGCATTCTTCCTCAAAAGTTTGAATAACAACTTGCATTTATCGGTTAATTGAGATATAAACCAAGCAATATAATTCAGCCTCCCTAACAATCTCCTAACTTACTTTATAGTCTTTAGTGCAAGCATGTTTACAATTGCCTTGACTTTTCTGGGTCCACTTAGATTCCTCTTCTATTAACTAACCCAACAATTTTCCCGAGGTTACTCTAAAGGTGTACTTTTCTAGATTCAACTTCAATTGAAACTTCCTCAATCGCTCTAATAGTTTATGAAAAACATCAACATGATTCTCCCCCTTCTTAGACTTGGCAATCATATTGTCTACATAAACTTCAATTTCTTAATGCATCATGTCATGAAATAAAGCTACCATAACACACTGATAAGTTACCCCAACGTTCTTTAACTCAAAAGGCATAACACAATAACAAAACGTTACACGAGTGGTAATAAAGGTGGTTTTGATTTTATCTTCTTTTGCCATCTTAATTTGATTATATCTCGAGAAACCATCCATAAACAAGAAAAGATGATTTTCGGCCATGTTGTTTTCCAATATGTCAATGTGCGGTAAAAGGAAGTTATCCTTCAGTGTCGCCTAGTTTAAATCACAGAAGTCCACACATACCCCAACTTTCCCATTTTTCTTTAGCATTGGCACCACATTAGCTACCCATTCGAGATAATCTGATACTTCTCTGAACCCGACTTCTAACAATTTCTTCACTTCTTTAAATCACCTAAGCTTTTGCCTTTTCAGTTTAATATCTTCTCTAGTTAGCAACTTGTGAACTATAATTGATGGATTCAAACCGAGCATGTCTTCATAGGACTAGGCGAATATGTCTGGGTATTCCGATAACAAATCTGATAACTCCTATTTCTGATCATCCGCTAAATTACCGCCAATTTTCAAGTTTTGCAAATTCTCCTATGTTCCTAAATTAATCACAACTATTGGTTCATCAAAAATCACCCTACCCTATTCAAATTGACGCCAACTCTCTTGTATTTTGCTGGGATTCTCAATATCATCTCTGACATCTAACCTAATAGGGCCGAAGGTGATATTGGTACTTTTATTATTTATAAGCGCGAGATATCTATTATGTTCATAGTTTTTATCATAACTAAAGAGTAAAGGAAAAAAAAAACAAAAGGATAACTAATAAATAACAAAGAAGAATTGATGGAAAGAAAGGAACTAATTTTATTGAATGAATTCAAATTATTTGAAAGAAAAAGGCCTAACTAGTCATACTAATTATTGAAATCGAATGCTCCTAATTGATCTTATATTACTTTTCTAAAGAGACCCTATTAACGAGAACGGAAAGCTAGTTGCATAAGGAAATCGAAATGCCAATATCTTTCTTCTCGTTTAGATTGATGCTGCATTGTTGAGCCAAAGCTTTGAATAAATTGGCTACTTTAGGCTGTTGATCACAAGTTGGTATTAGGAATGTTTAACAGAGGTTTAGAAAATCCATATGAGCATGGTATAACTGATCTCCTCTCTTGCCTTTGGTTTTGGCCTTCATTTCTTGGATTTCTCCTTTAATGGGCTCATATCCGAGCCTAAATGTTCCAATCTACTACTTAGGTGGTTCCGAGTGACCACATGCCCCCTGTCTTGACACTCCAATCATGCTGACCTCATAAAAAATCTACAATCTTAGTTCCTCCAATTCTTCAATCTCGATATATGGAATAGCCGTCTCTTTGTAAATCTTGTAGTCTTGCTCCCTAAGAACAATAACTAACTACTCATTGGCTATGAATTTCACTTTTTGATGTAGACTCAATGGAATTACCCTGTTGAGTGAATCCATGACCTTCCCAATAGAAGATTGAAAGTTCGTAGCATATCTAGGACTTGAAATGGAATAGTGAACATCTGTAGACTGATCTTGACCTGTAGCCCAATTTCCCCAAGTATCTCTCTCTTTAATCCATCAAAAGCCCTTATTGAAATTGAGTTAAGCTTTATTTTATTCGAATCTACTCTAAGCAAATTTAATGTCATCAGTAGACACACATTTAATGAAGACCCATTATCTATTAGTACCCAAGCAACCACTTTTCTTGCATACTTAACCACTATAAAAAGGGGCTTCGTGTGCTGGTCTCCTTCTTCGCCTAACTCATCTGGTGAGAATGAAATCTAATCCATCACAAATATCGAATTAACTACCAATCCCAGCCTTTTAGTAGGAATCCCCTCAGGTACTTTGACCTCTTTCAAAATTTTGATTAAGGCTTCTCGGTGAGTATCTGATGACAATAATAAACCCATTAGGGAGATATAGGCAGGTACTTTGGCTAGCTTATCCATAATCTTAACTAGCTTTCACTATCTTCTTAGCAACATTTTGATCTTTCTCATCCACATCTTAAAAGATCTTTCAAGAAGCCTCTTCCACAATAGTCTTCCTCTTGGCCTCTTCATTCTAGTCAAAGACTCATCCCAAGCAAGTAAGCCCACCAACCATAGGTAATAAGGACCTGGCTGTCTGATTCACTATTTAGTAATCTAGATGGGCAGCTTTGTAATTCTCCAGAGCTATTAGGACATTAAAAGCAATTTTCTTGGGCTTACCAAATTCTTCAACCTTCTCAATCTTCCCGTAATACTCAAAAACTAAGGGTTTAGACCCACCTCTAATCATTCCAACCATCTCAGCTATTTTCTTAGCTTCTGTAATAGGCTTATCTTCTTCCTCAAATTCGGGACCCCATCCGGTAGGTAGTTCATCAACATATATGGTGGGTAAACTAGTGTAATCAACCAAATGCTCAAACTTTCCTAACGGCTCTCCTAGGGTGTCGACTGTTGGATCCCCAGCTTCATACCTTTCTCTAAGCTCCTTTTGGGTACATCTCTTTCGCAGTTTTGAAACCAACATAGCCATAATGTCAACTTTCTTTATCTTCCCATCCTTCAACAATTGATATATTGCCGGTCTAGTCCAAGTTCTATCTCTAAGATTCATATTCTGCTAATGCCTAGCCTAACTTAGATTCTAAGCTACCTCTTCAATAGTAATGGGGAGACCGTCTAGGTCAATTTATGGTTCAGTCACTTCAGCGAAGATCATGTTGATTGAGCGTCCATGATCCGATAGAGGATTGTTACCTACATTGGGAGCAAGAGTCTGACTAAAGTCCAATTGAACCAATTTAGCATTAATAAGAACCTAGATCTTATGTCTAAGTCCCCAATACCAGTTTGTAGATTGCCCCACTTACCCCAAATGATAATCACAACAAAGCTCCGGGTTGTAGACTCTTGGTCTTTGTCCCTCCTTTGGTATTTCAAATGTCAAGAAATTCTCCTTCCTTAGTCGAGCAAGAACTTAGCTTTGAGGAATGGGTATATGAATAAACTGTCTCCTTTAAGGGCGATTATTCTGATTTAGATTTGGCGAGAGATTAGATCCTCCTATCATAGCTATTGGGGCTACAGGTCTAAGAAGGTTACCAGTACTAACAACACTTATAGTAGCTTCTTTGGTCTTATTAGAAAATCTCATGGGAGGCATCTTCTTCTCGGTTGCTTCAGAATTAGGAAGCCTTCCAGTAGCAATAGCTTCCTCAATTCGGTACTAGAGGTTACAATTTCTACAAAATTAGAGGCAGGGTATCCTATCAAATGTTGGTAGTATAGGCTTCTAAGAGTATTAATGAAGGCAAAAGTTAGATTCTTCTCTGTTAAGGATAGAGTCACCTTAACTGCCATACCCCTACATCTCTGGGCATACTCCTTAAAGCTTTTGTTGGCCTTCTTTCGTAGATTATTCAAATCTCACATAGAAGGGAGGCAACCTCATTGTTAAACTTATACTAGCTATAGAAAGCCCAAGCTAATTTATCCCATCTGTTGATCTCGTTCAAATCTAGTTAGGCATACCAAGTTAGAGCAGGCCCAGTCATGCTATCTTGAAAGGTTTTAACCATCACCTTATCGTACTTCATATATTTTCCCATCTTTCTAATGTACAACCTAGTATCCTAGTATGGAGCTTTAGGCAACCAGTCCTATCGTATTTCTTAAATTCCAGAATTTTAAACTTTTCTAAAAAGTCATCATCTTCATAGATTAGCAAATTGATCATTCCATCTTCACAAGCCCACTATACATTTCGAAAGTTTTCATCTTTTCGGTCAACTTTTGCATAAACTTCCTTTCCATCTCTCGATGTTTTTTCTCAATCTCCTTCTTCCACATCTCAGTGTTGGGAGCCAATTCTACATCTCCCAATTCAAGGGGAGGAGTCTCTTTTGTATTCCAATTCAAGTTGACTTAAGACACTTTTCTATCATTGAGAATTTCAATAGTCCGAGTGAGAGCCTGGATTTGTTCAGCCATCTTATTCATGTTTTCTTCCAAGGTTACGACTCTTGGGTCAAGCTCAGTTTTACTGACATTTCCAATACCTTGAGTTGACATTCTTGCTTTGGAACAAGTGAATATCAGGCTTCTAGCTGAGTTTGCTCGATTAGTCGCTATCTTCAAAATCCTAAACAAAAACCCAAGTTTTTGATATCTTTGTGAACTAAAATTTTTGTTATTTTTTTCTTTTGTTTCATTTTTTAATTTTTTATTACTTGTTTTCTTTTTTTTTTCCTTTTTTTATTTCTTTTATTTAAAAGGTAACTATCAAGAAAAAAAAATGAGCAAAAGATTGTACAATCAATAAAGTTTTTCATTTAATGAAACTACAAATTTATTAATAATTACACAATCTAACCTATACAACAGTCTAACAGAAAAAGAAACATACTCCTAACTAATCTTTCTAAAAAGAAAAAAAATCAAATCTTATATCTATAAAAATTGACGAATCTAGCTAAGATGGGCTTCATCAACTTCTCTTGTCAACTTTTAGACTGTAAAATCTCTTTCTTGAATCTTACTTCTCAAGAATTGATTTTCTTCCAGCAATCTCCCATTCTCCATCTTTAATTCTTCAATGATTCTCTTATATTTTCTTGGAGCTGGGCTTCAACTCTGGCTTATATGGTGTCTCGGTAGGCTTGCTCAATAGGTGAAAGATATTCTGGCTCTAGTTCATGTCTGAATACGTCTAAAGCTTCATATCATATCTTTCCAATCTTCTCCAACTGATCATAGATGAACTGCTTGGTGGCTCGGTATTCTCCAACTTTGCCCCTCATAGTTCCTACATTAACTACCTTCTTAACTTCCCTCCGTTCCCACAGCTTCATAAGTTCTACTAGTCATTGAATCAAAGTAGTAATAGGTAAACAAGGATCTTGATAACTCAATGTAACATCGTCCAAGGAGTCTATGTATGCTATCTCTTGAAGGGGACCCAACTGTTTGGTGACATAAGCTAGGAAATACCCTGTATAACCTGTAATACCGATAAGAGTGACCCCAACGTAATCGACGTACCCTAGGATGGCTTAAGTGCAACTACTCCACCTAGCTATCTACATAAAATCCACTAGTTGCATCTTGCTTATGATTAATACCCATCATTTAAACTAAGCTTCTTCTGGTACCTTAAGGTGGCAAGCAAAGTCATCTATTAGATTCACATTTTCAGTTAGGGATGCTCCAAGAAGATTCCCTCCATACCCCTATGTATGACTGAGAAACCATACAATAAGGACTGTAGGGTTAGTCGTAAAGTACCTATGCCCTTGCTTTCTTAAGTGGGTAAATGTCCTAAATTATTCTGCCAATGATGCCAGTATATAGGATTTACCAACTAAAAATTGGGTTACTAGCTCAGCTACCCTATAATGGACTTGACCGTATCTGACAGGAAACGGCACTATCCTAAATACTGCTATGATAAAGGGATTTACCCTCTTTTCGACCCATGATTCATATCCTCCACAAAAGATCAAACAATATTTCTGATAAGCATCTAGGCTTGAAAACCATTCTACTAACCTTAGGATACTAAGACATTTCGTGCCTTTTGAAGATAAAAACAACGCTAGGGCTGCCTTTTTTACTTCTAATAGTCATGGAAGCTTTCTTGGGCTAGACCCTAAGATCTAAGATAGTTATGCCTACTTCGAGAAGTAGAGCACTAAGTAACTGCAAGTAATTTTCTAAAGTAGGCGTCAACACATGTGGGTTAAACTTGAAAGCTGTAGATTCTAAATCTCAATAATAGATAAGGGCTTGAATTAGAGGTCAGTAGAGTTGGACCCACATGAGGGATATGACCGACCTGATCAATACGACTTGATACTTTACTTTTATTTTTATTTTTTATTATGTTCATTTATTTATTTATTTATTTATTTATTATATATTTCTAGCTCAATAAAACTATTAAAATAAAATAGCAAAAATGAGGTGTCTACAAATAGTAGGATCCAAGGGCTTTATGTGATCTTAGAATACTCTATTCAGAAGTGATTCGAGTAAAGAGGATTCTAAATTAGGAATTAGCCAAAGACATGAGTTTAGCTAATTTAGAATTCAATTTCTAGTAGAATAGGGTTAGGAATCTCTACGGAACAATATAGTAATTAAGATTGAATGATCCCCCAAAACTAGGTTGTAAACAACAAATTACAACTTATGAAGGAAATTTTTTTTTTATAAATTAATTGATGTTAATTTTTATTCAGTTCTTAGTTATTTAATTATTTTATTACTTAATTTATGTTAGTCTTTATTTAGTTCTTTAGTTGTTTTATTATCTTGTTATTTCGTTATTAGTTAATTGTCTTTATTTAATTTTTTTTATCTTTTGTTTAATATCTTATTTTATTGCAATTATTATTTTTTGTCTTTAGAATATTTTATTAAATCTTCTATTGTTATAAGTTAGGCAATTGAATAATCTAAAAGGGTACAATTGTTAAAAATAATTAGATATACTCATATAACTAGTTCCTTATAAGATCAACACTTAAATACAAGAATTCATTTTATTTCATACTATAACTTAACTTAATGCACTTACCTATATTGTGGTATACACTCCATCAAGTTCTTAGTGCCCTTGTCGAGCAGCCAAAAATAGAGTAGTCTAATTTAAGAAATTAACATAACCTTATATTTATTCAATTATCTTAACATATTTGAAATATATCTTTTCTTTAATTATTTTGATATCATATATCTTCTATTATATTGTTAACTTTTAATTCTTTACAACTTATGACAAGAAGTAGCAATAGCAATTTTGTAAACTTTGACTTGGAAATTGAAAGGATAGTACAACATCTTCATAGAAGAAATTACAACATTGTAGATCAAAGCTTGCCACTTACACTAATGGAGGAGTCACAAAATTCATAAAGCAAGCAAGAAGACATGACCCTGAATGGAAACAACAATGGTGAAGCCAACAAAACACTTATGGAATTTGCAATGCCAATAGTGACTAGAGTTGAGTCCAGAATTGCCAAACCTGTAACTTAGACTAATTTCCAAATTCAACCTAACATCATCCAAATGATCCAATAATTCATCCAATTCAACGGATTGGCTAACAAGGACCCCAACACTCACCTTTTGAAATTCATAGAAATGTGCAACACATTCAAAATTAACTGTCTTAGATAATGCAGTAAGGTTAAGGTTATTCCCATTCTCCCTACGAGGTAATGCTAAACTTTGGCTTAATTCATTACCTAGAGGCTCAATCACTACCTGGGAATCATTAGTAAAGAATTTGCTTTTGTTCAATTTGATGATGAGAGTTTTTATGACACTTGGGAAAGATTTAAGAAATCATTAAGAAGGTGTCAACAAATTACCTCACTAGATGCAAATCCAGACATTTTATAACTAACTCAACTATTTTTCATGTCAAACTATCGATGCTGTAATTGGAGGCAATCTGAGCATTAAGATATTAGAGGAAGCCTAAAAGCTTATTGAAGGCATGGTAATGAATAGTTTACAGTGGGATAATATAAGACCTAAAGTAAAAAATGCTTAGAAAATATGAAGTTAACTCTAACAACATTAATTGCTCAAGTTGAAAATTTAAATAAAAAGATTAATGGCTTGATGAAACCTGTTAATTTAGTGAAAGATGAAGTTTTATTAGAAATTGAAGATGTTAATTTTATCACTAACTGATTTGCTAACAATCCTTTCAATAATACTTATAATCCAGATTAGAGAAATCATCTTAATTTCTCTTAAGGAGGCTAACAACAACAGCAATAGAATCGCAATCAACAAAATAGATCTCTTAAAGTCGGGGAATTACTGTATCAGTTCATTCAGAATTCAAATGAAAGATTCCAAACTAACTAAGCCGTATTAAGGTACATCATTAACCAATTTGGAGAATATCGAGGCTGAATTTTCGATTTTTTTTTCTTTAATTTGATTTAAACTAAACAATATACCTATTTAGTTTAAACCTTTGCTTGATATTAAAGAAAACTCATTTTCTTTATTTTGAAAACATTTTGAAGTCAAAACCTAATAAAACTGGGAAAGGTAATTAAATTAGAACAAATTAGGCAGGTTGTTTCTAATTTAGCCACTGGCCTACATAATTGAAAACTTTTTTGAAATGATTTCAAGAAACCAGAGTTTTCAAGTTCAAAGGCTATCCTATTAAACCTTAATCAAGTACCACATTAACCTTCTGAATTTAATATTTATCTTTCAAAATACTCTTCTAATTCATATTTACAAGTGAATAAAAAAATGTATCTACTTGCAAAAAATGAAGAAATGTGAAAATCATTTACAAAAGGGAAAATAAATTTTTTACATATTTTAAATCACCCCATAATTGTGTACAAGTGCCTAGATACTCGCGATTCAAGATCAAACTTCTATACTTCATTTATAAAACTTTAATTTGTGGTCGTTTTATTTTTCATTTAAGGAAAATTTCTAAAAGGGTCCTAAAATTTTTTTTGGTATTTATTTTTTGTTAAAAAAAAATCTAAACGAAGCCCTAAATTTGAAAAAGATTTATTTACTTTATTTATTTGAAAAATAGATTTTTCTAAATGATAAACTTTTTTTTCTCTCTTTTCTATTTTTTATTGTTTTCTTACTTCGTATTATTTTTTATCGAAGCATAAATAAATAAATAAGGGCTTTCCTTTCTTTTTTCTCTTTTTTCTTTTTTTTATTTACAATAGAATACAATAACCTAAAAAAAAATACAACATAATAAAATATAAGATAATAGGAAAAAGGAAGGGGGTTGGACTAATGCTGGAGTGGGCATAGGTCGAGTTTGAATCTGATCTTGGGCACAAATCTAAGTCAAAAGGAGAAGAACTAAGTAATGATAAAGAGCTAGTTAAGATAGTTTATGATGCGTAATTCAAGCGAGCCAGTTGAGTTTCATGTGAATCTAATTAGGAAAGGGGGGTTTGGGACTAACACCATTGCATTTGATGGCTGTATAGTGGTAGTTGAAAACTACCCCCGTACTAGTAGTAGTGACTGCTACTCATAGTGGCTTTTAGGGATTAAGGATACATTAGGTCTTAAGTTTTAAGGTGTGACAAACTCAACTACATGATTTGTTTTGGTTGGGGATGAGAAGAAATGGTGTTTTATGTAATGGAGCTTGCAATGGTTTGGGTTTAGATGTGTAACGATTAGCTCTCACAATTAGGGGCAAGGCTTAGTGTGAGAGGGCTTGGGTTCAAGTGCTAAGAGTGTAGGCAAGCTTTTGGGGGTGTTATTTCATTTCAAAAACGACAATAGAGAATGAATTTTTAGAGAGAGAGAGAGAGGGGGCGATAGCCATGGAAGTTATAGAGAGAGAGCGAGAGAGAGAGAGAGAGAGAGAGAGAGAGAACTCACAAGCATAAGTATTTGGATGATTTCTTGATGTTCAACATGAATTCCTAAGGCCTTATTTGTAGTTTCTTAGCTTGGAACAAACTATAGAAGAATCAAAACACTTTCAATTTAAAAATTGAAGTTAATGGCTTTGAATGATTTTAATCTCAAATTTAAATGGAAAAAAATTGTAATTTAGACGGAATTAATGACTAAAATGCATTTTTGGATCCTCTTTTACGTTTTAAAAGCTTTGATTTTCAATAAAAGCATTGAATCAAGCATGATTTTGTTTGGAGAAAAATTTGGGCATTAATGGTTTTCCCCGATTTTCAAATCCCATTTTGTGCCTCTAAACAATTGAATCTAGATGAGAAAATAGTATCAATTTGAAATATTCCAAGTCATCTTCTTGATTTCACCATTAATTTGGTAAATTCATGAAGAAAATCAAGTGAAAAATAAGCTTGAAGTGAGGACCTTAGGCAATTTTCTCACAAGGAAGCACGAAGAAGCCTAAGAAAGAGAAGGAAACATGACATGGTAAGCCAATTAGAGGCCGATAAGTGCTCATGTAGCCAAAAAAACAAAAGGCATTGAAGCGTTTAAACTGCAACTTAAACCCTGGACCTTAAGGAACACGTGCAAAAGAACTTGCCAGCTAAGCTAGCTTTTATTCCCATCTTTTAATGCAATTCAATTTTATATAGGTTTTAAACTGTCTTGGACCAAATTTTTAAATAAGAAAATTAATTCAAGACAATTCAAACCACATTCGACTAGTTCTTGAAAATTTGAAAATGCAAAGAATTTCCTAAGCAAGCCTAATATACATATGTTAAAATTAATTTTTCAGATCAAAACCAATTGAACGATTTTACAAGCTTCGGTTTGTTTCTTACACAATTAATTTAAAAATTTATTTTTTGTAAATCAACAAATTTAAGTTCAATCAAAGCATCATTTTAAACTACGATTAACTTAAATTTATTTCATTTTTACAAACCAGGAATATTAAATTTTTTAGAATAAATTTAATATTCTCAAACATAACTCAAAACCATTAAATGACATATGTGTACTTTGACCCAATAATGATATCCCGTGACCTTAAAATGAACCAGGAATTTTTTATTTCTCTAAAAATCCTAATTTCATAATATTTTTTTTTTCTCATTTTTTTAATTTTACAATTTTTATTTTTTTTTTGTAATTTTTTAATTAGGACCCTTTTTCTTTTATTCTAAAAGAAACTCCAAAAATTACAAAAAGGAAAAAATATAAATAATCAACTTGGCTAGTTAGCAAGATTGATTACTAAGAAGCCATAGGGAAGCTTGCCCAAAAACACATAATCAAATCCCAAACCAATAAGTTCGAAAGCAAACTAAGAAATAAATTATCAACTGTCAAGTTAACAATATAAAACAAATACACTCCTTAAGAGATAGCCCAAGTTCTATGAACTTTTATTTTCCATATTTTAGTTTATGTTGTTTTCTATTCAATAAGTTAATCGAAGTTTTTAAGTTAGTTGTTATTTTGCTTTGCATAATTTTTTTATATAATTGTTGTAGTTAGGCAATTTAGTTAGTGATTTTTGTCATCCAATGTAGCTGATTTTTTGTTGAAATTTAGTGCTTAAAATAGCACTAACTTTAGTTATTTAAGCTATTTTAGAAACCGAGTCAAGAAATTAAAGTTTGGTATGAATTTTCAACCTTAGAAAAGATCACAGCCACAATCTATACCTGTAAACTTGGATCATGATCTTCTCGTAATTTAATTGAAGAGAAAAGTTGAAAAAAATTCATGACAAGAGGAATACGACTAAGACTACAACTATGTATGTAATGTTCTTATCCACACAAGGGAAAGAACGTGGCTACACCATAGGCTTGTTCACTACACGTAGTCGCTATTGGCTTGAAAATTATAGGTATTTCTTCTTCATTCACTTTTCCTCTTTATTCCATTTCACTCACATACATACTCTTCTATATTCTCTCTCCACGATCACTACAAATACTTACCAATTCCTTCAAATCTAAGCATGAAACCAACAATCATATGGTAGTACATCAACGTTACTCTATTATTTTCCTTAATTTGTTATTGGTTTTCATAAAAAATCTAATTTTTATCTAGGTTTTCAACTTAGAAATCTTGATGTGCATGTACGTAGATCATAGGTTCTAAGGAGGATCTAGTGTATGTAATGCAATATAATGTGTTCTTTATTGATTACATACTAGAATCCTAGAGAAAGATGTGTGCTTTGTGAAGATTTAATAAAGGATACTAATAGAAAGTTATAGAAAGAGAAAGGAAATAGAGAGAAAGTGAATTGTTTGTAATTGTTTAACCTTAATTCAAGTTGAAACTGGGAACTTATTGTGATTAATGCTTATGTTCCTAGAAAAATTATTTTGCATATGAATTAGGCAATTGAATCAAGTTTCTAATCCATGACAATTGTGTTGAATATCAATGTTCATGTGATTTAAGTGGTCAAATTATAGGTTGAATTTTGATCCACAAAATTATTCACTTATAATTTTATCAAGTTTCTTGCTAAGGAACCTAATATTTCAATATATCAAAGCTAATCAATGCACCTATTGAACCACAATTTTAGGAATTTGCATATTTAATGCTAAACTAGAAAGGATTAAGAATGACAAATTTTCATAGGATTCACTTGTGAAAATATCATATAAAATACTAATTCATGATCTTAGTAATTTAGGCTTTGTATTTTACAAACTTGTTAATGTGACCACTATCTTAATTATTTAATACCTTAACTAGCAATGAATAAATGTGATTAACATTGATCGATTAGTGAATTAATTTTTGCAAGAGTTATTGTTATTATCGCTTTTAAACTCTTTTCTTGTCTTTGATTCTAGAAAAATACCTAAAGTTAAGCATGCTACTCGCAAAAACTCTAACACTATTCCATAGCCTCTTTAGCTCACATTTAAGGATGAGTAGCAAATAGAAAGGTTTGAACACCTCTCTAAAAAGGAGTATGATAAGCTTACCTCCATTGACTAGAACACTTTGGCTTAGGCTAGATGCAAGGTTAGAATTCCCCAGTTAATTAGTTTTAGTGGATGGGATCGACTCTTCACGATCAATGAGCCGATGTATAAGGAGCTTACCCTTGAGTTCCTGTACACATTCAGGTTAGGGTTTGATAGCCTTATTCAAGTTAAGCAAAATACAGTCTAGTTTAGGTGCTTCAATAAGGATGTTAAGATGCCTATTGATGATTTTGGTGTCCATATGGGGCTTTATTCTACTAACTATATTCTAACACAATAATATATGAAGTTACCACATAAGTTACCTCGAGGTGTATTTAATTCAGCTATATGGAATAGATTGTCTACTAGTGAGGGAAGTTTTCGTAATCTTAGGAAGTCTAAAGCATCTAATTTGTGTGACCTTGCTCTTAAGCTAATACATTATATATTAGCTAGAAATTTTACAAGTAGAGGCAACAATCAAGGGGTTATTAATGAAAGGGATAATTTGTATCTGTATAGTTTGGCTAACCATTGTCCTCTCAATTTTGGCAGTTAGGATAGCTTCTTTAATGAGAACCTAAGCCACTAAGAGGTGGTCTAGTTATATTTTTACAAGCCTTTACATTACTCGTTTGGTGAGAAACTATCCTAACTTACACAACGAGGCATACGTAAGAAAGATGAAGGATCTTACTCTCATCACTTATGATGTTATTAGATCCATGCACTTGCCACCATCGCTTAAGCTACCGCTTGAACCAACTAGTGAGGTTACCACTTCATCGTCCTCTCAACGACGAGTTGAGTCTTTCTTAGTGATAGGTACATTCAAAAACTTGATGAGGAAGCTTCTCAAGAGATAGAGGACATTACAACATAAGGTAGACTAAGCCTTAATCCAGCAAGAGGCGATTATGACTCATCTCCAAATTCAACCACCACCTCCACCTCTAATGCCTAAACAAGACTCCATAGAAGAAGCCATTGAAGAGGAGATTAGGGAAGAAGACAAGGAGGAAGATGAAGAGGATGAGGAGTGCTCTCCTCTTTACCTTTATTTTCTTTCAAAGACTTGGTTTGTGTTATTTTCATTAGATGTTTGGATGACATTATCACTAACTAACTTTTCATTAGCCTAGCCTTTCTAATTGCTTTTTAATCTTTTCATGCTTTAATGTCTACAAGATACTAACTTTTGAACACTTAAATTAGTAGTAGTTTTATTGTATTTATTTTTGTGTAGTTAACTTTTCCTTTTCTTTTTCTTCAGTTAGCTCATTTTGACACCATACAAAAACCAAGCGCTTAATGGTTCGATGGAAATTTACTTTTTAGACTTCACTCTTTTTGAAAGGAATCCAATAATAAAAGCAGGGAAATCTTAATTTCTTTACTTTTCTTTTCTTTTATTATTTTTACTATTGTCGTTTTTATCTCCTACTAAAATGTTTGATTTAAATGATCATGTACATTAGTCCTTAACATCATGTTCACTTGGAGAGAATAGTTAGGCCATTTCCCCCTCATTCCTTGTGAAATCTTCAATTACATTATTCACTTACTCTTGTCCACTGTGTAATTTCAATTCCATAAAAAGCCAATTCCCTAAAATCTATGCATTGAGATTCATAAGAAAAGGTAAAGAATCCTAATTCCTTTCCCAAATGACCTCTTTCTTTCCAATTTTACCCTCATTCAAACTCAAAAGTGACATCTTTTTCTCCTCCAACAAATCATCAAACCCTTTTCCCAAAGAAAGAACACAAACCCACATCAACTTCTAGTTAGCCAAAAATCACCACTTATCAGCATCCTCCATTCCCTCCTCTCATAATTCAATCCACTCCTAGTGAACCCTAACTTCCATTCACATGGATGTAAAATTTGCATATATGCATGGAATCTACTCATTAAATTCATTCGACGTTAGCTTGACATCGGCTTTTATGGATTCATTTGTCAAATTTGCATATATGCATGGAACCCTAACTTCTCTTCAACATCAACTTCCGAACTACTGATTATTTTTATGGAATTCACTCATCAAATTCATTTGAGTGTGACAAAGGTGAAAAGGATGTGAGATTTGCATACTTGATTCGAGGATGAATTGAGGAAACTGATCTACATACTCTCCTTATCAAAGATGGGTGGTTTATATTTTCTTCGAGGGTTAAGGTTTCTAAAGAAAAAATTAAGGCTAAAATGTACCATGTTCTTTCTTTTCTTGCATGTTCGTTTATTATTTAATTAGGTAGGGTTATTTTGGACATTTCATTTTACATTACTTCCATATTCCTTGTTAAGTTTTGATATGTGAACAATGTATTTACAATTCCATTATACATTAGTAAACACTATAATCCAAAATCTCAACTTATTACACTTGTATTCCATTACATAATAATTGTCATTCCATTCCTCCCTACCCAATTCCATTCAGCCAAGTTAATAGGTTGTAAGTGTAAAGGAAGGATAGAATATCTATGCTATTGCATATGCACTTAAGCTCTTATTTGTTAAAATTTTGTCAAAAGTTTTCAAAATTTTAGAAATTTTTTACCCACCATATATACCTAAACAAGCATAAATTTTTCAAATCTACCCACATCCTTTATGAATTTAGAATACATTGCTAAATTTGAGTAGTTAAATCTTTAGAATTCAGAGTTACCATTCTCTTAAGCATAGACTTAGACTTAAGATCATGACAAATATGAATAGGTTAAAGTCTAGTCATCTTGATTTTTTAGCTTAATTTTAGACGATAATTATCTATCATTCTTTTTCAAAATTTTTAGATTAGGTGAGCAAGTGAAATTCGTCCTTTGAAAGTTTTTTGAAAAATCAAAATAGTTGAAGTTGTAAATTGACTAATTGAATTGAATTAATAAAAATAAATTGTTGAAGATTGGTATGGATCGATCTTAGTCCCTTAGAAGAGCAAAACTCTTTCCTACTACTAATCGAAAAAAGTAGAAATTTAATTAAAGTTGTTAAGGATCAACCTTGGTTCATAAAAAAAGTAAGGTGCTTTCTTACTGACAATTGCTAAGTAATTAAAAAAGTTGAATTAGTAAGAATCAGTCTCAATCCCTCAAAAGAGCAAGGCACTTTCCTAATACTAATCAAGCTTCAATAAAAGAAAAATTAAATTGAATTAGTATGCCTCCTAATAAAAATTGAAAGAAATAGATGGATGATTAAAGGATGAATTGATGTAACATGCATCCAATCTAGTTTTTTTAAGTTAAAAATAGTTAAGGAAGATTTTGCTCCTCTTAAGTTAGAGCAAAAGAAATCCTTCTGATCTTTTCTTGATTAGTTTATGTCTATTATAATCTCTAATTTAGTTTCTACTTAAATATTGTGATTAACTCTGAATTCTCTAGATTGATTACTGAAATTCAGTAAGCTTCAATTTGCTATTATCTAAGTGATTTGAATACATTGTGAAGTTAAGGAATAAGGATAATTTTAGAAGAAATTTTTGCTAAGCAGTTAAAATCTTGAAGGTACACTTTTCTAAAATTACAATTAAATGTTTTGTCCTTACAGTACTTTCTCTCATTTTCTTTATTTTGCTTGAGGACAAGCAAAAGCTTATGTATGGGGGTATTTGATAGCTCAAAAATAGCATATATTTTCTATAGTAATTTTGTAGTAATTTTGAATTTATTATTGTTAATTTCATGATAATTTGAGCTTAATTTGGTTATTTATTATTTTAGGGAATGTGGGAGTGCTTTATGAGGATTTTAAGGATTTTTGGGCTATTTTGAGCATTTTGGAGTAGAAAATACCAATAAGATAGTGAAGCAAAGAAATGTTAAGCAAGCACAAAAGTCTAAGAGCAACCATAGTTGAGGACTATGTTCATGGTCCTTACCCGTGATCCTTACGTCACTAATTTCTTTTTAAATTTCTAAGTTTTAAGTGAAAAGCACGACTATGACCAATTACCATGGTTGTATAATCCAACCATAAAAAAATTGTAATTTCCAATCTTTTATTTTTATTAGGTTCCCGTTGTAATCTTAGGGCTATTGCTTATAAATAGATTCTTAAGTTTAAGGTTACAAAGAGAGAGCCCCTAAAGCATTTGTTAGGTATTAGAATATTTCAAGGGGGCTTCTCCATCATGTTTCTTCTTTCTTTTTAGTTTTTATGTCTTTATGTTAATTTACTTAATAATTCATTGTTGAACCTTACGTTCAAAAGGTAAATTTTATGAAATTCAATCTATGATTTTACTTTCTATGATCCAATTACACCATTTTTATTGTTGTTAGATTAAACTATAGAGTCGCAAGACCTGCAGTAAATAAACAAGTGTAATTAATAAAGATTAAGTGTACTAAGAGATTAGGTGTTTAATCTTTCTAAATTAAGGTGACCTAATAGTGGGATCCAAATGCTTCATGAGATCTTAGAATACTTGTTTCGAAAGCAATTTAAGTAGAGAAGGCTCCAAGATTAAGAGTTAGCCAGAGACGCAAGTCTAGTTAATCCAAAATCCGATTTCCATTAGAATAGGGTTAGCAATCTCTATGGTCCAATATAGTAATTGAAATTGAATGATTCCTTAAAATTAGGTAGTAAACAATAAATTACAATTTACTAAGGAAAATGTCTTTTTTTTTTCTTTATAAATTAATTGATGTTAATTTTTACTTAGCTCTCAATTATTTAATTATTTCATTACTTAATGTGTGTTAGTCTTTATTTAGTTCTTTAGTTGTTTTATTATTTTGTTATTCCATCATTAGTTAATTGTCTTTATTTAACTTCTTTATCTTTATTTTAATATGTTATTTTATTGCAATCTTTATTTTTTGTCTTTAGAATATTTTATTGAATCTTCTATTGTTATAAGTTAGGTAATTAAATAATCTAGAAGAGTATAGTTGCTTAAAATAACTAAATATACTCATATAACTGGTTCCTTATGGGATCGACACTCGGACTCAAAAATACATTTTATTCTATATTGTAACTTAACCAAGTGCACTATCCTGTAATGCAATATATGCTCCATCAAGAATCTCCAGCCAAGTGCATGCAACCTATGGACTTTTCTTATTCGTCCAAGTTGCTCTTACTTAATCTTCTTTGATCTTATGGATTGGGCTTTTGCATCTTAAACTTAAGGGCCCATGCTCTTATAGGTTAAGAGAAGATAGGAGCACAACAACAGTCATTTGATTAGGTCGACCAAGCTATTGAAAGCTTAGTCCATACTTTGTTTATCCGCAATGTTAACAGCTCAGCTTGGCTTGGGTTATGATGAGGTTTGAGCTTAGGGGAGCTCGATCAAGACTTTGAATAGGTTGGTCATAGGCTTATGGGCTCAACTCATTGTAGACACTCCATTTTTATCCCCTTTTTATTTTAAAATTTTTAGAATAGGATAAGAAGTCCTATTTTTAGAGGGAAAAAAGCACAAAAAATTAAAAAAAAATTAAAGAATTAGAAAATAATAAAAAATAGAAAATTTAGAAAAAAATCACAAAAAAATAGAAAATTTTGGAAAAATCACAAAAAATAGAGAATTTAGGAAATTTTAGAAAATTAAATAATAATAATAATAATAAGAAAAAATAATAATAATAATAATTTTTTTAGATAATTTAAATAGAATAAGATTTTTAATTTAGCTTTAGTGTTGTTATGGCCTTAAATAGAGAAGAGGAATGTTAGGCCGACCTAATCCATATGTATAATTTGATTGCATATATAGACAAGGCATAAACCAACAGCCTAACAATTCTATACTCTAACTTACACTTAGGTTTAACTTGGAGATCTTCAGTTCGAATCTCACCAAAGGCATAAAATACTTTTTATTTTTCTTCACAAAACATACCCATTAAGTGTCAAAAAATCATTAGGCCATGCGTTTAATTGTGATACGTACTGCTTCATGATTAAACCATAAGCTGAAGTAGCAGTACATGGTACTATGTCAACCACGTGGCATAACATGTAGCATGATACGTAACGTGATACGTATTGTTGTACCTGCTACATTATCAACCACGTGTCATTTCAAAACACGTAGCAAGGTGCCACTCGACCCTGTAGTAGACATAGCACCACATCAGCACTCCTTTCTCTCTCTTTCTCTCCCTTTCTTTCCCTTTGCCCCCTTTTCCCAAGTAAAACCAATCTACAACCCTCACTTTAGCCTCATTTTTTGTACAATTTCCATCGGTAAAAACACCAATTAATGGATGATTCTTGTTCTCCACATGGAACACTTCAAATTGAATCCAAAAACGTATCTAGATTCAATGATTAATTAAGCTATGAAAATCAAAAAAGAGCTTGAAATTTGGATTTTCCTCCCTTTCCTCCCTCTTAATTCGAGCACTTTTAATGCTAATTAAAGCCTCTTATGAACCTTTGTAGCATATTTAGACACAAATAAAGTCTATTTGACCAAGTTTTTTCCTCAAATTTACAAAATCCGAGCTTAGTCAAAAGCTCGGATTAAATTCTCAAATCCAAAAATTTCCACGTTTAGCACTACTTTAACTAGTATAGGTAGTGGATTGAGAATCAGACAACTCTATTTTATAGGGATCAAGGACTGATCATGCACTCTTGAACCCGAAGGCTCACTCAGATGATTCGCTAAGCTATCTAAGGTAAGTTAAGCGTCGAGAAGTAGTGCTTACTACAATTCGACCTGTCGAGCTACTTCACTCTCCACACTATGTAAGGAACTATTGAGTTAATATACTAACATTTTGAGCTGACCCCTCTACAATACACCAGTCCAAGCACTAAATCAGGATATGGCTAACCCTACAGTTCCAAGGCCAAGCTAACAATTGTCAGGAGCCAACCATCTGAAGCTGACTCGAATGTGAGTAGTCCCTAAGCCAACCTTTGTCCAATCCCAATAATCAGAGCTGCCGAACTGTCGATGTTACTAGACCTAATCAAGACCCATCCCTACTTAGCTCGTAGTGTTATTGGGACCGCAGAACGAGTAAAATTATGTGCACACTATCCTCTTTGACATTTATACTGTCCTTTCTAACAAAGGATATTCTTTTGGCATGATTACATTGATGCCTGTAAATCCCACAAATCTAACCTTTTAAGTATAGAATGAAACCCCCAAAACTGTAGATGATTTCCTGAAATCGATAGAGCTAATGAGATTTAAAACCAATTAAAATCTCAATTCAAAACCTAAAGCGAATATGAAAAACCCTAAATTATCAATTGAACCTCTAATCGCATATGAAGACCTTAAAACCTTAAGTATATGTAACTACAAAAGTTAACCTCGAGCCTCATCAAAACCCTAAGATAACAACCGAAGATTTAATGGCATAGAAAACTTTTATACCTTAAATGTATCTAGACACTAAATATTTCATTTGAAAGTGATAAAACCCTAAAACTATAACTTTAAGGATATAAAAATACTAATTCATCATAACTTACTATAAAACCTAATTGATAATATATCCTTAATATCTTGCCAAATCATTAGTAAAAGATCAAGAATAACTTTTAATCATTCATAAATATATATAATACTAAAATAATCCATTAGAAATTAGTATATTGCATTATAGATCATATCCATCTTCTAATTATATAACTAGATTAGTATTATAAGGAGTTAAGTGTTTAATTGATGTTTATATTACATATAGTAGGTATTAGTATCCTAAATGATATTCTTTATGGTAGCTACAGTAAGTAGCCTACTAAATGATGTATATAGGATATCAATACTTAGAGGAAGATTTTGTTAACCATTCTTACTAATCATTTCAAAGAACTTCACATTTCCCTTCAATTCCTTAATTTTTCTCCTAAATTTTCCTTAATTACCCCATTATGTATACACAAATTTCACTTAATTTCAAAGAGTTGACTAAGTCAAATGTTGACCAAGTCAAAGGTTGATTAAGTCAACATGTTGATAAAGTCAACAAACATGTCATTGTTATCTAGAGTCTTCTTCCTTTCTCTTTAACTTTCTACACATTTTTTGGTTTAATTTTGCCCCTTTATTGCCGTCCACTCTTCTCCCTCTTCTAGACTTCACTTTTCTCAACTATAAAACATAAATTAAGGTAAGAACAACTCCTTTTCCCCTTCCATTTCAAACCGTAAACTCTCCTTTTCTTTGTCACCTTCAACTTTTCCAAAATTTCACTTTCACAATTTCAACTACCACCATACACCAATCTACCATATCTACTTGCTTACCTTTTCAAATTACAGAGGAGAGAAAGGTATGACTTCCTTTGATCATCTAATTTAATAGTTGGTTAGTATCAATCTTATGTTAGTATAGAAAGCTTATGTAATATGTACACATGTGTTGTGGAAGATAGGAATCCTTATACCATGTTTAGAAGTGTAGAAATACTTAAGTATACATGTAGAAATATCTATGTACCTACAACAAGTGAATGCATATGAGGTGTTTGTGTACAGGTTTGGTGAAATACTTAGCACAAGTGTAAGAAATCCTTAGTTAAATGGAAGAAGAACACATACACATATGCTTAAGCATATGTATATAAGAATACACTAGATGAACACATGTATAGATACTTTATACATAAGTATCCTTTATATACATAACCAAAAAGAAGGAATATACTAAGTATATTACATATACCTTGTTAAATACACTCTTAAAGTGCAAAAATATGAAATTTGTGAAACTTTCTTAAGAGAGTACTCTAGGCATACGAAAATATATATAAAAATACGTATGTCACCGTATGTGTATACAAGTATATGTACTAGTATACATATGAGTATATTAGAAGTATAAGTATATATATAACATATGTGTAAAGTGTATGAATACATAAGGATAAGTATACATATGTAATGGATGATGATGTAAGCAATAACATAATCAAATGATGACATAAGCGATGACATAAGCAATTGATGAGATAAGCGATGACATAAGCCTCTAAAATAATAAACCATAAAATCATTTAAGTGTAAGAATTAATGGCTAATGAAATCATTAACTACTAAAATAGAAGATAAAACTAGCCAATAAAAATAATTAAGCTTCAATAGTTAGAATTTCAATAAATTTAGTTTATATTGTAAAACATGGGTTTTAACGTCCAAAACAGATATCATCGTGTGAACATACGTCCAAAAATGATGAAAAACGACTATAAGCTTGTAAATATCGAAGATAGAATGAAAAAATTACACACGACTAAAGATTTAAAATAAAACCGAATAAAATAAGTAAGATAACTAAGTAATAGACCTGTAAACTGATGATAAGGAGAAATAAATAACTAAATATATGAAGTATCATAACTTATAAATATACAAATATAGTTACTATTGATCCCACTAAAGTATGATAAACTCTGTATACGCCAAACTTAGATCATATTGGAAAACTAAACAAACTACAATAGCCTTTTAGTTAACTAAGGAACCTATTTCTCAAGATACTTATAAGTTTTATTATCTTTTAGGTGTTTCGATACTGAGTTTTGGAAACCCCAAAGGCTTGGAGAATGAGTAATAATCCAAGTGAGGGAGTTCTAATGACTTACTACTTATTTATGTGTATTACTTGTATAATGCTTTGCTACTGATTGTTGCCTATATGTCTGAATGATTGTATTGCTTGTATGCCATCATTTGTGTGATCACCTTTTTAAAATTGATAAATATAAATATCTGACCAGAATAACCGGTTCTATTTGTTGCATGTCTATAACTCAGTAAATGTATGGATGGAGAGTGCTAGCTTTGCAAAATTTTGAGGAAAGTATTTTATGGAAAATGTTTTTCTAATATTAAACATATTTTATATGATTTTGATAAGGATTTGTAGAGTCGGAAATAATATTTTATCGCTAAGGCCAAGTTAGCATGAGGTCTCTAATTGATAGTAAGAGGACTCACTTTATTGTTCCTGTAAGGCCTTAAATAATTTTAGTTGCAAAAAGACTCGCATGTTTACGCTGAAGCGCCTTAGATAGTGGATAGTCCTAATATGGGATCTACCTATTTAGATTGGAACTCTTTTCTTGACTAGAGTAATAGTCAAGTGTTGCCTAGAAGGGTGGTGCCCTTAGGCAGCCTTATGCAGATAAGCTAAGGTGCCCTATGCGAGTAAGTACAGAGGATAATCAAAGTGTGAATGACGTAATTCTACACCGTTCATAGTTCCGGACTCCTATAGATGTGTTGCTTGAATTCATTTTATATATAGATAGCTTACATGTGTGTGAATAATGTTTGATAACTTACTTGAATACTAGTGGTAAGGGACGAACTCACTGAGCTGTTTCATGCTCATTGCCCCTTAGTTTCTTTTACAGGTTTATTTATGTTAGGATTGGGATAAGGATAAGTCTCGAGTGCCGAGCACAAGGTGAAGATAAGTATGATAGTAATAGAATGAGTTGAGACATTTATAGATGATATAGAAACACCCTTTGTCAAAAATATTTGTATGTTAAAATTCCATATAATTAAATTTTATTGTAATTTTATAAAGTTGATATATCCTGTCTTATTATTTGGTAGGAGATACCAATTCTCTATGATTTTGAGAAACTGTAGGATATCAGACATCCATAGTTATTTGTATTTATACATTACAATAAATTAATTACTTAAAAAAAATCAATAACCTTAGTGATAAATCATTTAGAGTCTTATAATCTCTGACTTGCAAGGCGATTTCCATATCATGAGTGCACACGTAACATGGAAAATTTAGGGTCTTGACAATACCCCTGTAACCTAAGACTTACCCTAATTAGGTATTATAAATGCTTGCAAATTGTAGTAGCCAAAACACCAATATATTGAGAATATACTGAACTTTCTCACTCTCTCGAGCTAAGTATCTTTTGCGCTTGCCCTTAAGCTACTCTTATCTAGCCCATTGAGCATAGACTAGTTGCAACTGTCCTCCGATCATACTTATATGTCATATCAAGTGTAACCTAAGCTCGTATGAGACATCGGTGCATCATATCCATCGTTGGTATATGAAAACCCCTACTCATCCTTCAACTGCCATCTATCTTTCGAACCATCTCACGGCCTAGACCCACCCCCTTCTATTACATACAATATTAAGCCTATGTATTCATCCACGAGTCTGTATCATCCAAGTATCAGAGCTTAGCTATGTTCAAAGCTAGATTCTACTATTGCATTCTTTTAGTGGCTTATTACTACTCTCATGTGATACAAGTTCTATTGTTAACATTGGAGTTTAGTAGTTAAGAAGTATTTTGTACTTTGTTTTCCCCTGTTTTCGATACACAAAATAGAGTGTGGTTGACTATTTGTTTATTGTGAAATTATTGTGGTGTTGGAAGTATTAGTTAATGATCTGCTATTGTTATCTGCCTTCGTTTAGCATCCCTATCAATTCCTTCAGCTCGGGGTAGTCGAGCTTTAGTATTAAGGAAGACAATGAGTGTTAGCCCTGTACTTAAAGACAAACAGAGAGAGAATCTCTTCTACATTGGATGTAAGGTGAATGAGTCACTGTATACCCTGATAGTTGATAGTGGGAGCTGTACCAATGCAACTTCTACATTTATGGTCCAACAGTTGAAATTACCGACCAAGCCCCATCCAAAACCTTATAAGTTTCATTGGCTCGGTGATAAGGAAGCCTTACAAGTGAACAAACAAGTGTCTATGTTGATCTGTATTAGCAAATATTGAGATGAAGTATTCTATGATTTACTAACCATAAGTGCATCCTACATTCTACTTGGATGACTATGGATGTTCAATCGAGCAATGATATATGATGGAAGGAGGAATACTTATTCCCTAAAATATGAAGGCAGGAGGGTGAAATTAAGTCTTATGAATGTCAAGCAAGTAAGGGTCATGCAATCCCAACTAAGTCTAACCCCGAAGAAAGAGGCTTTAGTATTAACCTAAGCCGAACTGAAAAGAAAAAAGGACTAACCTATCTACTAGTCCAAAGAATTTTGAACCTAAGGAAGAGGAGCTACCTGCTGAGGTAAAAACCTTACTAGAGGAATTTACCAACCTGTTTCCAAAGGAGCTATCGAAAGGTCTACCCCCAATCTGAGGTGTCAAACATGCAATTGACCTACAGCTAGGAGCAAGTATATAAGCTAATGAAGCAAGTATACCTTGAACAAGCTGCCAAGCTATAGAAGCAAGTATACTGTCGAATAAGCCTGCTAATAGGCTATACCTTGAACAAGCTGCCAAGCTATAGAAGCAAGTATATAAGCTAATGAAGAAAGGGTATGTACATGAGTCCCTTAGTCTCTGTGCAATGCCGGCCTTGTTAATGTTGAAGAAAGATGGTTCTTAGAGGATATGTATAGATAGTCAAGCAATCAATCAAATCACCATTAAGTACAGGTATCCCATACCCAGGCTTGATGACATGCTACATGAATTGAGCGGAGTAAGAATGCTCTCCAAGATCGACCTCAAAGCTAAATACCATCAAATTTGAATGCGCAAAGGTGACGAGAGGAAGGTCACATTTAAAATGTGCCGTAGATTATATGAATGGCTTGTAATGCCAACTATCCAACATGCCGAGCACATTTATGCGCTTAATGAATCATATGCTTCAAGAGTTGTTGTAAAAGTTTGTCATTGTTTATTTTGATGACATCATGGTATACAATCTCGACCTGGAGACTCACCAGTAACATCTTCAAAGTGTCTTTGCTAAACTCTAAGCTGAACAACTCTACGCCAATCTGAAGAAGTGTAACTTTTGTTGATCCGAGGTGATATTCTTAGGATTTGTTGTAAGTAATAATGGCATACAAGTCAACGAAGAGAAGATCAAAGCAATCACCAAATGGCCAATGCTAACCACTTCAACCGACATGAGAAGTTTCTATGGCTTAGCATCATTCTATCGCAAATTTATAAAGAATTTTAGTACGATTGTAGCCCAACTCACTAAACTCTCAAAGAAGAATATTGAATTCAGATGGAGAGAGAAGTAGTAGAGGAGTTTTAAGGAAGTGAAGGATAGGTTGACCACAGCCCCTATCTTAGCTCTGCTAAGCTTTGACAAAGTGTTTGAAGTAGAGTGTGATGCATCTGAACTAAGCATAGGTGCTGTACTGATGTAAGAGGGCCGACCTATTGATTACTTTAGCAAGAAACTTCAAGGAGCTACACTCAACTATTCTATAATTCGAGCTCCAATGGTATGTCAACACTATTTACAGCCTAAGGAATTTGTGATCTACATCGATCATAAATCCTTAAGATATTTAAGAGACAACCCCAGTTATCCTGGAGACAAGCCAAATGGGTCAAGTTCATGGAGAGTTTTTCTTATGTCATTAAATATAAGAATGGAAAGAACAATGTAATAGCTAATGCCCTATCGAAACGACATTCTCTCTTAACCAAGCTACAGACTAGGCTACTTGGTTTTTCAACCATAAAGAATTTGTATGCTAGGGATCCACGCTTTGGTCCTATCTATGCCCGATGTAAGGAAGGACGGACACTGGACGACTATTACAAGGAAGACGGATACTTATTTAGGAAAAGGAGGCTATGTATCCTAATTTATTCCATGAGAGAGTTACTAGTGCACAAGGTTCATGGAAGAGGATTAACGGGACACTTTAGCCAACACCAAACTCATAAAGTACTAGCTATAAGACTCTTTTAGCCAAGAATGATAAGAGATGTACAATCCGTACTAGAAAAGTATGCGACCTACCAAAAAGCGAAGAGCCGAGCTAAGTAAGGACACTATCTACCCTTGCCTATCCCAACCAAACCGTGGTCTGAGCTAAGTATGGATTTCATATTAGGACTGCCAAGGACATCCTAAGGGAAGGACTCCATCATAATAGTCGTAGATCGATTTAGCAAGATGGCACATTTCATGCCTTGTTCCAAAACTAATGATGCTTTAACTATCTCTTTTCTTTTCTTGCATGAAATTATCAAGCTTCATAAAATACCCAAAACCATTGTTTCGGATCAAGACCCAAAGTTCATGACCCACTTTTGGAGGATGTTATGGAGGCAAATGAGAACTAAGCTATTATACAGGATGTCCTACCATCTACAAACTGATGGATAGACTAAGGTTGTCAATAGAACCATGGGAACTTTACTGTGGATTGCTATTGGACGAAACATGGTTGATTGGGATATGTGTCTGCCAATCCTTGAATTTATATACAATAGGACCACTTATAGCGTAACAAATATGTCTCCATTTAAGGTCGCCTATGGGTTTAACCCCGAGCTCCTGATGGACCAAGTGCCTCAGTCAAGACTCAATGATGACCAACCAGCCACAAAAAGAGTTAAGGCCATCAAAACCATGCACCAAAAGGTTGTAGAGCAATTAAGCCAAGCTACTACTAAGCTCGAGAAGCAAGGCCAAGGACGAAAAAAGAGAGAATTTCAACTAGGTGATCTGGTTTGGATACATCTCAATAAGGAATGATTCCCAAACTTAAGGAAGAGCAAGTTATCTCCCAAAGCTAATAGACCTTTCAAAGTGCTTGAAAAGATCGATCCTAATGCCTATAGAACTGAACTACCTGAAGGATATGGAGTTTTAGACTCCTTCAACATTGCCGATCTCCAACCATACACTCCTGAAGATGAGCAACCTAGAGTTGAATTAGATCTGATCCTAAATCTCAAACAACCCGAAGGGAATGATAGAGATCAAGGACCAATCACGCACTCCTGAACCCATAGGCTCACTTAGATGGTTCGCTGAGCTATTCAAGGTGAGTTAAGCACTGAGGAGCAGTGATTACCCCAATCCAACTTGCTGAGCTACTTCGCTTTCCACACCATCCAAGGAACTGCTAAGGTGATCAGCTGACATTCCGAGCCAACCATTCTATAATACACTAGTCCAAGCACCAAATTAAGATACGACTAACCCCATAGTTTCGAGGCTAAGCTAACAATTGTCAAAAGCCTACCATCTAAGGCCAGCCCGAATGTGAGTCATCCTGAGCCAACCCTTATCTAGTCCCAACAATTAGAGCTGTCAAACTACCGATGCCAACCAAACCTAATCAAAACCCACCCTTGCTTGGCTCACAATATTATTGGGACCATAAAATGAGTAAAATTATACATGTACTATCCTTTCTAATGCCCATACTATCCTTTCTAGCAAAGGATATTCTTTTGGCACGATTACATTAATAACTTTTTAAATTATTTCCTTGCTAATAGAAATCCTTTTTTGTAATTTCCTGTAACCTAGGACATACCCTGATTAGGTATTATAAATACTTACGAATTATAATAACCAGAACATCAATATATTGAGAATACATTAAACTTTCTCACTCTCTCGAGTTAAATGTCCTTTCTGCTTATTCTTGGGCTACTCTTATATAGCATATTAAGCATAGACTAGTAGTGAGTGCCCTTCAGCCATACTTATGCATCATATCAAATGTAACCTGAGTTTGTGTGAGGTATTGGTGCATCAGATCCATCGTTAATGTATAGGAACCCCAACTCATCCCTCGCTGCCATTTATCTCTCTCTCTCTCTCTCTCTCTCTCTCTCTCTCTACTACCATCACCTCCTCTCTTCCTCTACAATTCCCTCTCTCTAGCCACTTTCGAGTAAACTCACCACCCCCAACAACTTCCCCTCAACACGAGCTTTGAAACTCAGTCTTTTCCTCACTCCACCATGCCCCCTAGCTACATCTCTGACCCTCCACCTTATGAACCCTAACCCCAATCGTAACCCTCAGTCTTAAACTACCATGTACCACCAGCTTCAGTACAAACTGACCCTACGACTAAACTCCCCATACCTAAAAATCTAACATTACACTCCTATCCTATGCCCAGCAACCACCACCATAGCCATCCACATCCAATCGCAACTACCTCCCTCCAATAAACCACTAAACCATCACCACTCACCAAAGCATTGAAACTACACCACCCCTACCCGAAACCCACCACCCCCCACATAATTTAATACAAAACTCACAAGTCCGCCTTTTCCTACTTATTTCACTATCCAAATCAAGCTAAACAACCCCCTCAATTGTGCTACCTTTGCTACCTATGTAATGCTCAAAGTCCAACCTACTAGTTGCTTAAGATTCAACCTAATAAGTTAGGTTTCCACCAAATCCAACCCGTGTAAGATTTATTCAAGCCTGCTCCTTGTTGTTTTGTGTTTTAAATTTGTATTTTTTTTTATTTAATTCTTGTAATCGCAATGTAATTTAAAAAAATAAATAAATATAAAAACAAAGAGAAAAAATGAAACAAAAAAAAAAAAGAAAGAAGAAGTGATGAAGGGAGTTTTAGTCTTTTTATTTTTTATTTTATTTATTTATTGAGACATAAAACAAAAAAAAAAGATATGCAAAAAAATAAATAATAGAAGTAAAATAAGATAAAATAAGGGAAATAAAAAATGGAAAAATAAAATAAAATAAATAGATAAATGAATTTTACCACTTAGAAATTTTTTTTTATGAAAAAAAAAAATTATCCCTTTCAAAATTAGGAAATTTTTAAAACGTTTCAAAAATAAAACCTCAATTTAGCCCCCTTAATATTTTTCTTAATAAACTCAGACCCACTTAAAATATAAACCTGACTTTGTTTTAAGATAAAAAATCAACCAACTCACCTAAAATTTTCATAAAAGAACTACGTACATCTAATCCCATATAGTAAATACATATACACTTCTGAGGCGATGTAAAAAATGAAAAAAAAAAATCAATTTTCCCCATTTTAGCTTAAATCGTTCAATTTAAAATAAATATTGATTAAATTTTTGCTCTAAAAGGTCGATTTCAAAAGTTAAAACTATATTTGGAAGGTTTATGGTACTCGTAAGGGTTTAAAGAACCTAACCCCTAGACTCAATTTCTGGTTTTTCAAAAACCCTTTTCTAAAAATCAGTTTTTTCCTCTCATGAACCAATATCTAGATCAAAACCAAATCCACGCATTTTATTTTCACCTAAACCATTTCCCGACCCCAATTGGTTGGCAACTCCCAAAGTTTATAAAATTTAGGGATGTAACAAGGGTAGGTTCGAAACGGGTTTTATAAAACCCTAACCCGCCTCTATAAGGTTTAACGTTTCCCAAAACCCTATAAAAACCCTATAACGTTTTACCCTCTATTCCCAAAACCTAACCTTATTAGGTTCTTAACCTTATAGAAGCAAGTTTTTATAGGATAAAAAAGACCCTATAAGTGTGAGTTTTTATAAGGTTTATATAGAATTAAGTAGAAAATATAAGGGAAGAAGTTAAATAGGATTAAGATTATATTTATTAACTTACACAATAATAAAAATTGAGAATTAAATGTGTTGTATAATGTAAAACTTATATAAGATATGTATGTTGCATAAATTAAGAGTAAATATTTTTATTAATATATTAATTTTTTTACCGAGTCGGGTTTTCTATTAGGTTTTTTCATAATCCTAAAACTCAACCTTAAACCTTATAAGATTTTTATCGGGTTCAACAAGTTGGGTACCCTTTAATGACCCACCTAGTTGCATCCCTAAAAAAATTCTTTTAAAAAGCCTTAATTTTCTTAAGTTTTAGTCCATGATCAATATTTAACGAGTAGAGTTTAATATTAAAAGATTTAAAAAAAACTTATAAAAATTGGAAAAAATATCAGGCTCGACACCCATACTTTATTGAGCTCGGCTTAGCTTAGAACATATGTCCGAAATAGCCTATTGACACTTGCTCCCCACTCTCATTAGTAATGGGTTAGCGAGGAAAGTAAGCTTACAATAAGGTTTCCAAGTCCTAAGATAAGCTACCGATTGAGTTGAGATCTATGGGAAACCTGTCCTAGTATGATGCTAATCTTAACCTTAATGTTAACAAGCTGTAGCTTTCAATAGGTGGAATGATTGAGTCAATAAGTAATTTAAGTTAGACTAGTCCTACACTATGGAATATAGACCACATAAGGTCTTAACTAGGCTAGGGTACTTAAGGGTATGACACTTCGTAGGACTTCTAGGCTACTTTAGGATTTTGCCTCCCAAGACCAAGCTAACCGAGTTACTATGGCTTTACTTAGAGGTTGTCCAAGTTAGATGATCTTGTCTTATTGATAAATGTTAGATCCAAAGTACTGCAGCTTGCCCAAGAAGTTTTTATTTTAATTTATCCTTGTAATCATAAATTTTGGTGCATTTAGTGTAAGAGACACACATCTATGAACTATTAGGCACACCTACAATGTAACTATTTAGCTTAAACAATATCGACCATATGATCAAGACATGTCTTGTTGGTTAGCTTTTTGATAACCACTGCTGCGGATATTGTATGTACCTTATAAATAGTATAACCTTTAGCCTCAGTGACACTTTTACTCTTTCAAAACTCAAAATTCTTATCCTCCTTTCTCATTTTCTACTTTCCTTTAGATCCATCATCTTTCTTTCTTTTGCTTCCTTTAAATTCAAATTACTTTTTTCATAAACATTCTTCATCACTTTATGGAAGCTATAGCATAAGCTTCATCTTCTTCTTCTTCTGGTACTCCCACATATCAAATGATGAAGAAAACTAATGTGCAAAGGGTTGCTATGCACCCATCCCCCACTCTCCTTTCTCTCCCTAAACGGAGGAGATGGCAAGATCATCATGGTGGTCTCTTAATACAAATGTCGAGCTTAATATTTTTGGTTCATTTGTTTTCCTTAATTTGATTTAAATCAAACCCTCTGCCTATTTGATTTAAATCCTCAATTGAAATTGAGAAAAACTTGGTTTCTTATTTTTTAAAATAAATGGGATCGCCATTTGGTAAAACAGGGATAAAATGATCGAATTAGAATCAATTAGGAAGACTAATTCTAATTTGGTCACAACCCCACGAGTTTGAAAACTTTTCTAAAAAAAAGATTTCAAGAAAACTAGATTCCCGAGTATTGGGGGTTACCTTATTTAAATCTTAACCAAGTTCCATGTAAAACGTTCTGAATTTAGCTTATTTTTCAAAATTACCCATTCAAATAAATTATTTTACAAAAAATAGGTAATTCAAAATATAATTTACGAAAAAAAAAATGAAAAGTAAAACTTTTACAGGTTTTACATCACCTTGGAAATATTTACACACCCACTAGTCGGGATCAAACATTAATAGCTCATTTACGAAAATTTTAATTTTTATTGGTTCGTTTTAATCTAAAAAAAAATAAACAAGTCTACGTTTATTAAGCCGATTCAAGTTATTTAAGGAAATTTTTAAAGGGTCCTAAATTTGGTTTATTTATATTTTAAAATTTTTAAAGGTCCTAATTTTGAAAAAAAAAAAAGTTGATTTTTTTTTATTTTTTTAAAAAAGAAGATTTTCTAGGAGGTAAAACATTTATTTTATTTTATTTTATTCTTTTATTAGTTTTTTTTTCTTATTTAGGTTTTAACCGGGAAAATAAAACAAAAATAAACTAAGCTACTCTATCTTTTCATTTTCCTCTTTTTACTTCTTTTTTTTATTACAATTACAATTGGATAGAGTAAATAAAATAAAATAAGAAAGTTACATGAAACACAAAAAGAAATAAAACTAAACCAAAGATTCTCAATCGGGGGAGGCGGGTTGGATCCATGGGTTCAAGTCGAGTTGGAGGGGTCACAGGTCGGGTACCAAGCAATCTTTAACAGTAGCGGCGAACAAGGATGGTTTGACTCATTTTAATCACCAAAATGAGCATGAGAGGGGACTTTTATGTGTTTTGGATTAAATTGGGGAGGGGAATAGATGAAGCACCTTAGCGTTTGAAGGTGATTTAGGTAGTGGTTGAAGGAGGTTGGTTGACAATGGTGGTGCATGGCGGATAACATGGCTGCTGGAAGTCAAAGGGGAGTTGGATTAAGGTTTTCAAGAAATAAGGAGCCTAGGTGTAGGGATAGTTTCATTCAAAAGGCAAAGATGGTGGTGGTTTTGAAGTCGGGGTTGCAATAGCTTAGGATTTAGGCAAATGGTGATGGTGGTTGCAATAAGGGGTATGGTAAAGTAAGGAAGGGGTTGGGCTTTAAAGCTTGTCTCATGGGGGGTTCGGCCATGCTAATCTCGCGCTTCAGCAATAGCCGTGGGTGTTCAAATTTTAGAGAGAGAAAGAGTAACTACAGTTAAAGAGAGAGAGAGAGATAAAGTGGTCATATATGTGTATTTGAGAGCTTAGTTCCCTCCAGTAGCAGCTTAGGAAGGTCAAATTTATAAGAAATGAGCTCATTTTAGCTTGGAAAAGCTTCAATGGTGAAATTGGATCAAGATCATTCAATTTGGGTGATCTTTAAATTTTGGAAAAACAAAGCTTGATTTGAGTTGGGATTTAAAGTTAATATTAATGTGCTTGCTCAAAAATCAACCAAGAAGCTTCAAAAACTTCCTCCCATGCTTGGATTCGCCAGATTACATAATATGCTACAATCTCCATTTTTTTTATTTTTTCCGATTTTCTCCTAAGATTTTAATGCTTTTAATGAATGAATGTAGACTTGAAATTACTCCCAATGTAAAATAAGCCATGCAATCTTTGAGATTTCACCATTAATTTGGTGAAATCTCAAAGAAAAAGGTATCAAAAAGGCTTTGAAAGTAAGCTGCTTGAACATGGGAGGAGGAAAAAATGGGGAAAATCTAAGAAAGGGTGGGAAAGGGATGGAAAGTGCCTACGTTAGCCAATCAGAGGCTAACACGTGACAATTGGATGCTACAAAACATAAAAGGCACCATGTGCATATAGGTGGGATCGAACATAAGACCTTTTACTTGTTCATGTAGTGTCTTTCCATCAAGCTGTTGCATAAATAAACGAGGTCAGCCTAGGTTAGATTTAAATTTAAACCCAAGTCCAACATTCTTTTCTCCTTTTTATTCTTTAAGCCAAAAAATATATACTAAAGCTATTCTAAAATTTGCTATTTTATATTAAATTATCCACTTTTCTCTTCTTTTTTTCGTATTTTTTTCTAAATTTTCTACTTTTTGTATTTTTTTCTAAACTTAGTACTTTTTTTAAATTTTCTATTTTATTTTGGCATTTTCCTAAATTTTTTATTTTTTTGTACTTTTTCTAAATTTTCTTTTTTTTTTTTTTGTATTTTTCTAACTTAGGACTCTTTTTCCCTATTTTAAAATTACAAGGGGGTAAAAATAAAGTATTTACAGCTACCCCTCTTTGTAGTGAAATTTAAATAAAATTTTACCATAAAAACAAAAGAGACATCATTTTTGCTTTGGGAATGAAATTGACTTAAGTAGCAATACAACTAGCTAGCTATCTTAAGTCCGATCCACTAAGAATTTGTTAAAGGAAGTAAGATGGTGCTTTAAGAGCTGGTTGAGACCTTAGAATGAGTTTTAGAAGGAACTAGTACCCTAAGATACTGAAAGAGGGCAATACCCCTATAGGCTAGCAAGAACCTTAAAATGATACTAAAGAAGAGTAGTGCCCATATAAGCTAGCAAGAACCTTAAAAGGCAAGGCAAGTCAACACTCCTTAAGTTGGCTAAAATCCTAGAAGAGATAGGCCAACGCTCCTTAAGCTAGCTAGAACCCTAAAACCCTAAAAAGACGAGATGAGTTAGCACTCCTTAAGCTAACTAAAACCTTAAAAAGATGAGATAAGTCAATGCTCCTTGGGTTGGTTAGAACCCTAAGGAGAAATTAAGAACCTATTTATGGCCCTATAAGCTGACTAACCTAAGTGAATGGGAGAAGTACTTCTTGAGCTAGCTAAAACCCTAAATGAGAACCCGGTCGTGCTCCTTTGAGCTGACTAACCTAAGTGAACAGGCAAAGTGTTCCTTAAGCTGGCTAAGAACTTAAATGAGAACTTAGTCATGCTCCTTTAAGGTAACTAATCTAGGTAAATAGATGAAGCACTCCTTGAGTTAGCTAAGACCCTAAATGAGAACCTGGCCGTACTTCTTTGAGCCAACTAACCTAAGTGAATAGGCAAAGCACTTCTTGAGTTGACTAAGACCCTAAATGAAAACTCAATCATGCTCCTTTAAGCTGACAAACTTATGTGAATGGGAAAAGTGCTCCTTAAGGTCGCTAAAAACCTAAAAGAGACTAGACAGTGCTCTTTGAGCTGACTAGAACCCTAAAAAGCTATGAGATGGGTCAGCACTGCTTAAGCTGGTTAAGACCCTAAATAAGAACCCAATCGTATTCCTTTAAGCTGACTAACCTAGGTAAATAAGCAAAGCACTCCTTAAGCTAGCGAAAACCTTAGAAGAGATAGGCCAACGCTCTTTAAGCTGGCTAGAATACTAAAAAGAAACTGGATGGGTCAACACTCCTTGAGCTAGCCAGAACCCTAAAAAGAGACAGGCCAATGCTCTTTGAGCTAATTAAAACCCTAAAATGAATACGAGGTTTAATACAAATGCAATGGTTAAAGACCAACTTAACTTTATGCTTAAATGTATGAAAGCACTTGTCTGGCTTTATTAATAGCACCTAAACAGTTAAACCTTGTCTCAAAAAGTCCTATCAAAACCAATTACTTAGCCTTTGAAACCATTCGAATCTTGAAATGGAGTACACAAATTTCTACTTGCCATTAACTTCAAGGAGAGTGACCCAACACAAAAAATACCTCTTCTTTGGATTAAAGAGATCATGTCCTACATAAATCCTCAATTTTTCAACTAAACTGTCTCTTAGCTTCCCTCAGTTAGACCATAGCCTTTATTGGGTGATGCTTATCGACCATGAGATGTGACTTTGCCCTGAAAAATAGAAAACCAAATCTCCCCATCAAGAAAGGTGAATTCATAATCAAGAATTTTAAGGGTTTGTCATTAATTATCATTGTTCCAAAGCTCACATTCATCTTCTCCTGTGTTTGCAATATGTAGGATTTCTTTTAGCGAAGTAAGAGAAAAGGACCTTTTGAATTGTTGGGAATCATCTAATATTGACAACTGCTAAGGATACTAGCTTTACTTATAGAGAAATGAAAATTAAACCACAGTAATATTTGCAATTGCTAGCATTTTGTGCCCCAAGTAAAAATTCCATTGATTTTCAAAGTTAGTATAATTTTACTACACTAACATTTACAAGGTACCTTAAGCCCAAACCATCCATTTGTGACAAAATTAAGGCCCCTCTTAACAGCACTTTTTTCACAATATAAGGATCTCTATAAGTCAAAACAAATTTTCCTCTAAGGTCTTATACATTAGGGGGAGCATTCCTTAACACCATGTCACTTTCTTTGAAATTCTAAGGTTATACCTTCTTATTAAAAGCTCAAGCCATTTTCTACTAATAGCATTGATTGTGACGCAAGGCTATTAATCTCCTTTTGTCAATTAAGTTCAATTACTCGATGTGCTGGTTTACCTAATTAGCCTCCTCTAATTGAGTTTCTAGTAGCACTTTGAGAGATAGGATCTCAGCTTCCACCAGTAATACTACTTCAGTACCATACACTAAGGAGTAAGGCGTTACATGTATCAGTATACTGATAAAAGTTCAATAAGCCATAAGTGAAAATGGTAACATCCCATGCCAATCTCTATACTTAACAACCATCTTTTCAATAATTCTCTTGAGATTTTTATTAGCTGCTTTGATGACCCCATTCATCTGAGGTCGATAGGGGGTAGAATTCCTATGGATGATTTTAAACTACCAACACAACTCTAACATGAGTTTGTTGTTGAGATTTGTACCATTATTAGTAATGATTGTTTTTGGAATCTCGTAGCAAGCCAAGATGTCTTTCTTAGTAAACCTAACCACTACCTATTTAGTAACACTTGAATAAGATGAGGCTTCAACTCACTTACTAAAGTAATCAATGGTGACCAATATGAAACGATGACTGTTAAATGCCTTTAGAATGATCAAGCCAATAATGTCTATACCCCATATCGAAAACGGCCATGGCATAGATAATGTATGCAATTCTTGAGGCGAAGCATTTATCTTGTTCGCATAAACTTGGCATAAGTGATAGTACCTGACATGCTTGATGCAATCACTTTCCATAGTTGACCAATAGTACTCCAGTCTCATAATCTTCTTAGTGAGCATCTAACAATTTATGTGAGGGCTAAACACTCCCTTGTGTACTTTCTTCATCAAAACTTCAGCCTCTCTATCATCCACGTACCTTATAAGCGTACCGTCAAATGATCGTCAGTATAAGGTGGACTTACTTATTAAGAACTGGGTGGTGAACTTCCTATTTGTCTTTCTATCTTTTTTTTTTTTTTTTTTTGGTATTATCGAGATATTACCTTTTCATAGGAACATTTCTATGTCATGGTACTAAGGCTTTTCATCATGTACACCTTCTATTGCTAGAAAGAAAGCAAGCTTCTCTTCAACTTCAATTTTGAGTGGTTGAATTTTAACCCCCCTAAATACTTGGATCATGGATGCTAAAGTGGCCAATGCATTAGCAAATTGGTTATAAGTCCCCATAACGTATGTAAACGTAACTTCTTCAAACCTCTCCACTCATTTAATCAAATGTTGGTGGTAAGGTACCAATTTAGGATCCTTTATTTTATATTCTCCCCAAGCTTAGCCAATAATGAGGGAAGAATCCCCATACACTTCTAATTCTCAAATCTCCTTATTTAAGGCCATTTTGTGTCCCATAATGTACACTTCATATTAGGCAATATTATTGGTGTATAGAAAAACGAGCCTTACAACTACAAGGAACTACGTACCTTCAAGGGATATCAATATCGCTCCAATTCCACATCCAGACACATTAGCAACTTCATCAAAGAATCTTCCATTTCAAGAGCTTTTCATCTTTCTCTTCATCAAAATTGCTTTCAACCATTAAGATATCCTTATAGACGCCAAATTTTTACTCCATTTTATTTTTTCAATACGGTAAAGGGTTCTAAATTAAGAAAAATGCAAAAAATTAACAAAATAAGAAAAAACCCAAAAAAATAAGAAATTTAGAAAAAAAATAAAAAATATATAAAATTTAGAAAAATACAAAAAATAAAAGATTTAGAAAATAATAAATCTTTTAGATGGTTTAGTAGAATATAATTTTTAAAATAATGAAAGGGTCATTAGGCTTGGGCTTAGATTTAAATTTGGCCTAAGTTAACCTAGTCCATTGCAAATATGAATAAAGAAAAACCAATAGCCTAATTGGATAAGCACTTAAATTTGATATTACATATGACTTAGAGATCCCAAGTTCAATCCATAGAAGGTGCAAAATGCATATTTTATTTTCTTTTCTCACTTCATCGCTACATCATGGGCTACATCATCTCCACGTCACAGGCCACAACATTTACCAACTCACTTCTAAGTGTGGTAGGCACACTCCTATGCACGTTGGACACATTCCGACACACTTTTACGCATGTTAAATACACTCCTACATACGCAATTTTGTATTTGGCATCACATATTATCTAGGTTCGCTTAACCCAAATATGGAAGAAAATCATATTGCATTTAATATTTTCCATCCTTAACTCGACTATGATACCTAGAAATAGGGGTCTGCTCTTCATTTTCAATACACAACAAAGCTTCAAAACACTTTAGAAAAACAAAAATTGAAACTTCCTCTCTCTAGCACGATTCCTCTCTCTCTCTAGGATAGCATTCCCTATGGTGTTTTTCGACAAAAACCACCACCACCATCAAATTCCTCACACCTAATAACCCTAGATTCGACACTTTAAATCTAATTTTCTAAGTCAATCTGAGCCTACTAAGTCGACCAAGCCAACCCGACCCGACTTAACCTAAGCCCGAGCCAACCCGATCTGTTGCCTCTTTTTTTTAAATTTTATTTATTTATTTACTTATTTATTTGTAGATGTAATAATAAATGAGAAAAAGAAAAAAAAAGGAAAAAAGGAAAAATGAAGAAAAAAGAAAGGAAGAAATAAAAAAATAGAGGAAAAAAAAAAAGAAAGTCCATTTTTATTTTTATTTTTTTTAGAAATGAAATAAGTAAATAATAGATGAATAAATAAATGAACCCTTTTCAAAATTAGGATCCCATTTAGAATTTCCAAAAATAAACATCGATTAGAGCCTTTTAGAATAATTTCCTTAAATAAATTGAATCGGATAAAAATGTAAACTCGACTTTTTTTTCAAAAGTTAAACTCAACCAACCCGCTAATATTTTTGGGATAAACTATGAAGATCTAATCGAAATAGCAGATACATAGGCATCCATATGCACAAAGCAACTTATAATATGGAATTTTTTTTCTTTTTTCATCTTCTGTAAATAATTGATTGCTTTCTTTCTTTCTTTTTTTTTTTGGAATTAAAATGTAGATAGATTTCATTATAAGGGTATATTGAAAGGTAAATTTAAATTCGAAAATATTAAAAGTGGTAACCGTTTAGGGTTTAAAAAATTTGCCCTCAAATCCAAATCTTTGGTTTTCAAAAATTATTTTAACAAAATCGATTTTATCGAAAGACGGTAGCTAAGTTATAATCAATCCACCTAATTAGTTATAACTTAACTATTTTTTCCGACTACAGTTGGGTGGTGACTCTAAACAATTTTCAAATTAAAAAATTGGTTTTCTTTAAATCTTAGTCGAGGTTCAGTATTAAATGAGTAGGGTTTAATATTAATCGGTTTAAAGAAGACTAATTTTCAAAAACTAAGAAGAAAAAACCAAGCTTGACAACTTAGTGACTTCACTGGAGACATCAAGAAGGCTAACCACTTAAAAACTTTTTGAAATTAAAATTGCTTTTCAAAATACCCATTTATTTATTTGTTTGTATATTTATGTTTGTTATTAACCTCATGTGTATACTTTGTTTTAATTTTCATATTTATTTTGCATATCGCATACATCGAGACATAGGGGGTTCATTAGTTGCATCAAAGATGTAGGATAGATGCAATCATACCAAGGCTATCTTAGGACCCTAGGAGGGAGGCCATTGTGTAGGCTCTGAGCATAGTGGTATAACTACCGTTCGACATTGATTAAGCCACCTCACTTGAGCTCATTGTGACCAATGAAAGTGTTTTCTAAAAACAAGTAAGGTTGCAAGGCTTAAAGACCTTTTAGAACCTACCCTAACTACATTCACAAACCTTTTTTCCAAAATTAGCAAATTGACACAATGCAGCAAGACTAAAAAAATTAAAGAAAAAAAAAAGGAAGAACGTTAACTATGAAGTTTCCTAATCTTTTCCCTATAAATACTTTCTTATCTTTAGAATATTAATGTAATTCTCATGTAAATGAGATAATTTTGATGTAATTTTCTTTTCATCCTTTTTGTAGAAAATGGTTAGATCCTCTCTTACACTGGCCCTTTTCAAAGAAGTCCATATTCACAAGCCTCTAAAGCCCAAGGGGATACTTGAAAAGTGATTTCAATTTTTCAATCTAGACCAACAGAAATTCATTAAAGATAAGATTAAGCCTGTCTTCTCATTGCTCAAAGTCCAGATTAATATCACTATGGTACATGCCTTGGTCTACTTTCAGGATCCTCATAGTCAGTCTTTTTGTTTTGGCCCATGCCGATTGAGCCCAACCATTGAAGAATACTCCTATCTATTAGGAGCCCCCTTTATCAGAAACAAAAAATATATCCTAGATATCACAACTAACTCTACAAAGATTTTTAAAAAGCTCCTAGGCCTCCAAGAATCTAAAATACGTAAAATTTGGGCAAATCCCCACAAGCAAATCATTAAGATGGACTATCTTTTTACTTGGTTCGCGACCCCGTCCGCCTATATCTTGGTAGTATTTGGAACTATTTTATTTCCTAATGGGACATTTCACATACATCATAGGATTGCGGAGCTAGTGACCTAATTTTTAGAAGGGAAATCTTATGTCCCAACATTACTAGCAACATAAGCCAAATTGCTCAGTTGTCTATAAGAAGAGAAGAATAGAGAATTAAAGACTAATATAGCCTTACTTATGGTTTGTTTTATCAACCACACTTAGAGCCATAAACTTGATTTCCTTTATAAACAAAGCGTCCAGAAGGTGAATCCCATTAATGCATTTGCTGTTGTCATTAAACTCTTTAAAGATATTACTACCTATTACCAGGTTAGAGCTTTATAGAAGCTCCTCACTAAAGATATCTCCCAGGTTGCTAGATGGATCAAGGCAACTGAGCTGAAGAAAAGAAATAATATTGAAGAGGAGCCAAGACATCACAAGAAAAAGAGGATCTAGACTTTAGGGATTATTTGTAATAAATTTTCTAATAATGCAAGGGAAACTTCAAAGATATAATAAAAATCTTTTTTTTGCTACATCATAGTCAGTTTGCCAACTCCCCTCTCTGCATCCACAAATCCTCATAATGCATTTTGCCTATAAATATTCGTTAGTTTCTATTTGAATAACATCATGAGAATCGTGTCCTTAAGTTTCTAAATATTTGATTTCTTTATAAGTCCTTTTCTCTGTACCTTCTACTCTAACTTTTTTCAATCTTTTCTCCTATACATCCTTAGGATCTTTTTTTCTTGTAAGATTGTAAATATTTAGGCTCCTAATATCTTAGAAATGTCTTTCTACTCCTTTCTCATAACTTGTAAATAAGTCTTATCCTTATATTCCATTTTTCCTTTTCTCTTTATTAAAAAGAAGATAATTCTTTCAAAAAAGAAAATAAAATGAAGAAGTTGCTAACACATGAGGATTCTTATCTAAAGCAATTGCCAATGGTGGAAATAATGACAAACTTGATGGCACTAACCCTAAGGAAGTAAGGTTTCGTTCATTGGAGCAAGTTGTAGAAAAAATCGTAGATCAATTGAGTTTCCTAGCTAACAATATTGCTTTACTTAAAGCTACATCAAACAAAGAGCACTCCAGGGCCCGCTATAGAAAGAATATTAAGGCTCTACCCATGGAAATAAAAGAGAACTATCCAAAGGCTAATCCAACTTTTGAGCCTAACACATATTCATTCCCAATCAATAAAAGGTCGATTAACTCTAGGGCCAACCAGGATAGTTTGAAAGAATTGGAAAGGAAGATGACCCAACAAATCACTGAGAAAATGAGGGTCATTAGAGGCTATGATGGATTCGAGCAAGTTGGGGTCACTGACCTTTCTACATTTAATGTTAATGCCTATCTAGAAAGATTCAAAATACCAAAGTTTTGAAAAGTACAATGGGACCGAATGCCTAAAGCTACACACCAGATTATATGTCCATAAAATGGGTAGATATGTTCAAAATAATCAACTCATGGTACAAACTTTCCAAGATAGTCTAATAGGGCCTACATTAACCTAGTATGCCTAACTCGATCTTAGTTAGATCAATACTTAGGAGAAATTGGGTCGAGCATTCTATAAGCAATACAAGTTCAACATTGAGATAGCTCCTTTGATTTAGAACTTGTACACAATGAGAAAAAGAAAAATGAGTTATTCAAGGAATATGCCCAAAGATAGAGGGGCATAGCAGCCATAATCATTTCTCCTCTCCTTGAAAAATAATTAATATCAGTCTTTATTGACTCATTGGAGGAACCATATTATGGACACTTGTTGGGTAATACAATAGCTAGCTTTGCAAACATTATACTTGCTAGGAGCCAAATTGGAGAAGCCATAAGAATAGGGAAGCTAACTAGAAAAAGACCAACCTCACTAGATTCAGGAGCATATATAAATACTACAACAAGCAAAAAAGGCCCAAAAATACCCAAAAGAAAGTTCACTCAAATCCCTGCCTAGTTACCTAAAGTCTTTGACCAATTAAGAAATAAGGGCTCATTGTAACAGAAAGCCCCAATGCTAAGATACAAGCCGAGGAAATACGACCCAAATGTACAATGTAAATATCATATGGGTCAGCAAGGGTATTCTACTAACAACTGCTAAGAATTGAAGAATAGAGTTCAAGACCTAATTGATGTAGGGAATCTAATTGCACTTATTTCAAAGATAAGGTCAAATTTCATGATGTTTATGAAAGATAAGTGATTCAAATAAAGTGTTTTGTTCACATTTCTCTTATTTTGAGATATCTCATTAGTTAAAAGGTTTAGAATGAAGAAAGGCAAGATGAATCCCAAACACTAACCGTAAGACACTTTGAGAGTCAAGTGGCATCATTCTAAGGATATTAGACTCATTTCTTAAAAGAAGTCCATCTTGCTTTTAGTACCCAAAGCAAAATGAAGTTAGGCTATCTTTTCAATATCGTAAATGCAAGATCTTTTGTCAACCCCGTTAGACCTTTTATTGGGATATTCTCAAAAATTAAACCCTATCAAGAATCAGCCCCACAATAGGGCAAAAAGGAGGTTAAGAGCATCTATCAAAAGAAAAGACTTAAAAATAATTTATACTTGCTTTAGTCAGATCAATTCAAAAGTAATCATTACCATTGATAACTAATTTCCTCTAAGATGAAAAAAAGCATCCATTGTAAACACTAAAACCACATACGCTTTAAACTGCAAGCCAAAAGAAAGAATAATCATTTTGTCTTAAATGAAAAACAAAAGAAGAAAGAAAAAAGAGAGAAACAAGAAAAAAGAAGGAAAATGAGTAAGTATGAAATGAAAAATGAAAAGTATACTTGACACAAATAAGGTGATTAAGTCTAGAGCCCTAAAACCCAAAAGGACAAGGGGCACAGAAACTCATTCTTGAATTAAGACCCACATTACAAAAAAAAAAAAAATGAAGGGGGTAGGGGGACCCTAAAAACACAGTCAAAGTAAGAAGCTAAGGTCAATACTAAAGTTTTCCCCTTAAAAAAAAGTATGATCCTTAAAGAAATTGCAATTGATACATGGCTCATGGCCTACCTACAATTCCACCCTTCCTTCTGATTAAAAGAGATGACTTATCTTTGGTAAAAGTTACATTTGAAACTAGGGCAAGCATAATTTTAGTTTTACATATAAGGTTTTTGACTTGTAAACTTAGGTTAAAGAGTAATTCTTTCATAAAAAACCATTTCAGTAATATCCATTTTGAAACCAAAGACCAAATGCCTTTATTATATTACAGTCCAAAAAGGACCTAACGGATTGATTAAAAGGGTATTACTTACAAGGTAAACCATAATTTTTGGAATCGAAGTGAAAAGAGAGGAGTTTAAGCCAAAAGTATGAGGAAGTCCTTTTAGACTAAACTTAACTTTAATGAGATATTCTCTTATAAGAAGAAATTTGAAGAAGTCATGAAAAGTTATGTACCCCTGAAGGAAAGAAAAGGTTCTCTTAGACCAAGGCGACCCAAAAGATCAAGTTGTTATGTCGCTAAAAAGCCTATATACTATTGGGAGAATCTAAACCTGTTAGCAAGTCAAAAAATTGAAATAAATTTGATTCCCTCTCACTTTAGTCCATCAGACAAGAATCCTCATTTCTTTTTAAAGTCATCTTCTCTAGAGTCAACCCTAGCAATAAGCTTCTACCATTACCCTAGCAACAATTGTTTTCAAACAAGTTTACTTCCTATCATCCAAAGTTCAAGGATCTACTCGCATATAAAAATCGCTCCTAAGTTGGCCTTAGAGGCCAAATTATCCTCTTTGACATGATCACCCTCATGGCTAATGTCACCTATCTCTCTTTCTATCTAGGGACCTTATCCCTAGTGTCTACTCCATCTTTCATCATTGCTAATCGACAAACAAATCTATCTTTTTCAAGAATTTTTACATAAACTCCTTTTGATTTTGTCCCCAAGAATCTTTTTCTCTTTAGAGCACTATCCATGTAGTAAAACCATCAGATTGTATGCTTTCAAAGCACTATCTTGACTTCGAAATCGTACAATCTCATACTCTCAAAGCGTTATCTTAACCTTGAAACTCTTAGAATGCATGCTCTCAAAACGCTATCTTGACCTTGAAACCCTTAGATCGTATGCTCTCAAGCACCATCTTGACCTTAAAACCATTAGATCTAAAACTCTCAGATCGTATGCTCTTGAAACACCATCCTAACCTTGAAACCATCAAATCACATACTCTCCAAGCGCTATCCTAACCTTAAAATCGTTGGATCACATACTATCAAAGCGCTATCCTATCTTAAGCTAAACCCTTGGATCGCATGCTCTTGAAGCGCTATACTAAGCTTGAAATCCTCAAACTGCATGCTCTCGGAGTACTATCCTAACCTAAGCTAAAACCCTTAGATTGCATGCTCTCAAAGAGCTATCCTAAGCTAAACTCTCGAATCACATGCTCTCGAAGCGCTATCTTGATTTCTTGTCACTCTTTATAAACCTACCTAAGATAGTGAGCCCAAAAGAGCACGACCAGACTTCATTTCTTCTTTTCAGCCCTTAAAGCACCTCCTCTCTCTTTAACCTTTTCACTAAATCCCCAACGGATCAAGTTTAGGATAGCTAACTATTTATTGCACTTCTTAGGTCAAAGTCATCCTTGAGACAAAAATAATGTCTTTTTTGTCTTTATGACAAAGTTTTATTCAAACTTTACCACAAAGAAGGGTAGCTGTAGACACCAAATTTTTGCTTCCTTTATTTTTTCATTAAAGTAAAAGGTCCTAATAAGAAAAATACAAAAAATTAGAAAAATATGAAAAAACCCAAAAAATAAGAAATTTAGAAAAAATCACAAAAATATAAAATTTAGAAAAATATAAAAAATAAAAGATTTATTAAATAATAAATCTTTTAGATAGTTTAGTAAAATATAATTTCTAAAATAAAGAAAGGGTTATTGGACCTAGGCTTAGATTTGAATTTAGTCTAAGTTGACCTAATTCATATGTGCATAAAGAAAAACCAATGGCCTGGTTGGATAAACACTTAGACTTGATATTGCATATAACTTAGAGATCCTGGATTCAATATATGGAAAATTTATGGAAAGTGCAAAATGCATCTTTTATTTTCTTTTCTCACTTCATTGCCATGACAACGATATGTCACAAGCTATATCATCACCACATCATTTGCCAACTTACTTTTAAGTACGGTAAGTACACTCCTACATGTGTTAGATACACTCCTACGTACGCAGCTTTATATTTGACATCACATATTGTCTAGTTTCGCCTAATCCAAACATAGAAGAAAATTATATTGCATTTAATATTTTTCATCCTTAACTCGACCATTATACCTATAAATAAGGGTCTGCTCTTTATTTTCAACACACAACAAAGCTTCAAAAACACATTGGAAAAACAAAAATCGAAGCTTTCTCTCTCTAACACGTTTCCTCTCTCTCTCTCTCTAGGATAGCATCTCCTACAGTGTTTTTCAATAAAAACCACCACCACCATCGAATTCAACATACCCAAGAACCCTAGATTTGACACTCCAAAACTGATTTTCTGAGTCAATTTGAGCCAACTGAGTTGACCCAAGCCACCTTAAGCCAACCAAGGCAACCTGAAGCTAACCTCAAGCCAACCTGATCTATTGCCTCTTTTTTTTTAATTTTTTTATTTATTTATAAATGTAATAATAAATGAGAAAAATAAAAAGAGAAAGAAAAAAGGGAAAAAAGAAAAGAAAAAGAAGAAAAAAGAAAGGAAGAAATAAAAAAAAAAGAGAAGAAAAAAAGAAAGTCCATTTTTATTTTTATTTTTTAGAAATAAAATAAGTAATAGATCAATAAAAAAATCACTTAGAAAAAAAAAATTTTAATAAATAAAATAAATTATCCCTTTTCAAAAATAGGATCCTACTTAGAATTTCCAAAAATAAACATCGATTAGGGCCCTTTAAAATAATTTCCTTAAATAAATTAAATTGGGTAAAAACATAAACTCAACCTTTTTTTCGAAAGTTAAAATCAACCAACCCACTAATATTTTTAGAACAAACTACAAAATTCTTATTCGAAATAACGAGTATGTAGGTAGCCGTAAGTATGGAGTGACTTAAAATATGGAATTTTTTTTCTTTTTCCGTCTTCTATAAATAATTGATTGGTTTCTTTTTTTTTTTTTTGGATTAAAATGTAGATAGATTTAATTATAAGGGTATATTGAAAGGTAAATTTAAATTCAAAAGTATTAAAAGTGGTACCCGTTTAAGATTTAAAAAATTAGCCCCCGGATCCAAATCTTTGGTTTTCAAAAATCATTTTAACAAAATCGGTTTTATTGAAAGATTAATAGCTAAATTGTAATCAATTCACCCAATTAGTTATAAGTTAACTCTTTTTCCCGATTACAGTCGAGTAGCGACTCCAACAATTTTCAAATTAAAAAACCGATTTTCTTTAAACCCTAGTCGAGGGTCAGTATTAAATTAGGTAGGGTTTAATATTAATCAGTTTAAAGAAAACTAATTTATAAAAATCGAGAGGAAAAAACCAAGCTCGACAATCTTCATCGAGGAATCTAACTTGCCCCTGTTGGAAATTATCTTCATGGGGATTCTCTATTAGTTGATTTGCTAGGGCTTGCCCCTTAACTGAATTTTGGCTCATATACATGATGTCAAATTTTGATAGTAACATTTACCACTTCGAGACCCTACCAATCAGGGCCTATTTTTTCGCCAAATACTTTAGGGGATCATGTTATGTGAGCAATTTAATTTGGTAGTATAGTGTGTATTGTCTAAGCCGATGCATGACCCAAACTAAAGCACATGTTTTTTCAATTTCAAGATATTTCTATTCCCCTTCTGTTAGCATCTTACTCAAGTAGTATACAGTCCGCTCTTTTCCTTGCTCATCCTTCTAGCCAAGGCATACACCCCATGAACTATGGTAATATAGTGAGGTATAAAAACAACAACTTCTCTAATTTAGGAGCTACCAGAAATGGAGGGTTCATGAGGTATTCCTTGATTGTTGTAAAGGCTTCCTTGCATTCTTTATCCTAATTTATCTTAGCATTTTTCTTCAGCAACTTAAATAAGGAAAATCACTTATTTGTGAGCTAAGATATAAACCAAGCTATATAATTCAATCTACCCAATAAACATTTGACCTCTTTACGTATGTATGGAGAAGGCATGTCAAGTATTGCTTTGACTTTATCAGGATCTAGTTCAATACCCCTTTAGCTTATATAAAACCTGGTAATTTTCATATCACCCCTAAAGTACACTTCTCTATATTCGGCTTCAATTGGAATTTCCTCAAATCTGTTGAAGAGCTTCCTCAAATTGTCTACATGATTCTCCCCATTTTTAGATTTTACAATCATATTATTAATATATACTTCTACTTCTTTATACATCATGTCGTAAAAGATTACGACCATTGCCCTTGGTAAGTTGCACCAATGTTTTTGAGTCCAAAAGGCATCACCTTATAACAAAACATACCCTAAGTGGTAATAAAGGTTGTCCTGGTTTTATCTTCTTATAACATTCTAATCTGATTATATCTAGAGAAACCATCCATAAATGAGAAGAGATAATTCTCAACTATATTATCTACCAAGACGTCGATATGGGGTAAAGGAAAGTTATCTTTAGGCATCACTTGATTGCAGTCTCGAAAATCTATGCACACTCTAACTTTCCTATTTTTCTTTATCACTAGCACAATATTAGCTACCCATTTAGGATAATCAGACACTTCGTTGAAACCAACCTCAAGTAATTTCTTGACCTCTTCTTTAATCTTCAATAAGATGTCTGGTTAGAATCTCCTTAGCTTCTACTTCTTAGGTTTGACATCCTCTTAAGTGGGTAGATAATGGACTACAATCGAAGGATCTAGTACAGGCATATCTTTGTAAGACCATCAGAACAGATCTTGATATTCAGATAATAGTGTGGTTATCTCTACTTTCAGCTCTTCTTTCAAATTCCTTCCAACCTTGAAATTCATCGGGTCATCACTTCATTTGTCCGTATATTGATTGTTTCAATTGGTTCCTCAATGAAAATTCTACTTAGTTTATGTTTTTACCAACTTTCTTGTATTTCACTGTGATCATTAACAACACCTCCGACAACTAACCCAGTAGAGCCAAGGGTGATATTAATATTTTCATTGTCTACTTAAGTAAGGTATCCCTGGCTTTCATTCAAAGCATTAGATCTAGACAAAAGTATATAAACAAAACAAGTATAAGTGATAATGAATAATGAAGGAAAGGTTGATATTTTATTAAATATTGGAGTTCTCATGAGTACATCAAGGGAACAACAATGATTATTGAAAATTCTTAGAAAAACTAGATTACGGCTCACCCTTTACTCTATGGAAGACCTATTGCTGTTCATAGGGACAAAGAACCAATTATTTAGATGCTGGAGCTTCATGGACGAGCCTACCAATTCCACTTTGCTAGGGAATTTCTCTTCAGCAAATTCAGGGGTCTAAGTGTCAACCCGAACAAATGCCTTAGTCAGTGATGGAAAGGTCATTAAGGCGTAATATAGTCTATCACCTCTTTTTCTTCTTGCTTGCTACGATTGAAATTCTTCAATTAGGTTTAGAATGTAACTAAGGCCATAAGTACCAATATGGCCTTCCTTGAACTTCACCCTCTCCATCTTTCCTTTACCAAAACCAATAAATATGCACATCCCATCGTACATTTATAAACCAAAGTCCTCCTACTCCTCAATACTTATATGAGGTATGGCCATTTCCTTATAAATATTAGTCTTAATCTCTAAGAATTGTTATCACTTGGCCATTCAAGAGAAACTTGACCTTTTGATGTAAGCTTGAAGGTATGGCTCCTGCTGAGTAGATCCAAGGTCTTCCCAAAAGCAAGTTAAAGGATATCAGGATGTCTAGAACTTATAATCGAATGTTGAATGTTTTAGGGCCAATATCAACTAGCAAATCTATCTCCCCTATAATCTCCCTTTTGGATCTGTCAAAAGCTCGAACTATAGTAAAATTTAGCTTGATTGCAGTTGTGTCAACACCCAACAAGTTTAGGGTAACAAGAGGACAAACATTCAGAGACGATCCGTTGTCAATGAGGACTCTAGTTATGATCATGTCGTTGCTTCTTACTACAATGAAGAGCGGCTTAGTGTACTGCCTACCTTCCTTACCTAATTCTTTGGTTAAAAAAGATATTTGGTCCATGGTGAGGATAGAATTGGTGATTTGTCCCATTCTTTCCATTAATATTTCACGAGGGACATTAACCTCCCTCAATGTTCGGAATATAGTTTCCCTATATGGTTCAAACACCATCAGCAAGCCCATTAACGATATTTAGGCTGGAGTTTTAGCGAATTGATCCATTATTTTGTACTCACTTGAATTTATCATCTTAGTAAAGGTAAACAATCCTTCTTCACATTCAGCAAGTTTGTCATTTGCTTCCTTTAGCACATTTGTCTTCTTGAGATCTTCTTTTGGGTCATAAACTCTTCTACTTCAAGTCATCCCACCCACTAACAGACTTTACCTTTCTTAGTTAACTGCCCTATAATTGAATGGGGAAGCTTTATAGTTTTCGTGTACTACTAGCACGTGGAAAGCGTACTTCTTAGTGCTTGAGGCTTGCTCGTTCTTGTAAAATTGAAAGATTTTAGGCTTCTTATCTAAACTAATATGTTTATTGTAGGATTCGAAAAAATCATGTTGATAACAAGGCCATGGTTAAGCAAGGGATCATTGTTGACATTTGGAGCTAGAGTTTCTATGAGGTCTGATTAGACTGAGCCTTCATCATTCAAATCTTAGATCATGTTTTTCAGTCTTTAACAAGAATGGGTCGAATTCCCTACCTACCCAAAATGATATTCACATTTTTTATTAGGATAAAAAATCCTTGGTATGTATCTTTTACTAAGGAGCTCAAAGTGAATCAAGTTGTCTTTTTGACCTGGCTGAAAGGAATTGGTATTTTAGTATACTATCTTAGAGCCCTGCTAACTTAAGGCTGGTTTTTGAACTGCTGTTGGATTTGAGGAGGATTTGCCCTGAAAGAAACTTGGGCATTGGGCTTGGCATTTGAATTCACTATATTGACCTTGGCATCTTTAGCTTTATCGGCTGCTAGTTTGGGAACAGTCAACAAAGAAGATGGTCTGTTGTCGAATGATTCCTAAAGCTTACTAAAGGAGATGGTACTTTCAATTCTGCATCCTACCGCTACATCCTTTGCAAAGCTAGATGAAGCCTCCTAATTAGATGGGAGAAATAAGCCTTATCAAGTGTATTGATGAAGGTAGAACTGAGTTCTCTATCAAATATTGGGGTAGATACCTTTGCAGCTAAGGCTCTCCACCTCTAAGCATACTCTTTAAATGACTTGTTATTCTTCTTCTTGAGATTCATGAGATAGATTATTGTTAAAGCCACTTCAACATTAAATCTGTATTGCTCATAAAATGTCCTAGCCAATTTCTCCCTTATGTTCACTTGGCTTAGGTCGAGCTAAGCATATTAGGTCAGTGTCGTCTTGTCAAACTATCTTGGAAAGTTTGTATCATGAGCTTATTATATTAGACATATTTGCTCATTTTGCACACATACAGTCTAGTGTACAACTTAGGGCATTCAATCCCATTATACTTTTCGAATTCTGGTACCTTAAATTTATTAAGGTAAGCCCCAACATCATATGTTGAGAAATCTATGATACCGACATAGTTAAAACCATCATAACTTCCAAGTGCTTTCATTCTTTCTATAATTTGTTGAGTCAATTTTCTTTCCAATTCTTTCAAGCCATCTTGACTAGGTCCCGGTCTTATGTTAATAGGGAATGAATATGTACTAGGCTCAAATGTTAGGTTAACCTTCAGATAGACCCCTTTTGCTTCGAATGAGTCTAACATCAGTTGAACTTATAGATAGTTTTCTTCAGGAGGTAACACCTCAACATTCTTTTCACAACAGCCCTTTGAATGCCCTTTAGTTGATGGTGTTGTAGCCCTAAGCAAGAGATGCTATCAACCAAAAAATTCATTTGTTCTACCATTTTCACTATAGTCCTTTCCAAGGATCAAATCCTTAATTCTGTAGGATTAGTGCTTTCAAGGTTAACGTAGCTATTGTTGTTATCATTGATCTTATCATTATCATCTCCCTAGCTAGCCATTCTGATGAGTGAACGAGTTCTGATAGGACTTTTCTGAAAGGCTTGATGTTTGGGAGCTATCTTTAAAAACCCTAAAGTAAGAACACTTAAAAACAAGTCATCACAAATATGTACACATTTTTTTTTTTTTTTACTAAGACAAAGGAATGAAATAAATATGCAAGGATTTATGGCACATGGATGTAAAGAATTTTAAATTTGGTGAGACTCATAATGTGGCAAAAAAACTTCTCTTTTTATTAATTCTTGCAAACTATGGGCCTTACATTATTTAAAAGAAAAGAAAAGAAAAATTCTAAAGCCTAAATTCTCTTCTTCTAGCATCGACTTAGCTCAGCTTCATCCTTTTTTCTCTTCTGAATTTTAGGGGCTTTTGACTCTTGAATTTTACCCCTAACCTTCTTGAGTTGTGCTTCTAGGGCCTTTATCCTCTATCGATATTCTTCACATTGGGCTTTTAGATTATGTTCTTCTTCTTTTGTTTTCTCTAGCGTAGTTCTAACTTGATTCTCTTCTTTTTCCTCCATCCCTTCCCTTCCCTTCAGTTTCTAAAGTTAGTAGTAGACAAATTCCTTAGTTGGTTGAGATTTATTGAGTATCCCTTTGATGATAGGGGTAGATATCCTTTTACACCAGAGAGATTTTATGTTCAAAAGTTGGGCCACTTTATCAGCCAAAAGGATATGGATGTCCTAGAAATTAAGTGTAATGGGCTCAAGTGTTGGTTTTTGAACCAAAGCTTAAAATGGTCTAGCTTGCTAGATTATTGGGGCTGGATAGTATCCAATATAGGTGTTGAACCCAATTAAGGGAACCGCCTCAAAGCCTTTACATCCTTTAATCATCTGATAACTTGAATTCCATCTAGCTCTTAAGAGTATCTCTTCAACCTAATGTTCTAAAAATATTGAACCCAATGACAAGTAGCAATATTTTCACATAAATGGATCCGTTCTTCAAAAGATTTAATGAGATCGTACCATTGTGCAAACTTGTCCTGGTTACAGTCTAGCCGATGGCTTCTCATATGACTAACAAACCAAACCGTAAGCAAGGCCATGGTAGTTTTCAAATCCCTAAACCCCTTACTCTTGAGATAGTTCTAGGAAAGGACTTGCTCAGTCGAAAGGGCAAGTATATAGGATTTACCCTCCAAGAATTGAGATACCAATTTGGCCACCCTAAAATGAATATGACATGACTCATTTGGGAATAGAACAACATCGAATACCACTAAGATATAAGCATTTACTCAATACTAGTGCCAAGTTTTCTGGATCCGCACAAAAGATATCTCGTTTCTCTTGATATCATATTTCAGTAGAGAACCACATAATAATATCATCCATCTCGAGGGCCTTTCCTCTAACCAAAACTTAGTTTATCTTTATTTTCCTTACTCCCAATAGCTTGTTGAAAATTTTTGGTGCAACAATCTCGAGGTTTAGTACGTACATGTCATCAATGATGTCTGGTGCCCAAAGTAGCTAAGAGTATTCTTCTATGCTTATGTTCAACTAGTTTGGGCCAAAACAAAAGGCGACAACCTCGAGCTCCCAAAAATATACTAAGGCCAATATCAGAGTGGTATTAGGACCAATGTTTTATAAGGATAGGATGGGTCCAATTTTATTCTTGATGAATTCCTGCTTTTCAATGCTGAAAGTTAGAACCAGTTCTCTAGTGACTTCTGACGCTTATAAGGTGGGTAGCTATTTCTACAAGAGACAATTTTACATCAAAAACCTATCTTAAACATACAATCTTTACAAAGGTATTTACAAGAATACTTATAAGAAAATTTACAATAAACATGGTTAAAGAAGGAAATACAAGAGAAATACAATGGCTCCATAGTTGCAAGAAATTTTCTCTCTTTTAGTTTACTGCATTGTAGGGTCTTACTAGTCTTTGAAAAGGAGTTTCATGCATTCAATAGGGAAGGTTCTAAAGGTCTTCAAGTTCTGTAACCTCATACATTTCTAAAGAAACAATTTTCTAGTTACATCAAAACTTAAGTAAAGTAACCTAATTGGCCCCAAAAGGTAGTTGCTCCACAACATCTAAAACTTATACAATGGCCCCCCACCTAAGGTCCTAAAGCGGTCTAGTTCTAACCTTATCTACCACACATATGAACTACAAAAATAAAACCCCCCCAAGATAACGCCATAGGTAAATTGCAATAAAAAGGGTTAGTATAAGCATTTATATTTTACAACAAAAAGAAAATGGACAATTTACAACTTAGGTATTATTTGGAAAAATAATCCTAATTTCGAAAAGTTTTAAGTAGCTAGACCTCTTGACTTCCCCAGTAGAGTAGCCATGTTATCGAGCTTGATATTTTTACTTCATTTGTTTTACTTACTTTGATTTAAATCAAATCTTAAGCCTATTTAATTTAAATCCTCAACTGAAATTAAGAGTAACCAGGTTTCTTGTTTTTGAAAATAAATGAAGTCCCCACTGGTAAAACCAAGATAAAATGATCAAATTAGAATCAATTAGGCAAAATGATTCTAATTTGGTTACTAACCTATGATCTGAAAAGCTTTTCTAAAAAAAGGTTTCAAGAAAACCAAATTCCTGATTATCAAGGGTTACCTTATTTAAACTCTAATCGGGTTCTACCTAAAATGTTATGAATTTAGCTTATTTTTTAAAATTACCCTTTTAAATAAATTATTTTACAAAAAAAAAAACATAATTCAAGACATAATAATTTACAAAAAAAAATGGAAAACTAAAACTTTTACAAGTTTTACATCACCATAGAGGTAGCTACATACCTTTTAGTTAGGATTAGATGTTTATAGTTCATTTATGAAAATTTTAATTTGTTGGTTTGTTTTAATCTCAAAAAAAAAAAAAATAGTTAGGTTTACATTTTTTAACCCAGTTTGAGTTATTTAATGAAATTTTCTAAAAGGTCATAAATTTTGTTTGTTTATATTTTAAAAATTCTAAAGGTCCTAATTTTGTAAAAAATTTGATTTTGTTTTATTTTTTTAAAAAAGAAGATTTTCTAGGTGGTAAAACATTTATTTTTTTTATTTTATTCTTTTATTATTATTTTTTCTTGTTTAGGTTTTAACTAGGAAAATAAAACAAAAATAAACTAACCTACTCTATATTTTCTTTTTCTCTTTTTTTTTCTTCTTTTTTTTTATTACAATTACAATTGGATAGAATAAATAAAATAAAAAAGAAAATTATGTGAAACACGAAAAGAAATAAAATCGGACCAAGGATTCTCAAATGGAGGACGCAGGTCAGATCTACAAGTTCAGCTCAAGTCGAAGGGGTCACAGGTCAAGTACTAAGCAATCTTCAACAATAGCAGCGAACAAGGATGGTTCAACTCATTCTAATCACTAAAATGAGCAAAAGAGGGGACTTTTATATGTTTTGGATTGGAATTGGGGGAGGGGAGGTAGACGAAGTGCCTTAGTGTTTGAAGGTAGTTAGGGTAGTGGTTAAAGAAGGTTAGTTGGTGATGGTAGTGCGTAGCGAATATGGTAGTTGCTAAAATCGAAGGGAAATTGGGTTATGGGTTTTAAGATACGAAGAGTCTAAGCTTAGGGGTAGTTTCATTCAAAAGTGGGCAATAGTGGTGGTTTTGAAGTAAAGGTTGCGATGGCTTAAGGTTTGGGCAAGTAGTGACGGTGGTCATAATAAGGGGTATGGCAAAGTGAAGAAGGGATTGGGCTTTAAAGATTATGTTGTAGAAGGTTTGGCCATGGTAGTCTTGTGCTTCAGCAATGGCCGTAGGTGTTTGAATTTTAAAGAGAGAAAGAGTGACTACAGTTAAAGAGAGAGAGAGAGAGCGGTCATGTATGTGTATTTGAGAGCTTAGTTCCCTTCGGTGGCAACTTAAGAAGGTTGAATTTATAGGAAGCGAGCTCGTTTCAGTTTAGAAAGGCTTCAATGGTGAAATTGGATCAAGATCATCTAATATGGGTGATCTTTAAATTTTGGAAAAAAAAAAAGCCTGATTTGAGTTGGGATTTGAAGTTAATATTGATGTGCTTGCTTAAAAATCAACCACAAAGCTTCAAAAGCTTCCTCCCATGCTCGAATTCACCAGATTATACAATACACTACAATCTCGTTTTTTTTTTTCAATTTTCTCCCAAGATTTTAATGCTTTTAATGAATGAATGTAGACTTGAAATTACTCTTAATGCAAAATAAGCCATGTGATCTTTGAGATTTGAGATTTCACCATTAATTTGGTGAAATTTTAAAGAAAAAGGTACTGAAAAGGCTTTAAAAGTAACTTGCTTGAACATGGAAGGAGGAGAAAAAATTGGGGAAAATCTAAGATAGGGTAAGAAAGGGATGGAAAGTCCCTGCATCAGCCAATTAGAGGTTGACACGTAGCACTTGGATGCTGCAAAACATAAAAGGCGCCATGCGCCAATGGGTAGGATTGAACCCAAGACCTCTTGTTTATTTATATGGTGTCTTTCCATCAAGTTATTAACCTATACCTTATCCATATATGTAATTAAATTGCATATATGAATTTGGTCGGTCTAGACTAGATTTAAATCTAAGCTTAGACCTAATATTCTTTTCTCTTTTTTGTTATTTGAGCCAAAAAAAAAAAAAAACTAAAACTCTTCTAAAATTTGCTATTCTATCTTAAATTATCCACTTTTATCTTCTTTTTTCGTATTTTTTCTAAATTCTACTTTTTTGTATTTTTTTTTTCTAAACTTCGTACTTTTTCTAAATTTTCTATTTTTTGGTATTTTCTAATTTTTTTATATTTTTATACTTTTCTAAATTTTCTATTTTTTTATATTTTTCTAAAATATGACTCTTTTTCCCTATTCTAAAATTGCAAGGAGGCGAAAATGGGATGTTTATAATTGATGTGATTAGAAGTAATTAGTTGGGTGCCTAATGCCTAATGCGGATTGATAGGAATTAGCCTATGACTGTTTCCAAGCCGAAGTCGACCTATTGAAAGCTGAAGCTAGCCTGTTCTAACTTGAAGCCAAATTGTTCAAAGCTGAGGCCAAACAACTTTTACCAAAGCCGAGCTAATAACAAAAGACCGAAGGGAAGAAAAGGAGCCACTCGGCATCATGTATGTCGTCTACTAAGAAGCCAAGAGACTACGCATCTAAGGACTCAGGACTCAAGAACCACTTGGCACGGCACGAAGAAACTAATGCCGACTAATTTTAATACTCAACAATTGTGGGCCAACCTTTTGGGTATCCCGACCAAGCACTGCGAGACTTCAAAAACTCCTCCTCGGACCTAAACATCCAACTCCCGACCCTATCCAGGTCGGATCCTACTCCTTCCGAAATTGGCCGAATAACTGCATGCCGACTTCTTCTATTAAACGTACAGTTTTGTATTCTTGTACATGTTTTCTTTATTTTATTTATAAGCCTAATTTTTTAAGGCTTAAGGCCTTTTACATTATTTACAGTTTTTCTACTAGGGTTTAGGACTTGCTATAAATAACAACATTTGTAATTAGTAGACACATCATACATTATTAGACCAAAGAATATTCACACACTTGGAACTTTCCTCTTTCAAGCAAGGTTATACTTGAGCTCTTAGAGCTTGCATTTGCCAGATTATTAAGTGATAAATAGAAATCTAATCCTTCGTGCATTCTTATCATTCTTGTTCTTGAGATTGTGGCAAACCCCTTCATTTAAGCCGATTAGTGAGTTACATCTAACCCTCATTTGAATCCCGAGTGACATTTAGTATTCATGAGTTGTATCGAACCCTATTTTGAGCTCAAACCCCTAATTGTGTTTGTGTTCTAATACATGATATCCATATACATTCATTGTCAAACCAACACATTTTACCTCCTGTTCATCATACCCACTTAAACCCCGATTGCCTTCATTCTTGGTTCGAGACCCGCTACCACATCATCTTGGTATTAAAGCTTTAGGGAGATACGCATACAGTGTTCTTCAAAGATTGCTTCGTCATTTAAACATCTGTTAGTTGTCATTTTATAGTACAACGTGTTGTTCGTGTTTTTAGTAGTTGTATTTGTCAGTCGTAGGAAGCTATAGAAGCCAGGTAGTAGTCGTTTTTGGGTTACTGTAGTTGTAGCTTTGTTATAAATTATGTTTGTTCAATTTCATCTGGAAATTATTGTATGGTCAAGAATGTCTGAAGATAGTGTCAATGAAAGCGGTGATAACCTTCACGAAAGCTTGAGGAGACATATTGATAACTTGGAATATCATATTCAAAATCTCACTTATTCTATCTAAGAGTTTACTGGTTTTGTCATAAGCCATAGGTGTGATGGCCGAGAAGAAACAAATACCCACCCATAGAAGCAGTTCCAATGAGCTTCACAATGATGAACAACGGTTGAGAAGAGCTGCTAAGCTAAGAAGACAAGAAAACCAACCTGAGCTAAGAAGAGGCAATGATAAAAGTGTTGACACTGAGAACCTAGGAAATTGAAGAAGAGAGCCGAGGCTAAGAAGGGATATGGTCGAGCAAAGCTCCAACAAAAGTGGCCAACCTGAGGTAAACCAACCAACTTAGAATGCAAGGGATGAAACTTGAGAATATGGCCAAGGACTTGAAAATATAAAACTTAAGTTGCTGACTTTCAGTAGAAGTTGCCGACCTGAAGAATTCCTTGATTGGATCCCTTGAGTTGAAAAGTTATTTGAGTGCTACGAGTATGATGACCGGACAAAGGTTAAGCTGGCTTCATTAGCCCTTATTGAATATGCAAGTCTTTGGTGGGATAATTTGGTTGCTAAGCAAGATGCAGAAGGAGAAGAGCCGATCAGGACTTGGAGGCTCATGAATCGTCTGATGAATCAACGCTTCATGCTAACTTGCTTCAAGCGGGAGATGCTCCATGCTTTCCATCACCTTAGACAAAGTTGAAACACTATCGAAGAGTACTTGCAAGAGTTCGAAACTCTAATGACAAGATACGAGATTGTCAAGCTACAGCACAACACCATTGCTAAATTCTTAAGTGGACTCCGAGAAGACATTACCAACATAGTCAAACTCCAGCCGTTCAATTCATTGGATGAGTTGATCAACCTAGCCTTGAAAGTAGAACATTAGAGGAGGAGGAGGAGGCACTGGAAGCTGACTAACCGAACTTAACAAATTAACCCTAAGCTTGAGAAGTATACTAAGAGAAGGTTAGAGAAGAAGATGGAGATAAGCAAGTTTAGCCAACCTGATCATGCTGAGACAAAGAGAGCCGAGAGAAAGAAAGTATTCGGTACTAAAGCCCAAAAAGTCAAATGCTTCAAGTGCTTAGGTTACGGGCATATTGCTTCTCAATGTCCAAATAAAAGGGTCATGGTCTTGAAGGGCAAAAGACTCAAAGCTCAAGTAGAAAGTCAAAGTGACAGGTGTTCAAAAGACAAGTTGATAGAAGAAGATGTCTATGCCGAAAATCTAGATGAACTTGTGGCCATAACAAACAAGCGAGCCAACCTAAAAGCGGGTCCTAGATAAAGGGAAAATTTATTTCATATGCGGTGTTCAATGAATGGGAAGACCTATTCTCTAGTTGTTGATGGAGGAAGTTGCACCAACGTCGTCTCTATTAAGTTAGTGGAGAAGATGAACTTGTCGACCTACCTGCATTCCCGACCTTATGGATTGAAGTGGTTTAAGGATAAGGGTATAGTCCATGTGCATAAAAGACCTCAAATAATATTCATGGCAGGGTAGTATGAGCATGAGATCAAATTCAACGTGGTCCTTATGAATGCTGCGAATTTACTTCTTAGCTGACCATGGGAGTATAACCAGAAAGTGATCCATGATGGCTTCCTTAACACTTACACGGTCTAGAAGGATGGGAAGTGCTATTACTTAACCTTCATGAGTGTTGAGGAAATCCAAAGCAATTCGATGCCCATGGTGAAGAGAAAAAGGAAGTGAAGTTTGTTTCGCATCTCGACTCGTACTCATTGTTTAACGTTGAAGATGACTTCTTTTCGGCCCCATAGTAATGATAGGAATCGACCTACGACTATCTCCAAGCCAAGGCCAACCTATCGGAAGCTGAAGCTAACCTTTTCTAACCTGAGGCCAAATTGTTCAAAGATAAGGCCGAACAACTTTTGTCGAGGCTGAGTTAATAACAAAAGACTAAAGGGAAGAAAAGGAGTCATTCGGCATCAAGTCTATCATCTATCAAGAAGCCGAAAGACCACACAGCTAAAGACTCAAGACCCAAGAACCGCTCGGCATGATACGGAAAGACCAGTGCCAACTAATTCTAGTACTTGGCAATAGTGAACCGACCTTTTGGGTATCCCAACTAAGCACTAGGAGACTTCAGAAACTCCTCCTCGAACCCGAACATCCAATTACCAACCCTGTCCAAGTTGAATCTTGCTTCTTCTAGGATTAGCCGAGTAACTGCACGCCGACTTCTTCTATTAAATGCACAATTTTGTATTCTTATACATGTTTTCTTTATTTTATTTATGGGCCCAGTTTTTTAGGGCTTAAGGCCTTGTACATTATTTACAATTTTACCACTAGGGTTTCTAACTTACTATAATAGTAACATTTGTAAGTAGCAGACACATCATACATTATTAGACAAAAGAATATTCCTATACTTAGAGCTTGCATTTGCTGAATTATTGAGTGCCAAATAACACTCTAATCCTTCTTGCATTCTTATCAATCTTATTCTTGAAATTGTAGCGAACCCCTTCATTTGAGCTAGTTAGTGAGTTGCATCTAACCCTCATTTGAATCTCAAGTGACATTTAGTGTTCGTAAGTTGTATCGAACCCTATTTCAAGCTCAAACCCCTTATTGTATTTGTATCTTAGTGCATGATATCCATATACATTCACTGTTGAACCTACCCATTTTACCTCCTATTCGTCATACCCACTTGAACCTTGATTGCCTTCATTCTTGGTTTAAGACCTGCTATCATATCAAAGGACATTTACTATGATGATGGTGAAGAAAGAAAACTAAAGACACCAAATGAAAATATCCCATGGTTGGTTAAATCTCCAAATGGAATAATAAGTCAATTGACAAATAAGGAGGTAGAATCCATTTCTAGATACTTTAATCTTCTAAATGGCTAGCATATGAAGAAGGCACAAAGAAATGATTAGGTTATATTGACAGCAAGTAACCAATCTTGCCTATATTTTAAACACTTCGAGTTTAGGCTCTCAATCCTCTTCACCAAATTTTGAAAGGCATTTTTCACCTACCACCAAATAAATCCCAAATAGCTTGCTCCAAATGCTTACCTTATTCTAATACATTTGAGCAAGTACGTAACAAGCTTGAAGTAAGAGCTACCCCACAATTGTTAAGGTACTTCTACCAAATAATAACCAACGGGTTTACACATTGTTGGTATTACCTTAAGAACCACATTGTTGGTATTACCTTAAGAACCAATCTTATAAATGGTTGTTTAACGGTTTGTGCTCATTGATGTATGGGTGGAAAGAGATCTTCTTCATAATAAGGTCCAAGGTAAACTTTGACTTTTAAATAAGCTGGGTTCACCCTATTAGGACTTAAGCCATTAAAGAGCTTCAACCTAATGATTTACTAGCTATCATTAAGCTTAAGAAAGTAATAGAAGTAACGGGGGGGGAAAGGTAAGCAACTTGTATAGCTAATGTTCCTGATTAGGTAGAAGAATAGGAGGAACATACACTCCTTATTTGTCGTCGTACAAGGGTAAAGCAACCATAGGGGAGTTGTTCGTCTCAAAGATTAAGGAGGAAGGTTCCCTTAAGATAGTGTGTTTGGTACAATAATGAGTCTAACTATTAAGTATCTTCTATATTCAACATTTTATTCTTATTTAGCAAGTTTAAGAGAAATTCATATTGTTGATTGTCAATTTTCGTTCCGATGCACGAATACCTGCAAAACATGAAAACGGTTTAGAAGGGCACAGATGGTGATCTAATGCGGCCACTCCAACGCCTAAATCAACCCTCTTGTCGTATGGAGTAAAATGTCAAGTAATTAGGAAAAGTAGTCTTGCTTAGTATTTATAGTGAGTCAATAGAGATCGTCCTTGGATAAGGTCGTTAGACCGAGCTTCAATATTGGGCCAACTAATATAAGCCTACATAATAATTATCCAAAAATGTCTATCAACACATATTATGCAGTTGAGTGTAACATGCTTAGTAGCAACTGTAACAGGTTCTATTCTTATTTAACAAGTTTAAGGGAAATCCATATTAAGTAGTTGAATACAACATGCATGGTAGCAACTGTAACGGGGAAGAAGAAAGATCCTATAGAGAATAAGGCAATACCTCCCCCAACTAAAAAAAAAAAAGGGACTTACCTACTATAGAGAAGAGAGGCTAAGTCGAGCTACAACAAGGAGGAGGCCTCCATAATCATGCTTATTATCGCCCAACCTCTCACTAAGATACTACCCAATGTGTAATACCTTACTATTTAGGCTAGTAATTTTTAAAGTATGACAAAAGTATAGTGAGGTAACCTTGTAAATCTCAATATTTCAAAATATGTCAAGTTAATAAACTTTATTAAGTAAAAACATCAATAAAAGTATATTTAGGGCATTTGCCTTAGAATTTAAGACCAATGGAAAATTTATTTTAGATAATTCTAAACAATAACATGGGACCCCAAAATAGCTATACGAAAATGGATTTAAAAAAAAAAAAAAGAGTTCAAATGCAGTCAATATTGCCTATAAATTAGAGTACCGTGGGTTAAACCTTAGTTACCCTAAGAATAGAGAGTTGAAATTAGATATATAATATAATAATCTACGATTTTTTAAGTGTATTATAGAACTTTTACTTATATTAAAATAAGATGGGATGATACTCAAAGAGCTACGCAAAATTGAACCAAACTAGGATAATTATCCTAAATTTAGCTGCAACTCCAAATGCTTAATGAAGAAGCAATCTTCCAACGTCTCATAAAGCTTACAAGATAAAGAAAATATCTAAAATTAATAAGAGCCATGACATAGGTCTGTCAACGTGGGATAAGGATATAAATATATACACATCATTTGTCTTTATATAAATTCCCCTTATTATTCTTCATATTATAATATATATATATATATATATATAAATCCTACCGTCATTTGAATCTTTCATAAAGAAGGAAATTCCACTGCCTTAGAAACACTATATATCTGCTTGAATTAGAGGTCGGCTACATCCGAGAAAATTTGAGAAATAAAATCAATTAATGATTAGGGAAAATGAGAATACAAAACAATTTGCACAGCATTATGTAAGGGCCTGTAGTACAAAGGAAGGAAGCTGCTTGGGTTCGGGGAAATATATAGAGAGAGGTTCAGTCTTATATTGGTGAGAGGAAATTCAACCCATTTAATTAATTAGCATAAATCAAAGGTAAGTGTTACGCTGCCTTTATTTCAATGTAATAATTGCATAAAATTATTTCATATTGTGTACCATTTGCTATCTCAGTAACACATAAAATAGCTTAAATCATGAGAGGATTATAGTTATGGTATGTGGATACATTGCGCTTGGAAAGAACCTGATATTTCTTTAATATATTGCTGGTGAAGTTTGATAATAGATTATTTCTTCCAATTACTATTATATTTAAGTCTAGATTTAATATATATAAGTTATGGAAAGGATAGATACACATAATTCATGAATCCAGCATATTATAATTGCATGTTGCAATAAAATTCATGAATAAATGTCATTTATTATGGAATATTGGAAAAATATTATATTTCAAATAGTTGAACTAATTATGTACATATATATGTATATATGTGTGTGTATTCTCCAAACCTAAAGATCTGAGTTGACTCAAATGTTGTATCGTCGTGTTTTCATGAATTTATTAAAACTAATATGTTAATTTTGGATGAATATGTAATAATCGGATATATATGATCTCTATGGAAGATATCTCTTATAATGATCATTCTAAAATTTAAACATATCCTATGTTTCAATACGATTGAAGCCATTTATTATTATTGGTGATATATTTTCAACACATATATATAACGGGATACTTTTTCATTTTCCATGTAAACTATAATATTAGTAATAATAATACAATCTTAAGATATATAAAAATATATATGTATATGTATAAGCCTATGTAACACACAAAAGATTGTTTATAAAGTATATATGTCTTTCAATATATATCACTTTATTAATGACTTAATATAAGATGCCTATAGGTTGTACATATACATATAATCACCATATTCTTTTGGTATGTACTCAAGATATACTGTACAAATGTATAGGTAAGGTTTATTAAACTATCGCCTACAATAATGTAATGACAAATTATAATAAATTAAATGGATTGGTGATGCAGTAAATTTCATAAATTCTAACCTGTGTTATCTTATATAAAAGTCTATTATGAAGGGGACAATGATGATATAGAGAACACCAAAAACAAATAAGGAATAAAAAAGGATATGGTGATTAGATGTTGATAGTGAACTCAAGTTTATTTGCTTAAGAAGTAGCCAAGACTAGGTGAATACCCCCTACTTCGTTACTTGGTGTTTACATAGTGGTCGAAAATGTAGACCACTAACCTGCTTGTTGTGTGTAGTCATAAGATACACTTAAGAATATTGCATGGCTTGGAGTATTTATTCTCCGAATTTATATGGTTTACGATAAGCTTTTACCCAATATATTATAGTTTTTATATTTCGTGCTTCTAATAATGGTTTAAGATCCATTAAAAATGTAACTTAGTTGATCTTAATGATGCAAGTGTACTTGGCTGATGATCTTATGTAATGATTGATCAAAATATGTTATGACTTGGTAAATCTTGGATGATATAGAGTAAATAATAAGATGACTTGGCTTTGTGCAAAAGTTGTGATTTCTAGGTTAAAAGCTAGGCTTGGTTATCATTTTCTTGGTTTTCGGTATATGGCCAAAATTCATTTTTAGCTTGATTAACCTATAAACTATAGTTGGTGGAAAGTGTACTTGGTCAAGTTGGTTCCGATCCTATACTTACTTGGGCTAAATATGTTATTTGAATGGATTCATGGTATAGCATGAAAAGTGCCAATGGGTCAGGTTTTATAAAATTGTGGTTTTACAAATAAGGAACATTGTTTAAAAAGTTAGGTTTTTTATTTTTTATTTTTTTGAATTATATAGAATTGTATTTGCTCGAGCAATCTAATCACTCCTTCTGATCTAATTAATAAAACTAAGGTTGGAGATCTTGCTCCTAAGTAGCTCCTTGTTGTCATCTAGGTTCTTAGACTTTGAATCCAAATACCTGGTGATGTCAACTACTTAGAAGTGGACTAAGTGGATCTAGGATACCGATATCTATGCATGTTACATGCATTAGCATGACATCCGTATGCATGTGCTTGATATTTTTTTATGCCTGAATGTGCTAAGTTATTAATGATGTTGGGATTATCAAATATAATATATACACTGCTTGTTATGATTTAGAATACTCTGTTGCTATGCTTTTTGTGCTTAGTTTTATACTCACATGGCTCAAAACTTGAGCTAAGGGGTTAGCTTATCTAACCTTAGTTATCTAAGACATTACAAGCCAAGACCTATGGGTCAAGTTTTATAAAATTGTGGTTTTACAAATAAGGAACATTGTTTAAAAAGCTAGGTTTTTTATTTTTTATTTTTTTTGAAGTATATAGAATTGTATTTGCTCAAGCAATCTGATCACTCCTTCTAGTCTAATTAATAAAACTAGGGTTGGAGATCTCGCTCCCAAGTAGCTCCTTATTGTCATCTAAGTTCTTAGACTTTGAATCCAAATACCTAGTGATGTCAACTACTTGGAATGGACTAAGTGGATCTAAGATACCGATACCTATGCATGTTACGTACATTAGCATGGCATCTATATGACGCATGAATCATTATGCGTGTACTTGATATTGTTTGATGCTTGAATGTGCTAAGTTATTGATGATGTTGGGATTATCAAATATAATATATATACTGCTTGTTATGATTTAGAATACTCTATTGCTATGCTTTTTGTGCTTAGTTTTATACTCACATGGCTCAAAACTTGAGCTAAGGGGTTAGCTTATCTAACCTTAGGTACCTAAGACATAGCAAGCCAAGACCTAGAAGTTAGGCTAAGTAGGAGAGAGCAATTAACTATAAACTTTTGCATCAAGTTCTTAGTAGCAGCTTTGCAAGAATGCCGCCATGCTACTTTTAGGCTTATAATATTAAGGATTTGAATGTAAAGGTTTATTATCCTAATTGGATTATGAGTTAAAAAGTGAAGTGAAATGTGATACTCTAAATGAGGCCCATATTTTATGAAGTTCCATTGTGTTATTTTATATTAATTAAAATAAGTTCTATTAGAAATTTGTATAATAGAGTTAAGTTAACATGTTGTTTATAATTTTAGCCTTATCCCTAACTTAAGGATGGCATAACGAACCATCTCTTAAGCATTAAGTGTTAAGAAAAGTTTTAAGCAAATACCTTGAGAAGCGAGGCATTACACAAAGAGCTTAAACCTTTATAGGCATAGAACCATACCAGAGATAAGTTTTTAAAGGCAATTTTTAAGGAAGGCCAAACTAACCTAAAGGTGCAAATTGTTAGCAAAGGGTTATAAAGGACTTGTAGCCATTGGCTTAGAAGAAATTGAGGAATAAAGCTAAGAAAATGTTCAAGTTGCCTCTTTATGTATAGGGTTATTCTCCTATTCAAGTATAAGATCTTTTTCTATGCTTAGCTAAAGTTAACATGAGCTTCATATACTTCTTAGAGATGTCATAGGGTATAGGACAACCCCTTTTCGATCCTTCTAGAAAAAAATAAGTGTTTTTGTACCCATCGTACAATATGCATCGATCAAACATCTAAGTTCAAACATTAATACATGGGATCCGTACATATATAGCACATTACACAAAATCTCATCCTTATACCTATCCCTAGTGGAGATCAATACTCGGGCCTATTATGTTACACACAAAACTTCCTTCTCATTAAGCTAGTGAAGTTTATAAGGTTGGGGGTAGGAGATGGTCAACAACTTCAATTGAGCAACTAGGCTAGATGTGACCACGTTAGTATAACTCCATTTATCTATAATTAGCATGCATTAGTTTCCTTTCACTCAATACTTAGTGTGAAATATGTTCTCTCTTTACACCTCTTCGTTAAAACCATACTTAGTGCTCGACGCACCACCATATCTACGAATTTCTCCTTTTTAGTATGCAAGGTTCATCTGCATAAAATTCCTTAAGGATTCCTTCTATCTCTTCTTCCTTCTAAGCTTTTTTCTCATAACTCTTCCTCATAGGCACTCTATAATTCATCTCCCCTCATCATCATCACTTTCTTATTCGAACATTGAGATGTTATATGGTTAAAGTCATAGCACTTAAAACACTTAATCTCCCATGTCTTCTATCCCGAGCTTTGTCCAGCCTCCATCTAGGTTCAAGCTTAGCAACAATAGCCTTCCCTCTTAAATCAGCTTAAGGCTCATCTTTGTTATAGCTCAAAGTTTGGAAACCATTTAGGCACAGAGCCTTGGCTTTCCTAAGAATAAGTTAGTTAAATGAGGAAATGGACCAGAATGAAGTAAGTCAGCTCAGATTTTGCCTTCTACACCTCTCTACCTTTTATACAATTCTTATGCCATCATCCAATGAACTAATCCTCTATACATCTACCATTAATGTCATACTTCAGTTTACTATGTACCAAGATATAGTTTAAGCTTCTAGTTCCTTTACTTCACATCTCATCATCAACATTTGAAATTCCTTAACATATTCATCAACCCCTATTATACCTTGCCTTAACATTTGTGACCTCTTGAAGGTGTCTTTCATGTAATAATTTGGAATAAATTGCCTCCGTTGAATCCTCTTCATGTCTAGCTAGGTTTATATCTCTTGCTATCCATCTCTACGCCTCTACATCTAAAAATTCTTCCACCATAGGGCAGCAAATCTAAGGAACTTTAATGCAACAAGTAAGAATTTGGCATCCTTGTCTTACTCTTCACTTTTAAACAACTTCTCCACCTTATCCTCCCAATCTAAATACTTGTCAGCATCACCAGTACCAGAGAAGCTTAGCATTTGCACTTTTACATTCTTAATACCTTTAAGAGTTTTGGGGATGGGCTATTTAAATTCATAAAAATTATCATCCTCGTCCTCCTCTATGTTATCCAACCTAATCCTTCTCCTTACATGATGATCATTTCTACCAACTCCTTTAACTTGATGCCAAACTGGATATAATCGAACACTTCTTACCTACGAAATCCTCCAACTAACCTACATAAAACAGGTTAGGCATCAACATGTAGCGAGTCAAAATACTGCTTAACTTGTTCCAATAGGTCAAACATTGTCTTGAGCCACCTTGGTAAGTTGGATATTGGTCATTTATTGCATGAAAGTGGTCATCTCTACCATCATGGTGATTAAGTCATCAATTTTTTCATTAGTTGTCTTAGGTGTTCAATTAAATTGCCTCCAACGACTATGTACATCACTCTTTGGATCCATAATGGTTCTATAAACATTGAGGTTTGACATTTGGATTGCTTAGCTAATATAATACGGTATGACTTCAATCCAAAACCTTTAAACCTTCTCATAAATCAACACCACTACTATGGTACTCCTCACTTGTCGGTGGCTACTACATAATAGAACCAAAAGCTTGAACAACCTCTATACACTTAACACAATATAGGTGTTACCCACTAGTTTTAGTAACCTACAAAACACCTACTTTGACACTTATGGCAAAAGAACACAACTATAACCACGATCAAAACCATATACTTTGATACCAAAATTAACTATAGTGTGCTTGAGAGTTAAGTTAATCACTTAGGCTTATGATAAATGCTAAATTGTACCTATTTTACAAGTATATTTTATAATGCTTTTACAAGGTTCTAAAGTGTTTTTAATGTAATATAGTACTTAATTTACTAATATTTTATTTTATCTTTGTATTACACTAAATGTCTATATTTTTTTATTATTTTGATAGGATAAATGTACATATTTAGAAAATATACTCATTTACATGGAGTATGCCATATATTGCAAATCTAAGGAGCTTTATGATCAGAATGACTAGACATGATCCTAGTTGCATGGGAAGAGCATCAGGCCATGATCTTATTATTCTAGCAACAAATTTGAAGATTTAATTTAATGAAAGATATACAAGCAATTGGTAAGGCCAATCCAAGATGTCATGTTTCCATATATCTTCTATTTGTAGCTAATTTTGGAAAGAAGAAATAATCGAAGAGATATGTTGGAAGATATATTTTCAAGATTCCTTATTTTATATATATAGGATATAAGTCTTGTAAATTAGACGCACAATTAATTCTTAGGAAAGAGGATAGTCTATTAACCCTCTCTCTATTTTATTTTTATGCTTCTTTTTAATTTCTTTTCGATGTGTTAATTTAATTCTTTTTAGTATTTAAATATTGAATATTAGATTTCTATATAGAACTATTTCATTTTTTTTTTATTCAATCTATGATTTATTGCTATTGAGGTCTAATTACATTATGTTTAATGTATTAAATTGATAAGTTTGAGTTATTGATTCAATGTTTGAGTTTACTATAGAATTCGCAAGATCCCATAGTTAATAGATTGGTGTAATTAGAAAAAATTGAATAGATTAAGGTTCAGCTATTTGATTTCTTTAGATTAAGGCAACTTAATAAATTTCTCTAAGAGCTTAATGCGATCTTGATATATTCTATTGTAGAAGCAATTTGGGAAAAATATACTTAAAGTTAGGAGTTAATTTGCTGATACGAGTTCAGTTAACTCAAATTAAGAACTCTCATAGTCCAATAGTGAGAATGAGATTGAATGTGGCTTAGATTATGGGGGTGAATTTAATATTTAAATACTAAAGTTCGTGAGTTCTCGGTAACTTCTATTGTTCTTTATATTTTTATGTTTTATTAGTTCTTTATATTATTACATTAGATTAAATTAATTAGTTTAATTTAAATCTAGTAATTTAATAATTTTCATTTAATTGTCAAGTTAGATAATAGGAAAATAATGGGAAGTACTAATAATTTATAATTAGTCCATGAGGGATTGACACTTGGACTCAAAAGTGTTTTATTATATTATAAAATTTATAGGCATACTTGCCTCTCATTAACTTACCATGGTTCCTTCTCAACCGAGGATATGATTCACCATGACCTATAATTGGACTCACTGTGGCCAATTAATATGACTCACAAATGGTGGAAATGAGGTTAATCTCTACTAATTTCTTACTAAAGGGAACTAGATAAGAGTTGGAGAGAACTAACAACAAAGCTTCCAAGAACCCAAAGAAGCGTATTCACCATTAGGGAAGATGATGATCTTACACTATTACAAAATGTGTCCTTATATACTTACTAATTAGTGAAACATACCTGAAGTGGAAAAGACTAAAAGGGTACATTTAAAAATAAAAAATTGCACATGTGTAAATTAGGTACAAAAGGAATAATAGGAAAAAATCTGCCATTGGAAAATATCCACTACCATCTTTTCATAATATGTGTTGCATTAGTGTTAGTAGAGCATCTAGTATAACAAACAAAGAAGTACGACTTCCACTCTCTAGTTTAGCTAGGAATGGATCCTCAATCAAGTTGGTAGTAGCTCAGGACAACTCGAAGATAGCTTAGGTAAGAGAAAGACAAGACGGTTTGAATTATTCTAGCCCTCCAAGCTAGTCGAGAAAGGTTTTCGGATACGAGTTCGACAACCTATACAAAAAGAGGCAACTTGCCTCTACCCATTGAGTGGTGGCCAACTCATCCTCAACCATTTACTCGTTGAGTAATAGCTAGGTCTTAAAGTCTTCGAAGTCAACCCTGGGTGATCGATTTTGGCAATGACTACCTATTGAATCCTATTTTGATTTTTCTTAATTTAATTTATATTAAGCTTAAACCACTAAATATAACAATTAATATAAATTACTCAACATATTGAAAAATATTTTTGAAAACAATTTTGGAGTCGTTAACCAATAAAATTGGTAAAAAAAAAAAAAGAAGATAAATTAGGGGTTTTTGGTAGAAAAACCTCAATTTAGCTACTAATCCGCAAATTTTCTAAAAAAAAAAAATATTTTTCTAGAAAACTAAATTTAGGGACTAACTTATTAAGACCATAGTCACCATTTAGAAATTAGAAAAAACTAACTAATGTGCCTTAATTTTTATGATTTTTCTAAAAATAAAAAACATGTCAAAATGTGAACAATGCACGAAAAATTACTTTTTATGATTTTTTTATTATGAATTTCTAAAAAAATAAAATGTTTTCATTTTTTATAGTTACTACGAAGGTGCCTATACTCGTTAGTTGGAATTAAACCAATATAGTTCTGATTTTTCTTTTTTTAGAAAACTTTAGTGTATTGATAAATTTTATTTTTTAAAAATAGCCAAATTTACGTTTTTATCCATTGACTTTTATTTAGGAAAAATTCTAAAAAAGTCTCCAGTTTTATTTGTCCAATTTTTGAAAAATCTTAACAAAACCTAATTTTTTAAAAAGAACCCAATTAAGATTTTTATTTTATGAAAAACTAACTAAGTGATAAAAAAAATTTTCCTAAAAAATCCCTAAAATGCCTAATTTATCAAAAAAATGCAATCCTATTCAAATCTCCTAAGATATGCAATCCAAATGTAAAAGATGCGACTTTCAACTAAAGATACAAATCTTGATAAGAATATGCAATTATTAAAAAAAAAAAAAGATGCAACTTTCTAAAAGACAAAATTATTCTAAAATGATGTAAATTTTCTAAAAAAAAAATGAAAGAAATGTAATTTTAACCAAATAGGCAAAAAATGCAATTTTTTATCAAAAGATGCAATTTTTACTAAAACATGCAAGAGATGCAATTTTTAATGAAATATTCAAAAAGGTGCAATTTTTAATAAAATGATATGATTTCATAAAAATACTAATGTCATGACACCAAACACTAAGTCTATGAATAATAAACTTGTCAACCACGTTAGTAAAAATTTACGTAAGTTAGCACTCTATGCAAAACACTAATCATGCAAACCTTATTCTAATATAGGATAAAAGTAATAGTAAATAATATGCTAAGAATCAACATAAAAAAAAAAAACACTATGGAAATAAAAGACCTACGTAGAAAAGAAAACAAAGTTAGTACATGCAATTGAAAATATTATTTTGTTATGATTATTATTTTTATAAAGAATTACAACAACTAAAGTTAAAAAAAAAAAAAACAAAGACCTACCTATACACTTGTTGGGGCAAGTCAGATCAAGGCTACTAGTTAGGCTAAGTAGGTCATGGAGCTCTAATTTGGATCAAAGGAGGAAGAAAAAAACAACACATACAACAACGATTCAAGCAAGTAATAACAGTTTTATGTGATTTTGACTAATAAAAGTGGGTTTGGATACAACACCTCAAAGAATGATGGTGGTTTAGTAGAGTTTCAAAAGTTGATGATGGTGGTAGCATTCGGGTGTTGCGGAGGTGGTTGTTTCAATGCGATGGAGAGGTATATTCTAGGGTTTTGGAACACGAGGAACTCGAATATGGTGTTAGTTTTGTACGAGGCAATGTAGTTGGTGGTGATTTGGAGGGAGGCTAATGTTGGCTTTGGAGTTTGGTAGTGGTTGCACTAGGTGTGATGACGAGGTTCGAGGGTGGTCAAGTTTTAAAGCAAGGTGTATAAGGTTTAGGACCAAGAAAAATGGCATCCCATGCATGTAGGAGGGGTTGAACCCCTAACTTGTTGCTTTCTTACACATATGCTAACTAATGGAGCTAACTTTTTTCTCAACATCTTATGCATTCAAGTGGTACTTAAGCTATCTACACTAAGCCAATTTTAATTTTATTTTTCAAACCTAAGCTTGATTTACTCCAACTTATTTTAAAATAACTCAACCCAACTTAGATAATTCAAAATGTACATACTAAGGATTTTTTAACATAATTTTAATTTAACAAATCCTGAATCTTATTTTTTTTATTTGTCTAATTAAAATTATTTAAAATTCAAATTTTAAAATGAATAAAAGCCCACTTGCATGAATTCAAAATTTTATTGAACTTTTCTAAGATAATATTTTCTTTTCCAATAAAACCCCATTTTTTAAAGACTTGAATTTATTAAATTGTATGCATATTTATTTATTATTATTTGATCTGATCCTAAATAACTAACTCACTTAACCTAGACACTTTTGACACTTTGTATTTTTTTATATTTTTCTTGAATTTTCAATTTTTTTGTATTTTGTTGGTAAATCTAGACATAAATAAAAATAAAAATAAATGGGTAGCAAAAATGGAATACCAACAGTTGCTCTCCTTTGTATCAAAGTTTGATTAAAACTTCACTATAAAGACAAAAAGACAGCTATTTTTATCGAGCCTTAGCTTGAATTGGTTAGGTAGTGGAGTTTTAACTTAAATGGTTCGATAAAAAGGGCCTTGAGTTGAAAGAGCTAAAAAAAAAGTTCTAACTCAAAAAGTCATCAAAGAAAGGTCATGACTTGAAAGGTCAACTAAATAAGGTCCTAGCTTAAAAGGGTAAATATCCTTAAGAGGACAAATCTCTTAAGTGCCTAAAAAAGACAAAACCTGGCTTGAAGTAGCGAGTATCTTAAGAAGATAGCTCTCTTAAGAATCTAAAAGATAGCAACCCTAACTTAGACTAGCGGGCATCCTTAAGAGGAAAGATCTCTTTAAAGACGTGCTGCTCGAAATGATTGATATTTTGAAGACAACTAAGATGGTGCTGTTGGTAAGCATGCAATCCATTAAAGATAAAATAGGATAGTGCTCATATGAGCATGCAATCCAGGTAAAGATAAAATAGGATAGCATGCTCATAAGCATGTAATCCGACAAAGGAAAGGATAGCACTCTAATGAGTAGACGATCTGACAAAGGACAGGATAACACTTTAATGGGCAAACAATTCGACAAAGGATAGGATAGTGTTTTAATGAGCAAGTGATCCAATAAAGGACATGATAGAGCTCTTATGAGTAAGTGATTCTAAAAAAGACTAGATGGTGCTTTTATAAGCAAGTGATCCAACAAAAGATAGGACGGTGCTCTTACAAGCAAACGATCCAACAAAGAATAGGATGTCGCTTTTATCAACAGGAGTTCCTAAAAAGGACTAGATAACACTCTAATGAGTAAGCAATCTGACAAAAGATAGGCTAGCACTCTAATGAGTAGGCAGTCTAAGAATTTTAGGGATTTTAATGGCTTTCGACAAATTGATTTAAACTTAAGCTTAAGGTATTTCGATGACTCTCTAAAAATTTTAACTTCTTAAGAAATCTTTTTAATAACTTTTGAAAACACTTTATCTCTTTTTTAAAAAGGTTTTTGCAAAAATTTCAAAGAAAATGCACTCTTTTAATGGAACATTGTGTTCCTAACAAGTAAAGGAATCTTATAAGCTTTGAAGAACACATTTAAGCAATAGGCTTGTCCAAAGATCACATTTAAGCAATTGGCTTGTCCATTAATCACTCATTCTTGCCTAAGTGATGATTCTTGGAGTATCTTTCATGATTTATGAAATCTCTCAAAGCACCAATTTCAAAGTTAAGGGTAAATGACCATTTATGTTCTTGAGAAAACACTCAACCATTCTTTGATTTTTTGTTAAGGGAATAAGTGTCATTACTTGAAATGTTTAGTTCAAAAAGACTTCCTTACACTCTCACAAGCTATTTTCACATCAAGCATCAATTTCAAAAATTATAGTCCCTTTGTAAATGGTACAAACTAGTCCATTAGTTAAGTCTTTTTTAGGCTTGCATGTAAGGCTTTTAATTAATGGTTTGAGCGAAGGGATATCAACACGTTACTACCACTCTTGAAAGAAATTTTTATTCATTTAACCTCAAGTTTACAAGTCAAGAACCTTGAGAAAAAAACGAAACATAGACTTACCCTAGTTTCATGAGAAATTATTATTCGAGATAACTCCATTCCTTTAGTTGGAAGAGCTTCATTGGGGTGGGATAATGGATGTTATTAGAAGATTAGGGCTTTACTTTAGGCTCGAACCTTCGAATATCTTAGGAAATTTATGACTTTCTATCTTGAGATTCCATCATAAAATCGGACATTAGGTTCATTAGCAATTTGGACTCATCTTTGGAGGTGAACACCTTAGTCTTTTTTTTTTTTCTTTTTCTTTCTCTTTTTCTTTTTTTGTCTTTGTTTTGTCAAGGTGATCACTCTCCATATTTCTAAGTATTCATTTTACGAGATGTGAAGCCTTAAAACCATAGGTTTAAGGTGTATGAGCTTGGGTAAAATATGTATAGGTTTAAAGTTTTTAAGAAAAAAATCCATGGGTTTAAGGTGATTAAATGGGGGCATGGGCTTAAGTGAAGTGTATATGATTTGAAGCTCTTCTTCATTTCAAAAAAATTGAGCTATCCATGATAATTATTACTCATGAACTAGTGCAACTAAGGCAAACACAAGTTAGTATACTCTTTTTCTCTAAATTAATGACCTTAACTTTTTAATTGCCCTAATGTGGGGTGATTCTTGATAAGGCTAATTTTAAGAAAAACCCTATAAAGCTTAAATAGGTTTGCTAGGGATAACTATGTTTAAGATAATGAAACGAATACCTAACTTCATTTTAACATGTGTACTAAGTTTAAGACAAACCTACTTTAAGGAATGAACCTAAATACTCTCATTATGTCATTCATCTCTCATGTATGTTTAGAGTTGGTGTTTGGGGATATGGTTTGCCTCTTGTCATTATAGACTTTTCAAATAAAGTGTTGCCAATCCCTTAAGTAGAAAATTTTATGTTCAAAGTTCAATATCTACTTTATCTATTTCCACTTGCCCCAAATTTGCATAAAGTCTTTCATTAGTAGAGGGCTAAAGATATGCCCATGTTGCGTTAAGCTAACTTCATAGCATATAAAGATAAAAGGTACATGAAAAACACTTTATTCAAATAACTTGTATCGATTATAAGCTCCAAAGTAAAAGAAATAAATGCAAAACTAAAACTCTTTTCCATTTCTTACCCCTATTTTTATAACTCTTTCTAACTTAAGCTATTCGGTTGAATTGATCTCTTAGAGATATGCTCAACTATGGTGAGCTATTTTATCAGATAGTAATAGTAAGCTTGTGACATCTGATCTGGTGGTTGTTTGTTCGATGCTCCTTCATAACCTAAGGTAGGAAGACTATTACCAATAGACCTATTAGCCTATAAAATGTCTGGCTAAATAATTTTGGCATCAATTAAATCTTGTACCTTATGTTTTTATTTCCAATAGTTCTCCATGGAGTACCTAATTTGGCCCATATAATATTCACACTATTTATTAGGGTCATAATCATTTGGCCTATTCTTCTTTGCTAGGAGTCTACATGCTAGCAACCTTACCTCTCTCAATCGCTTGAACACTTGGGCCATTGGAATCTTAAATTGTATAAGTTGCCTCCTCCTGCTATAGATGAGTTTGTCTTAGTCTTAGGCTTTCCTAATTAGTGTGTTTGTTCTCGATGCCTCTTTCTTCGAATTATCCTCATGCTTGGTTTGTGGCATCTTACTTATAATAGGAGCTAAGTGTTCGAGCTGCTTTAATACAAGACTCATTGCCATTTCTATGCTCATGAGTCTTTCTTTTGATACTGCTAACTTTTCTTCTAGGGCTACAACCCTTTTTTAGGGACCTTGATAGTGATATGCCCCTTAACCGTTTAAATTTATTCTTAGTAACTTTTTTAGATCTTGTATCATGTTAATAGTGGGCTTATTAGGTCTTGGATCCTTGATAAAGTCCAGTTGAACCAATTAGGCATCTATCAAGTCTTGAATTCTATTTTTCAACTCCTAGCAATAGTAACATGCTTTTACTAACCCATGTGATATTCACATTGTACATAAGGGTCGTATTTTCAAGGTTTGTACCGTAGCATTGGAGTCTTAAGATGAACAAACCTTCTTTTCTTAAGCGACAATAGAACTAAGACATAAGAATCGAAATTTGAGAGAACTTCCTTCTAGGTGCTTTGAGGCCTTACTTATTTTACTTATGCTTTGGGCTAATGTTCAGGGCATTAGATTTGCCTATAGTCAAATGGGGCATTGTAATGTTCATAGTGGTCTCTAAATCCAATCAGGCTCTCTTCCTTATCAATCTTCTCGCTTTAATGGCATCTTCGATATGACTACCAGCTGCAAGTATGTTTGCAAATGTAGAGGTTGTATGGCCTAAGAGGTAATTATAATAAGGTTTACTTAATGTGTAGATGAGCACATTGATTAGTTCATTTTCTACCAAATATATTATGATTTGAGTTACTGTAGATCTCTACCTCTAGGCAAACTTATTAAAGGACTCAATTGGCTTCATTTTCATGTTACTTAAGTATATTAAAGAGGGAGCCACTTTTTGATTGAACTTATATTGTTGATAAAAGGCCTTGGCTAGCTCATCCCAAGTATCAAACTCAACCAAATCCATTTAGAGATACCAAATTAATTCCGGCTCTATTAGGCTATCTTAGAATGTTTAAATCATCAACTCCTCATGGTAAATTGGGCCATCTTACGAACATAAAGCCTGAGGTAGAGCTTAGGGCAATTTATTCCATCATTTTTCTTCAAAATCTAGCACTTTAAACTTTTAGGGTAACATGAGATCTTTAAGAGTGCAAGCATTGTACAAGCCCATATCACTTTGCTCATTATGACCCTTTAGAGCTCTCATTTTCTCTTTAATTTTTTGAAAGATTTCTTCCTCCATTTTCATCAATTTATGCTCCAAGTTTTTCTTTAGACCGTTGTTATTGTTATTGGGCTCATGAACTTACGATTCTTTAGACTGGTTTGCTTGAGATGGTGTATTAATAGGCACCTCGACTCAATGTGGGCCATGGCCTTAACTTGTTTCCCGTAGTTGCTTAAAAACTATTCTACTGTAGTCATCCTTTGTTTTAAGCGCTAAACATTTAAGCTTCCAAAGTGAGTGATTATGGGCTTTAGCTTAAGTTAAACTACTTAAAAGGCAATTTTTCAAATCCAGCAAGAATTTTTTCTTGTTAGTAACACTACATCCCTTTTTTTTTTTCTTGTTTTAATAAAAAATATTAGTTTTTTTTTTAATTTTGAAACCTTTCTCTTTTTTTTTTTGAAAACTTTTATTGAAAATCATTGCTCATTTTATTTTACAGATAGCATAATACTGATATTGACAAATCTATACTTATTCCATGATAAAAGGTTAAAGAAGATGAAAATAATGGGACTAACAACTGAGGATAAAATATGGCAATTATATTACAAGAATTACATTGAGAGGTGGAAACTTATTTTACAATGAGAAAGCTTATTGAAAGATGACAACTTAGAAGGAAAAGACATATGGGTGATGACTGTTGAATAAAACTTTATATGAACTATGACAACCTAAAGGGGTAAATATGTTTTGTGACAAAGGTGATGGAGAATCAAAGCTTAGACATTTATGAGATTGATGATTTTAAAGAGATAGATAATTCACAATGGAAATTAGAGGGTTAAGCTCACACAATGTGATTTGTGTGAGTTTGTGTGAAATTGATTGTGTTTTTGTGTTTCCCAAGCTGTTGTATTTATAAATATATCATTCATATCAAGTTTTAAACTTAAGATAGATCTCCACAAATTTGGCACCCATAGATATAGTTCTAGTTTAAGTTGATTTTACCAAATCTTTGTTTTGTGAATATTTTTGTAAATCTTTATGAGATTTGGTGTTTTTTAGAATGATTTTTTAATGTTTCAACTAAATTCACAAAAATTTAACAAAAATTTGATGAATCCGAATGAAGATTTAATCACCACATCTTCTTCCTTTATTCTCATGTAGATTTGTTTAAACAAGAAGGTGGTCACATGCTGGGACAAAAAATAAAAAGTGGCATCCCATCTTCTTTCTTCATTCTCATGTAGATTTGTTCAAACAAGAAGGTGGTTAGATGCTTAGACAAAAAAGAAACAAAAGTGGCATGCACATGAGAGGAATCGATCTAATGACTTGCTTCCTTATACATGTGCTTACAAACTAAGTTGGCTTTTTACCTTAACATCTTATGAATTCAAGTGACACTTAAGCCATTCAAATTGGGCCTTCCTTTAATAGTATTTTCAAACCTAAGCTCAATTCACTCTAACTTATTGACCAAACCCAACTTAAATAATTTAAAACATACATCTTAAGGATTTTTCAACATGATTTTTATTTAACAAATTTTGAGTCTTATTTTTTTTTAATTTGTTTAGTTAAAATTATAAAATTCAAATTTTAAATTGAATAAAAGCCTACTTGCATGAATTCAAAATTTTAATAGACTTTTTTAAAAGATATATATATATTTTTTAATGAAATCCAATTTTTCAAAGACTCATATTTATTAAATTGCATGTATATTTTTTATTATTGTCTAATTTGATCTTAAATAACCGACTAAATTGATTTGGATATTTTTAACACTTTGCATGTTTTTTTTCAATTTTTTTGTGTTTTTTCTTTTTTTTTTTAATTTTTTTGTATTTTTTCGTAAATCTGGTCAAAAATAAAAATAGAGTGTCGCAAAAAAGGTATCTATAGTTCTTCACTGCCTAAATATATACGGTGGAATATAAATTATTGATCTAATTGAATCGTAATCCTGCTAATACCTTTGTAATGTCATGACACGCTCGGAGGGAATGAATCAGATTCCAACGTTAATTAATAAGAGTTGTAGAATAGAAAAAGAATAGAACCCCTCTCAGTGATCTACTCTACGACTGTTGATCACCGAGGTTGGTTTCTCTCTTCATCGACGATCCCTCGATGAGCTTAGCCAGCTGCTCCTAATATCAGTCGTCCTCTTCTTCAAGACCAACGCATGGCGCGAAAACCTACTTCTCGCGTCAGATCTCCTATTGCTTCTAAATTCTCCACTTCTTTGAGTAGTCCGAAGTTGGCTTTCGCTTTGGCATTGCTTTTCACAGATTCGATCCTCGTTTCATTGATCATCGCCTATGTACCTTGTAATGACACATGTTTCTCTCTCCTTATCTCACTGTGCAGATTGTCTTGATAAAAAATGTGCTAATTTGTTTATTTGTTTGTTTGTGGTTGATAGATACCAAGATTGATTGGGATGCGTACATGTCTCAGGTACATTTCTTAGTTAGGTTTGGTCTTGTTTGGTTTCTCTGAGATAAAGTTTCAACAAAGATTCTGTTGACTTTGTTGAGATTGATTGAAAAAGGGAAAATTGAGAGGAATTGCGTTATATTCGGCAGTAAAGTTGTAACTCTTTCGCGTTTTGTCACTGTTGCTCGACACAGCAGGGAATCAGCCTTCCTGGGATTGCTGTTCTAGTGTGTTAGTACAATATAGCTGATTACTTAAATGCAAAGAGGGAGATTTCTTTCTGGCAAAAATTAAATGGAAGATTTAATGTGTAGATTTGGGAAACAGATTTCACGTGTTTTTTAAGGTTCATAACTTTCTTCTTCTTTTTCTTCTCGTTTTTTTTTTTCTCCCCTCCTATGATTGTAGTGCTAGAGCGAGCTTCTTGTTAGTGCAGTGTGAGTGGGTGTTTTTTCTTGGGTAATTGGGGATGCAGACTTCCATTTCCCCCTCTGGATGCCGTTCTTCCATGCTAAGCACATGTTGCAGTGTAAGATGATTATTTGATGTAGGGTCACTCTATGCTTTGCAATTTACATGGCAACATAAGATTTGATTCATATCTATGCAATTATAGTTGATACGACTTATTAACAAAAGGCTTGCTGTTTCATTTTCCTTTCTTTTTATGATTTCTTTATGACATTAGGAGATGTAGCTGGAGGCTGACTGAAATTATATCTTACGGTGCACTGACATGACATTATTTTGCATGAATTCTTTTTTAGAAAGTTTTAGAATGTAATAACCAATCTTGACCATATTATCTGGTTATGATACACAAAAAGTAAATTGTACACAAATGCAATTTATTTTCTGTTTGACAATCATTGATAAGTTAAGCATGCAGAGCCTCATGTTCAACAGGAGGGCTGCAGACTTGCAAAGTGGTTGTTGAAAAGGATTCCTCACTACCTTCAAACCATATCATGCAACAACAATCTATAAGCATCTAGGTCTCAATCAGTAGTTAAAGTACAAGTGTACCCTTTTTCCTGGCTGTCTCTATACCTGCATATATGGACAATCTATAACCATTATGACCTTTTTATTTTCAGGTAAGTGGATTTCTTGGAGGGGAAAGGGAATACAAGAACTTGAAAGGTGACACAGGTCCATTGGTTTATCCAGCTGGGTTTCTATATATATACTCTGCAATTCAGTATTTAACAGGAGGGGAGGTCTATCCAGCTCAGGTAGTTTATACTATCAATTACTAGATATTACTTTTTTATTTTTTTGTTTTTTACCTACTTATAGGTGAATGTCAGCAGTTCCAGATTTCCCTTTGCCCCCTTTTAACTGTCTTAGGCACAAGACAATTTGTTTAAATGAGGTGCTCTCTCAAGCATGGTGGATGCACTTGTTACATTTAGATCCCATGGCCATCTGATCTTAAGAATTATAAACTTGTAGATTATTGTTTAGTTATTTATTTATTTTTTAAATATAAGGGTCTACACATGAAATAATATGTCCTGTGCTTTGATACCATTTTTAATTAGGATTAAATGGTCAACTGATTTGGAAACCATTGTATCATATGATTTTTTGGAGAAGAGAAATGGGTGAGAATGAGCAGAAATGAATGGAAATGGAAAGAAATGTATTTTCTACTTTGTGTTTGAAGATATAAGAAGGAAAGGGAAGGAAATAAGGATTAATGTTTATGTTTCCATTGTTTAGTTGGTTTTACAAAGTGGAAATGAAAGGAAAGGAAATTAATATTTGACAAAATCCCTCTATTTTATTTTGATAATAATTGTTATAAGGGATCATGTTGTAGTTGTCTTATCATTTCCTTCCATTTCCACCTCCAATTTCGGAGAGAAAAAGAAATAGACTTCAAAGCACATTTCCACTCATTTCCCCCAATTTCTACCCATTTCTTTTCCTTTTTCTTTTTTTTTTTTTGAATTTTACCAAATACAAAATTTCTTTCAATTTTGATCCATTTCCACTCATTTACTTCAGTCCAAACGCACTGAACTTATGTGGCTTCATTGTATATTTTACTTTTAATAGTACTTAAAGGGAATCAGTTCTTCTAAGAATGTATATTTCTCAGATTTAATGGAAGACCAATATTTGTTGGGATTTGTTAATTTTTTTTTGTCATAATATCTATTGATGGCACTACCCAGCAAAATTCCTTCTTGATGATGTGCTATGGATAGAGACCTATATGGCATTTCTCTCTCTGTTCTTAGCTTTTCATGTTGTTTCATGTCATTGCAGGAAAAATTGCCTGACAAATTTCTACACTCTTGTTTTTGCAGATCCTCTTTGGCTTTCTGTACATCATAAATCTTGGAATCATATTATTCATATATCTGAAGACTACAGTGGTATGAAAGGCTTTTTATGGTTAGCATAATGGCATTTATCTTTTGACTATTCAAGCTAAAATAATATGCGTGCCCTTTGGTTATGCTAATTTAGCAAGATATGATTGAGTAGTGAGACCTAAGGGAAATTTTAAAATTCTTGGTTTTTTCTTTTTTCTTTTTTGCTTTTTTTCCCTCCCGGCTGTGATTATGATTTTATTTTTTGGTCAATGGAGCTGTGAGACTGGTTTGTTGCCAGAAACATTCCTCTCTCCTCCCTCTTCTCTCTCCATAACCAGCGATCCCCTCTCTCCCTCGGTTTTTCTTCTTAACTTTTCTTCCCTTCTTGTTTTCCCTTCCTTTCCATCTTTCTCTGTCTTCTCCCACTGACCCTAACCCTCTTCTTTTCACTGTCAACCTCAGACCCTAACCCTAAATGTTTTACGTCTTCTCTTGCTAACCCTATCCTTAAATCTTTTCACCTATCCTTCTGCTTCTGCTTGTGTTCCCAGGTTGTTGTTTCTCCTTTGTCCTGGGTTTTAGTTATCTTTTGTTTTGGTGTGCACTGGTTTCTTCTTGCCTTAGTGGTGCTAGTTCTGCTTTGGTTCTCATGGTTCCTTTGTGCTGATGAAGACTTTTGTGTGGAGAAATAAGAAGCTTCAGGTCCCTCAGTTAGCTGATAGGGTTCTTGTGAAGCTGGCTGCTGCTTTGTCTCTTAAGAAAAGGAAGAAGACATCTGTCTCTTCCTCTCCTTTAGAAGGGTTGGCAACCCTTCCTCACCACCAGGAGGCTGGTTCTGGTTTTGAAAATGTGGTTTTGGAGGGTTCGTTGGGAAAGGAGGAAAATTGAATGGGTCCAGTGTGTCCATCTTCTGCCCTAGCTGTGAAGTCAGGTCAGAAAAACGTCAAGAAAGCTTAAAAAGGTTGCATTTTATGGTTCATCCCCACAATACCAACCACAAACCACACACCCCCACCCCCCCAACCCCCACAACACGCCCCCCCCCACCTTCCTTTTCCCCAAAGGCCCCCTCCTTTCTTCTCCGATGCTCAAAAAGTTAGTGTGCCCACTGATCTCTCTATGAAAGTTAAAACTCTATCTTTGATGAAACCCTTAAGGCTATGACTAAGGTGGCTGAAGAAGTAGGAAAAAATTCTTACCAAGCTGATAAACTGGATATAGGTGGTAACCATGCTGCCAAAGTGGTCTCTCAAAACCACTTACCTCAGAAAAACTGCCATCGGGCCTCCTGTGCCGAGGTTATGTCTTCCTCACAGACCCAGCAGTCTAGCCTGAAGGTGGATGTGGCTTTCTCTTTCTTTCCCCCTATTCATGAAGGTAACAAAGTGGTGGTTAAACCACCTAGAGCTGTTTCGGAAGTGGGAGAGCAGATATGGAGGAACACATTAGTGGGATGTTTCTTGGGAAGTAGCTTAGCCTTCCCTCTTGTTAGGAAAATTGCTGTTGCTTCGTGGAGCAAAGAGGTGCTTCTTGAAGTTTTAACTAATGGGTGTGGTTATTATTTTTTCAAGTTTGCTGATGAAGTATCACTTCTAAAAGTGCTTCAACAACCTTGGATGTTTGCAGGGTAGCTGTTAGTTCTTGAGATATGGCATATTGGGATATCACTTACTAGAGTGTGGCCTAAAAAAATGCTTATTTGAGTGAAATTATGGGGTATCCCTATGGAATTTTTGCACAATGAAGGTGTTGACTATATAGTTATTGCCATTGGTAGGCCTCTTTAAGTAGATATTGTCATTGCCACAAATGAAAGAGTACAATATGCTAGAATATGCATGAAGATGGAAGTGGATGGAGAGTTTTTAAAATCTTTTGAGATAGAATGTGTGGAAGGTTCAAGATATATAATAGATGTAAAATACCAATTTTTTCCCTTTAGATGCTCACGTAGCAAAGTATTTGGGCATAGTGATAGCATATGCCATATCTTGGAAAGCTTGGAGGTGGGGGTTTCACAAGGTGATAAACTCGTGGAAGGTGATAAGGAGGCTGCCTCACCTATAGAAGTGGATAAGACCCTTGGTCCGGTCTTGGAATCACACTCCCAGAGTATCATATTGAAGAAGTCATCAGCTGGCCCCCTAAAACCTAAAGCCCCTGAAACTCCAAGCAAAGGAAAGTGGATCATATTTTCTATAATCTCGGAACCTATTCCCACCTCTTCCAGGTTTGTGGCTCTATCTACTGACTCTTCAAATGATCCAGATGATCAGGGTGTTGAATCCTCTAAAACTGTACAGGAGGGCTTGGTGGACAGTGGCACCTCCCCTTCCTCTCCTCGTCTTAACGAGTCTTCCCTCATTCCCATAACATGTATCGGACTTTATGGGTGAAGAAGGCTTGCCTGTTGGAATAGAGATGATTTACGGAATAGCCCTCCTTCGGATGGTGTTGATGGTAGTTTGAGTGAGGTTTCGAAAAAGAATAAGAAAGTTAAGAAGAAAAAGGATAGAGATAAGAAGAGCAGTGGTGCTTCTACACTGCTCTAGTGCTAGTTTTTTGTGTTACATTTTCCTTCTCTTTATACATATCAATGATAGTTGCATGCAATATACAAGGATTGAATGACTTGGCTAAAAGTAGGGAAGTAAATAAATTTTGTAGTAAGGAGAGTATTTCTTTGTTGAGGTTATTTGAAACAAAAGTAAACAAACAAAATTTTCAAAGGATTAAAAGTTGTATCCTGCCTCTTTGTAATGTTGAGTCAATTTTTGTGAAGTGTATTTGGGTAGCTTAGAATCCTAACATTTGGGATATTCAGATTTTGGCATCTTCAACTCAATTTCTCCACTGTTTTTGTAGCAACCTTCTTGAAGGTTTCAATTTACATGTCTTTCACTTATGGAGCTAATTCTGAGCATTGTAGGGAAGAGCTTTGTAATGATCTTATCAATGTCAAGGCTTCCTTTTTTGGTCTGTGGTTGATCATAGGCGACTTTAATGAATGTAGAGCCTTAGAAGAGAAGAAGGGTGGACTTGAAATTATGATGAACAGTATTGAGACTTTTAATAAAGCATGTTTCGTGCTAGAAGTGGAAGAGGCTAGAACACTTGGCCCACTTTTCACCTGGTCAAATCGAAATAGCTCTCTACCAATCCTCAGAAGATTGGACTGTCACTTGGTTAATTAGCAATGGATGGATTTGTTTCAAAATTTAGAAATTAGGGTCTTGCCCCTTGGGATTCGGATCATAGTCCTCTTGTGATGAATCTCTCTTTACTTGCAAGCACAAAACGGAAATCCTTTCTCAAGTATTTTGATTTTTGGAAGTCTCATCTATCTTTTATGTGGATGGTTAAGGGTGTTTGGCAGACAAATGTGGAGGTTATTGCAATATATAAGCTGTACAAGAAGCTTGGGCTCCTAAAACCCTACCTTTGGAACCTAAATGCTACTCATTTTTCTAGTATTTTGGATAGGGTTAAGCTTGCCAAAGCTGATCTAGATAGTGTGCAAGAGAAAAGTAGCCTACAGGTGCTGTTAGCTGATTGGGGTTGCAAAAAAACCCTTAGTGCAAACTTCTATGAATTAAGTGCACCAGAAGAGATTTTCTTGAGACAGAAATCTAGAGCCACTTTGATAAAATTGGGTGATCGAAACAATGGATGCTTTAGTATTATTAAACAATGTCAATATAAGAATACCTTTGCATCTATTGTAGATAACCAGGGAATGAGACTTTCATCTATTGAAGACATCAAATCATGATCTGTTTTGTTTTTTTAGAACCTCTTAACCGACCCTTTGCCTCAAATTTTGGATTTTTGAGACTTAAGTCCCTCAATCTTAAGCATATTAGTAGAGAGGACATGGATTTTCTGGTTTCTTTGGTCTTGGATGTTGAAATACAACTCTTTCTTTGGTTTTTAGCTAAAGACAAAGCTCTTGGTCCAAATGGATATGGAGTTAGTTTCTTCCGTGATACTTGGGAGCTTGTAGTAGAGGATGTTTGTATGGCTATAAAGGATTTTTTTTGCATCAAGAAGGATATTAGAAGAAGCTAACTCTACTTACTTGTCTTTGGTGCCTAAGAAAGACAACCAACCCTCTTTCTCAGATTATAGGCTCATAGCTTGTTGCAATACCATGCACAAGAGTATCTCCAAAATCTTAGTTGATCGTTTGATGAGGGTATTGCCTTCTTTAGTTGGCATGGAACAAATAGCTTTTATAAAAGGCAGAAGAATAGTGGATAATATTCTTGTGGCGTAAGAGTTAATGAGAGGATACTATGCTAATAGCAGGGATCTCATTGTGCTATTAAAAGTGGATCTTATGAAGGCTTATGACAATGTTAGATGGAGCTTTCTTTAGTACATAGTGGGGAAATATGGATTCCCTAGTCAATCCACCCATTGGATCATGGTTTGTGTTTCTTCTACTATGTTCTTTATTAATATTAATGAAGAACTCACAGGCTATTTTGCTCCTCTAAATGGCTAAGACAAGGCGACTCTATCTCTCCTTACTTGTTTGTTTTGGCTATGAAACTTTTTTCCAGCATTATTAGAGAGAAAGGGGAGGTTGAGGATTACAAGTTCCACTAGAGATGCAAGAAAGCATGGCTAAACCATTCATGCTTTGTGGAGGACATTTTCATATTTGTAAAAGGGGATTATTGCACCCTTGACTTTATCTAAGAAGGGCTAAATGATACTTATCTCTTATTTGGACTTAAAGCAAACCCCCTAAAAAGCCACGTGTTTTTTAGCATGTTGGACTCGGGATCCAGGAGCAGCATGGCTGATCTTTTGGGTTTTCAGTTGGGATTCTTGCCTATTAGATACTTGGATGTGTTGGTATCTTCAGCAAACATCTCTCAAAATATCGAGAATACTTTCTCCTAAGCAAAAGAAGGCTTTTGCTACTTGCTACTTGCTGCTACTATCTTTGGAAAGAAAGAAATAGGCAGAGAGTTGAGAACAACCCATGTAGATATTTTGTTAGGACTGCTTTATGTTTATGAATTAGATGAACACCTTAGTAGCTTTTATGGCCATGTAATCGAACTAAGTATCCTTTGTTTTTTGTAGATACTTAGTTCGGGTTCATATGTATCTTATGTGCTCTTTTTGTACATTCCCCATGTACAATTTGTTTTGAATGAATATTTCTTGCCTTACCCCCCCCCCCCCCCCCCAAAAGAAAACCTTACTAGACCTCATTTACTAGTTAAGTTAGCTCGCATCATTGCACTATGTAGTTGGCTCCAAGAAATGTATTTAATGGGATATAAACTAAAAAACTCATGCAATGTGTCATAAGAGTTCCTAGGCCTAAATATTTAAGCCAACCTGTCTATAGGTGTAAGTTTGATAACTGGCATCTGATGGTTTCATTAGTGGGTGGCAAATATTATTTAATTGAAAAAGAAGGATGCTTTTGAGCCCTTAAGCATTGAAATTTTGAATTCTGCTAATAATTGATTTTCCTTGTAAAGATATTGTGAGAATAATCATTTTGTTAAGGATAACTTGTAGTTTGCTTGAGGCTTCTTTGATGAGGCTATTATACTCATCATGCACATATTAGCTCTTGTTCAGCCCTCTATAAGAATCTCTAGTTGAGCAGTGCAACTAGACTGCAATTCCTGGCAACTAGTCTAGGATGTTGGCATTTTCGTTGTACCCTTCTAGCTTTTGCATCAATTGCTAGTTGGCTTGATTCATTGCATGTCTTATTATCAAGATAAGTGCCATGTTTTTCTGTTTTCTAATCATGCATAATTATGAACTCACCTTGAGTTTCATTGCAAGTGTGAGCATACATTCTGTAAACATACGTTCAACACTGCCAAAAAAGGGAAAAAAAGAAAAAAGAAAAAAAAAAAACCCACACGGTCAACAAGCATAAATGAGTAATTCTCATTCTAGGATAAGAAAATACAAAGTTCATCACGAAAACTCTACTTATTTATGGCAACTATAGCTAAAAGTTTAATAGGTTATGTAAAACCTTTCTGCAATATGAAAGGTTAATATTTTTGGTCAGTGTTGATTCTGTGGAGTTAGATAATTGCTGCATCTTCCTGAACTCATTTCCAAATTTTGCATGCTATTGTTTCCATTAACATGCTTGTATTTTAATGTGTCCAGTGCCATATGAAAGAGACATATTTTCTCTCTTCAATTTTGAAATGAGCAAGAAACATAATAAATACCCTTTATCCTTACCTCAAAATTTTAAGCAATTTGGATGGACTGTTCTTATATATCTCAGGGAGTCTATTTGCTGCAACCATCTCTAAGAGTAGCACACTAAAATATCCTTAGTAATAATAATGTGGTAGAACAGAGGATAAAAAATGTGTAGGTGTTAATCTTTTGAAATTCCCCAAAAATTTTCATCTGAGGTTGACTAATTAATCATGCTGTGATATATAATCATCATTTAATTAATCCTAGAAATAAATTATCTTGCTTCTATTCTAGTTGGAATTTGGGGTATATGTCCCTTTCTTAAATCTTGCATTAACATCTCCTTGCTGATACTAAAATATGATGATGAGCCACACTGGCAGGATATATGGACTTATACAATCAACTCAAAGCTACCTAATCATCAAAAAAAAAGAAGAGGAAGAAGAAGAAGAAGAAGAAAGAAATCACAAAGCTACTTTTTCACTTGTTGGGTGTTTACACTTGTATAGTTCTTTGTAATTTTACAGTTAGGGCTTCCCCCAGTGATGTATTACTTGCTATTTTGTATGAAAAATTAATATAGGAGATTGAATTAAGATATGCATAGAATTTGGTAGATATTTTCATTATTCGATGCTTCAATTTCCTTGTCAAAATTGCTGATTTTACTTGTAGTCATTGTTTTGTTTATTTTGGCTTGAAGAAAAATTAAACTTCCAGGCTTCCTAACATTTGGCAGCTTCCGTGGTGGGCTTTAGCCTTGCTTTGTTTGTCAAAGAGAGTGCATTCGATCTTTGTTCTCCGTCTCTTCAATGACTGTTTCGCCATGACGCTTCTTCATTCTGCAATGGCTGCCCTGCTTTGCCAGAAATGGCATCTAGGGTTGATAATCTTCAGGTACTATCTCCAAAGTTCATGTATATTTAGTTCTTTACACCTTGTAGCTTTCACTGCTGTATCTAAGATGTTTTTATTCATTAATGTAGTGCAGCTGTTTCTGTAAAAATGAATGTTCTCCTCTATGCCCCACCTTTATTAGTTCTTATGCTAAAGGTATGGATTTTTGATTTTGTTGTTGTCAGTGCTATTGTTGCTTTTCTTTTCTCTGAAAGATGGTGAATTAGAGTGGAATTTCAAATTTTCGAGCAACCATCTATTTCCTTTGTGAGATTCTGAGATATCTGTCCAGGCTATGAATATATTTGAGGTGGTTTCTGCATTGGGTTGTGCAGCGCTAGTACAGGTACTTACTTTTTATGACTTCCTGTACATTTTGTTACTTCAGGCATTTAGACTTCAACACTCACCTTAAAGTTCTACATGGTAATATCTTTCCACAGTTTTCATGCCTTTTTTTGTGATAATTAGATGTGTTGATAATTTATATCGCAAAATGAGAAGGTGGGTGCTCTTCGAGCAGTATTATTACTCAAGGAGTGATTGCTTGCTTATTGGTTCTGCCCCATAAACCTGCAGATTCTTTTGGGTCTTCCATTTCTATCATCCTATCCCTTTTCATATGTATCAAGAGCCTTCAACCTTGGGCGTGTCTTCATTCACTTCTGGTATTTATTCTTCCACTTTAAATGTTATCATGAGCTTTTTCATCTTGTCATGCGTTTGTTTCAGAGCTAGATATTCATAAGAAGTATGTTTATCATAAACAAAATTTTTTATTTTGTTGCTTATATGGGAGCCTGAAGGGTTGAATAATGTCCACCCTCAAGATTATGTTATTTGATTGGGTGATTTCTTTGACAAAATTACTTAATAATTGAAGTAAGAGAGAAGCTATTGCTATGAAATAGGTGGGTGAGAATCTGAAATGTGGTGTCATAATTACTCAATAGTAAGTACCTGATGTTGCTAGAAATATTTGTTGTTTATATTAAGTTAAACTGAAAAAAGCCTTAAATAGCAGTATAAAGAGGATGAACTTTGTGTACTATATTGTCAGTGAAGTCTTTTGGTATATCCATACTATTTGTGATTGCTATTGCAAACTTAACGGCCTACATAAGGTAACACTTCTATTTGTAGAAGGAGAGTTAGTTAGTCTTAGAATTCAACCCTAATTTATGTAATATATTTATGTCAATGGAAATATTTGTTGGTCTTAGTAAGTTAAGCTGTAAAAACCCACAAAAAGCAAATATACAGAGGATTTAGTTTGTTGTGCTATGTTGTCAGTCAGTCTTTTGGTATTTTAATGGTATTGGTGATTACTATTACAAACTTAGTCACCTACGGTGATTGAACACTTTTATTGTATAAGGAGAGTTAGTTAATCTCAAAATTCAACCCTAATTTATGACCATTTTTCTGTGGTATCATATGGGAAAAGAAAAATAATGTTGCATTTTCTAAAAAAAATCTCAAAAATACTGTCATTGTAAAAATAATTTCAAGAATACCATACTTAAAATCGGTTTTTCAAAATGCAAATTTAAAAAGAATTAAAAACACATTTTGAAAAGCTGATTTTATGCATAAATGCTTAAATTGGGTCTTGAAAAACCTATTTTATAGGAGTTAAATATAATAAAGATTAACAGAATAACATCTAATAACATTTGGTGCAGTGGCTGATGTTTCAACTTTTGAGCATGACATTTACAGTTTGACTCCTCCAAGGGGTCCCTTATTTTGCTAAGAAACAAACAAAAACGAAAAGCTTTTTATGTCTAAAGCAAAACATGCTTCACTAGGATTCGAACCCATGATTGTTGGATAAAAGCTACGAGCCCTCACCATGGGACAACACTAATACAATGGCAACTTAGCAGTATAAATACATAGAAATTGGTTTTTGAAAAGCCGATTTCTTTAGAAAAAGATAAAATTGGCTTTTGTGCATTTTAAATTCTTATTTTGAAAAACCAATTTCAAGTATGGTATTTTTGGGATTATTTTTGAAGTGGCGGTATTTTTGGGATTTTTTTTTTTATAAGTGCAATATTAATTTCCTTTCTTTAGTATCATATAGGCACCTTATAAACTTGAATTAGATGCTAGGGAGATATCCAGACAAAATGGATACGCCAAATGTTCTATGGGTAAAACTATTAGTGATCTGAAAATTTTTTTCTTTATTTTGTTCAGCATTTGGTATGATTCACCATCATATGCGCCACATTCTTCATTTTTCTATGTTCTAATGAACTTGTATTATGTAGAGCCAGCATTGTGCGTATAGAGAACAGCTACCTCTATACAAATCATGCTTTAAATTACTCCTTCACCAATTGGTGTATTTGGCCTAACCAAACTTTCGAAACAGCTCAAAGACATGGGATGTGGGAATAGTCCATGGGGTTCTTTTGATACAACAAATTGTCCATCAGATTTAATGGCCTATCATCTTCCCTGTCATGACATAGGAATAAGGAAGTTAGTATGACCCTTTCTCTATTCTAGCTACTGCTTTTGTTGTTGCAAACAAGATTATTTAATATCGGTAGCCCCAAGTTCATTTATAGGGCTAAGTTTGTGTGACATCTAACATTTTATCTTGATATCATCTGCACATATGATTGGCTTACCTTTTGCTATTAGGTCTGTTAATTTCAAGTTTGTCCCAGAGCCAGTTTTTGTATCAAAAGGATTTGCAGTCTCTTTGCTGCTTGCTCACTTGGGGATCCTTTTTGCTTTTGCTCATTATAAATGGTGCAAGTAAGTGGTGGATATGGACGTTCTTTTCCAAGTTGAAGTTGTCAATACAATTGAAAATGGAGCCATTTACGCTAATGCTTTAGATACAGTTTTCATTCATATTGAATAGGAGCATAGCAACTACTTGTATCTATGTTGCAATTTAAAGGAGTGCATTTTTGAATGGAAAGTCATTGGACTAAATTCTCCCTTATTTCTCGATGCAGGCATGAAGGAGGACTCCACAATCTCTTGTATTCTAAATTTGTGTCCTTGAAGCCAATATTTTGTTGTTCAAATTCTTCCTCAAATCTGAAGTCTCTCGATGGAAGTAGGTCCTTAAAGGTTCTTGCAGACGAACGTAAGTACAGAGTCTATACATCTAGATCTTTCTCTCTCTCTCTCCCTCCCTCCTTTTTTTTTTTCTTTATTTCGTTTTATACCCTTCTCTTTCCTACTATATTCTCTCTTTTGTGCTTTATGCTTTATATATTGCCAGTTGCTAACTGTGTTATTGGCCAGATATTGTGATGACAATGTTCACTGGCAATTTCATTGGCATTTTATGTGCTCGGTCATTGCATTATCAGTTCTATTCATGGTAGGTTCCTTGGAACAGAATATTGTGTTATAGTTTCTTGTTCATGCAATGTCCAAGTTGTTGCTTTTCAGTATGATCCTTTTTGACTCTCACTTGAATGGAAGTGATAAGAATGGCCAATAAGATATAAAAGTGATATGAATATTCCAGCCTGCACAGATTCTTTTGTTACTCATATATAGTGAATAATGCCTCATAAAATATGATAGCCTACAAGCATCTGTGGGGAGCCATCTTGGTGGTCTCTGTGCATTAGTGTCCTAGTTGGTTGGAGCACTTGGTGTTTGCATGACCATGTAATTTTTATATGATGTCTGTGTATTGCCATCAGCTTTTGGATTGCTGGCTAAGGATTATAGCCTCATGCAGCATGTGCATATTGCTTATTAGAATCATCTCACTTTAGAATTTCCTTTTTTTCATTATGCTCTGGTCTTAATATGCTTATTGATTATATTTCTGGTCAACACGGTTTTCATACCTCTTATATACCAGAATGATAGAGCTGGAGAAAGAAATTCTATCAAACAAGTAGTAAAGCAGTTGAATTGAAATTAACCTTCTACAAAGCAATGTGCTCCTGCCTCCCACTTTTAGTGAAGTATGGAAGTGCCAGGAGTCTTCTCTCCTCCATTTCTACTATTCATAGCTTCTAATGGATTTTCCTGCTAAACTAACTGCCATTAACTTGTTACAAGCAAGATGGATATACTATTTAATATTGCAAGAGTTCTCATAGGCTAGATGGTTCCTTGAAAGGAGTGTGCATCATTGGATTGTGGCTTGAAATGGGCTAGAACCACTGCATCTGCTTGGTAACTCTGGTGTAGTGTCAAATAGGCAAGTATTCTCATGTCCTAGGATGGTTAGGAACACTCACCATAGCAAAGATGATTGCTTTGGGCTCAGAATGTCCAATATAGTAACTCTTACAAGAACAACAACGGAGAAAGTGGACAATGAATAGGAGATGCGTTAATATTATGTGCTTGCAAGAGACCAAGTGAGTTGGTAAAAAAGCTGGGGGTGTTAGGAAATTCAGGTTTTAAATTATGGTACACTAGAAAGTGGAAAACTATTGTATGGCTTTTTAAAGGATGAAGTACGAAGTGGGTGATTAGAAAAAATTATGGTACTATAGGGTTGGTCATAGAAAATGGCATGATTAATGTTTTTAGTTTTTAGTATGTGCATCAAGTAGGATTAGATGAGGCTACTAGAGTATGCTTTTGAGAGGATTTAGATGTGTTTGTTTGAAGAATTGTAATAGCCTAAAATGAAAAAAAAATTTGTAGGTGTTTGAATGGACATGTAGAAAAAGGATATAATGAGATGCAGATGTACATGGAAGATTTGGTTTCTTGGGATAGAAATGAAGAAAAAGCAGTTTTAGATTTTGCAATAGCATATGAGCTAATTTTGACCAATACTTCCTTTTAAGAAGAGAGAGGATGTCTTAATCACCTCGAAAAGTGGATATACCTAGTCACAGATCAATTTTAACCTTGTTCAAAAGAGAGATAAGACTTATAAGGATTGTAATGTTATATTGGAGAAATTTTAATACACAAGATAGGCTAGTGGTGTTTAACGTATGTATTAAGCATGCAAAGTTGAGGAGGAAGACTCATACTGAACTTAAGATTAGGTGGAAATTAATGGGTGAGAGATGAGGTACTTAGAAGAAAACTGCATTGGATTAAATCAATACGGACCTAGAGCATTATACCTATGTTGTTTGGGAGAATATGACCCTAAATGTGAAGAGAATCGCTAAAAATATGCTTGGAGAGTTGAGAAGGCAATGTCCTTATAGGTAAAGAATCTTGATGGTGGAAAGAAGTTTGAGATAAAACTAATTATAACACATTTTATTTTCATAGGAATGAGGAAAACCTAGGAAGAAATGCGCTAGTGCAAAAAAGGGTAAGGATACAATAAGTGAAGTAAAGAATAAATCATTTGATGGTTTTTATCTACAACTTGACACTAAAGAAGGGGAATGGGATATACATAAATTGCTGGGTGAGAGAAAGGAAGGCAAGAGATCTAAATCAAGTTTAATGCATTAATGACAGAATCATTAAGGTGTTGGTAGATGATGGGCAATTAAAAAGAGATGTATGAGATATTATTACTAGCCATTTAATGAAGGTTAGAATAATGAACTCAACTTTGAGGAGCTAGTTGATCCAAGGACTATGGGAATTTAGCTTTTTATTGAAGTACTCAAGTTATAGGAGGTATCCATATTGAGCAAAGAAAAAATGCAAAGCCAGTTGGACTAAATGACATTCCAACTGAAAGTATAAAAATGCATTGTAAAAGAAGGCATGATGTAGTTGACTAATCTTTTTAACATGATTTAGAAAAATAAGTAAATGCTTGAACAATAGAGAGAGTATCTTGATTCCTATATTTAAGAATAAAGGAGACATATGACATCGTGCAAACAATATAGATATCAAGTTGATGATGTGCCTAAGAGGATTTAGCAAACTTCAAGTACAAGTTTTAATTATCATTCAATTTAGGGAATTGTGTTATTTTTTTAGGGTTTTCTTAAATATTAAGGATATGAATGATACTCTCTATGGATGTTACGTACTAAAGAAAGATCGACATATGCTCTTTTGATTTGATTTGACACACAAATCTCACGAAGGGTTGCTTGCTACAATCTTTGATTGGTTAGAGCTAAATTCGATAGAGGTTGAACTTAATCAAAGAAAAGTTGTATTAGAATTCCATAATAAAAGCCCTTGTTAACTTGCAACTAATGGAAAAGATAGAATGATAACTTGTTTAAAGCACAATTGAAAAGGACGAAAAAATTAATATAATATTTGATAATGTTGTTGGCTAACTGAAGGGCTTAAGTTTAGCGTATCAAATGGGCAAGAAAACATTATGTGGATGGAATCCTGTACAATGTGACTAGTCAGATGGCTTAGAAAGAGTTGGTTGGATGGTTATTTTGGATAAGGTTAGTATTGTATTAATAACAAAAAAGATGTACAAGATAAGTTAAGTTTGTTTTTCTCATTAACAAAACAATTGAATGTGGTTGGCGAATTTGAACGGCACTAAGAGCTCATAACTATACATCCAAGTATGACAAAATGGATCTAACTAAAATATTTATTGGGTTAGGAGTGCCGCCGAGTTGCCTAGAGTTCCTTTCCTTCCATATATTGTAGAACACTACTGATGGAGCCCTCTTTCCTATTTGGGATCTGATTTGAGTGAAAAGACCTATAAGAGTTTGTATAGAACTTAGTTGAAGATGGGAGTTCCATAGATAGAGGAGATGATGTTGAAGTCCCACCCATACTCAATTTGTAAACTCACATGAGATGAAGAGGTGTTGGTGGTTCTCTTCCTCAAATGCGCATAAAAAACATCGGTTTTGGGATAGAATACTCCATTGAAAAAGCTTGTCTTACACAATAAGTTTTTGTTTGGTCGTAAGCCATAGGATGAAGGAGTGTTAGGGAAGGTTGGACTTATTCCAAACAATGGGATGCCAAGAAGTAGACTGACGTTTTCTCCTCAAAACGTTATAGGCTAACCTAATTGAAAATCCTTATCTTAAGTTAGCAATCCAAATGAAAGCGCCATTAACCCCTACCCTCAATGTGATATGGTGGGGTAGGCTAGATTTAATGGGGTCCCAAGTGGCCCCTTCCGGCCATTGCCAATTTGGTCCTTCTACAATGTCGCTTAACCTTGCTTCTTTACTCCAGTTCATGGTATAGATGTTTCTTTCTCCAATCTAGTTTACAAGAGGGCCATTCAGATGCCATGAGTCATATCAAAGGGAGATATTCCTTCCATTCCCGATGTTCCAAGAGAAAGTGGCCTTGCCCATTTTCTAGCTTAGAGGATCTTCCATTAGGACTAAGAACTTTGTGAAGGGTTAGGAATGGACCAAAAGTTTCATCTTCTTAACATTTCCTCTCTAGTCTAGCTTAGCCATAAGCCGTTTGGGTCACTCATCAAGAACTAGATATGCTTCAGTTGGGCTACTTTATTCCAAAGGATAATGTCCATTATTCCCGATGTCCATTATTCCCAACCTCCCTTCGCAAACATCTTCCCATGAGACTTTGGCTCTAGCTTTTATTTCATCTATGTCATTCCATAGAAATCTCATCATCTTTGTTTGTAACTCTTTTAGTATGCTTTACGGAACGATGAACATGGATGCTCAGTAGACTTGTAGCGAGAAGAGGATACTTTTAATTAATTGGACCCTACCAGCGTACGATAAGGATTTGGTAGACCAACAATTAATTCGAGAAGCGAACCTTTCTGCTAGGATTTAGTAGTGATCTTTATTGTTTCTGGTAGAAGTGAGAGGAACCCTTAAGTATTTTACTGATAGTTGCCCCTCCTTGAAACCGGTCATTGATAAGATTTGGTTTTTGATGTCTTGAGTGACTCCGTTGAAGAAGATATTGCTCTTGGATAAGTTGGTATGGAGACTTGAGAGTTGTGTGAAAGACTGTAATCCCTGCTTGATCAATCTGACTGAGTTGAGATCACCCTTGGAGAAGATGAGAATATCATCCGTGAAGCAAAGGTGGTTCAATTTTCTTTTTCTATAGTATTAGTGGTGACTAAATCCTTGAAGGTAACTTGCTTTGTGTAAGAGGCATGAGAGGATCTCCATTACAAGGACGAAGAGGTCGAGAGAGATAGGATCCCCTTACCTTAGCCCTCGATTACTAGTAAGGAAACCCAATAATTCACTATTGAGGCAGATAGAAAATCTAAGCGAAGATATGCGTACCATAATCCACTTCACAAAGATGGGTGGAAAGTTGAGAGCGTATAATAGTTGCTCTAGGAAGGCTCAATTTACATGGTCATAAGCCTTTTTAATGTCTACTTTCATTGCACATCTCGTGCCATGAGCATCCTTGTGGTAACTCCTCATTAGTTCTTGCGCTATTAGGACGTTGACAATTCTTCTTCCTTTAATGAATGCGGATTGCTCTTTACCTGCTAGCTTTGGGAGGATACTTTTTAACCAATTTGCAAGGATTTTAGAAATGCATTTATAAAGCACATTACAACATGAAATAGGATAGAAATCCATAAAGGATTTCGAAGTGTTCACCATAGGAATCAGCACAAGATAGGTGGAGTTTATTGATTTGAATAACTTATTTGATGCAAAAAAATCTTTAATGGCCACACTAACTTCTTCAATGATGATATACTAAGTCAAATGGAAAAAAAGTGCATTAAAACCATCTGGATCAGGCACTTTATTTATAGGTATGGAATACAATGCCTCCTTAATTTCTGCGTTGTCTACTAGTTTAGTAAGTAGTTGCTAATCCCCTGTTGCAACCCTTCTTTCCATAAGCGAAGAGACGGTGTTTAGGTTTGTTGGCATAATCTCTGGGTGGTTTAATAGATTTTGGAAGAAGGAGATAGCTCTTTCCTTGATGTCACCTTTATTGGTTAGTGGTGAGCCTTCCTCTAACACAATAGATTAGATGCTATCTCTAGCTTGTTTCAACTTCAAAGAGTAGAGGAAGAAAGACGAGTTTCTATCTTCTAACTTCAACCAAGATTGTTTAAGGAATGATTCTTTAGCCGCATCTAACAAGTAGTGCTCCTTGTACTTCATTTTTTCCAGGTCCTAGTTCGCATTTGAAGGGTCAGCTCGATTGGAAAGTTGAATGCTTTATGAGGTAGATAGGTTTTGGGAAGCTCTCCTAAATATATCCAAATAATGTTCCTTAGTTAGTTTCCTCAACTCTTTCTTTAGCAACTTTAACTTGGAGTGGACTCTAAACATGGGGTTTCCTTTTACTTACTTATTCCAAATCCTTTCTACCAAAGGGAGGAAGCTCAGGTCTTTGCTTTAGAAATCAAAGAACTTGAAAGGGGTTCTTCTTTTTAGCATCGAGTGGCCAAGGTAAGTCATGATCGAGCTATGATCAGATATGCCTGGAGCACATGTCCTCGTTTCATAATTTGGGAAGGCTAGAAGTCACTCCCAATTGACCAAAAATCTATCCAATCGTCTTAAGAAGAGGTTAGAAGGGCTTTTGTTTGACTACGTATAGAGAGGACCACTGGTTTTAGCATCTACTAGCTCTGCCTCCTTATAGAACTTGTTAAAGTACTCTATGCTTGGTGTGATGATTTTGTTTCCATCATTTTTCTCCTTTACCTTCCAGCATTTATTGAAGTCACCAACCAAAATCCAAGGCTCTTGAATCGAAGCTTTAATGCGAAGAAGGTTTGATCACAAGGCTTCCCTTTCCGTAGTTGAGTTTGCTTCATAGACACATGTGAACCAAAAAATTGCGTCCTACCTTACAAGCTAGTAGCGACGGTGTAAGAATTGTTTATTCAAGATAGCAACTCTTATGTTCCAAATGGAGGGTTTCTAAGCAACCAAAATACAACCGCTTGAGTGGTGCTCTACATTCCAGGATGGTAAGATTCTAGACCATACCGAAGGCGCTTTATTAGGCTTCACTTTCATTTTTACCAAACCTAGTAAGGAGATATGATTTGATACACAAAATCTTTTCATTTGCTTTTGCTTTTTGGGGATCATTTAGCCCCCTTATGTTCCATATTGCTAACGTTTACTGAGAAAATAAAAGAAAAGGGAATAAAAGACATACGATCCCAATCAAGATAGAGGATCACTGGAGTTATCTCTTGTAGCAGCCTCTTTTTTCTTCCTCGTTTTCTTCTTTTTGATGGAGTTCCAAGGTGAGTCATCATTGGTTGGTTCATTCTCATGGTTGAGTTGAGTTTTTGGGACGAATGAATGGGAAGAATCAATAGGGCTTTTGCTATGCTCCTTTGTCCTTAACAGCTAGGCTTACTAAGATTGGATTGGTGTGAGAGCAATCACCCAACAATCTTAGACAATTTGATGATGAACTATCAGAGGACAGCGTGTTCACAGTAATGTGTTTGTCCCTCTTTCTATTAGGTGTGGTTAGGTTATGAGTTTTTATATGACTTCCTTCTTTAATGACCACTCCCTTAGTATGGTTACCTCCCTCTACAACAATACGGTGTTGGTTCTTCTCCATATTAGTGATAGGATTACCCTTGAAGCCTTCGTTACTACTGATAGATATCTTGTGGTTACCCTTTTGATTTTTAGCACAACGGCTAGTGTCATGCCTAAACACCTTACAATTGGTGCATTAAGGGGGGACATTTTGGTATCAACGTCTACCATGGCAATCCTAATGTTTGCCCTCTTGACAGTAAAGGAGAAAGGGAAATTGGATTCAGCATCTACCTCTACCGATACTTGAGCGAACCTGATCCATTCAGTCTTCGCAGTGACTAAATCCACTTGGAGGGGCTTGCCTATTGCAATTGCGATATACCCAATGCCATCTCTATAGAGAAATTCCATTGGCACTCCTCATAGATTAATCTAAATAGGGATTGTCTTAGGCAACATCTTGTTGTAATCTGCCCTAAGAGACCAACACTCGATGATGATGATTTGGTTGGCAAACGACCATTGTTGGCTCAAAATCTTGAAGAGGGAGGCTTCGTCCTTGAACTTAAAGAAGAAAAAACCACATCCATTTGCAAGAACTTCCACTAGTCCTTTGTCCTTCCATATATTCCAAGTAATCTTTTGGATCGAAAGGAAAGATAAACCACAGTCAAGGAAGTAGCCTACTAGAATATTCCTCTAAATCCTCTCACCAAACATGGATATAGACGTAGAGAGGGGGGGGGGGGGGGGGGGGGGGGGTGGTGTAGGTAGGTAGGGGGCGGCAGCGCTCCACACAAATTAAATCTCCTAGCTTGGATGGGGCTTGGTAGTCTAAAGATACATCTACCAACGGTCCAAGCGAGGCTAGGATGTTTTGTGAAACTACTTGAACAAAAGATGGTGATTTTTCTCATTTCCCTAAGGGTTGACTTGCTTGTGGAGCTTTGATTATCAATCGAAAAGGAAGGCAGTCTGTCTTGCTTTTGTTCCTCGAGCAATGGACCTAAGCTTGATTTGGTAACTGGATTACTTTTCTCTACTAACACTGGCTCAAACTTTTCGGTCCCAATAGTAGACTTGTCATGCAAGAGCTAACTAGTCACTTTCATTGCCTTGGACTTCGAGCTGGAAATTGCTTTGGTTTTCATAACCCTTATACCAGAAACCGCAATATTACTCTCCTCAGGAGAACCATTGTGATTTGCTAGTAGAGAAGACTTTGATTTTTCGCTTTCTCTACTTGCTCGGACCGTCCATCGGATTAGGTGGCGCTAGAGCAACTCCAAAAGATCCCTTCTTGTTCTAATGAACGAAGGTCCTCATGATAGCAACCAGATGAACGCCTAACTAAAGACTAAGCTATTAGCCTAAGAGGAAAAGAAGAAACAGGATGACATAACACTTTAGGAAAGAGTGTGTGAACAAGGGGAAGTAGGAGAAAAGGGAGGGAGGATAAGGGAACCGAACAGGAGGGGTTAAGGGAGGGAGATGAGAGGAGTGGATGAGGTTGACGGAAGGAGAACTCAAAACGGGTTGGGAGGATATTTTCTCTCTACATCTTGAAGAGAGAGAAGCTATGGAAGGGGGGAGTTTAGTTAGTTGGATGGTTGTGCAAACCTTTTGTGAACAGTTTCCATTCATTAGTTGTTTGGATGGGAGTCTTTAGATGGTTGGATGGGAGTCTTGAATTATGCACCAATTCATTTTGATCTCCACCTATCACTTCAGTACAACTTATTAACAGCAGTTCCTCTTGATGAGATATATGGATTACAAACTTAGTCAAATACTCTTGATCTTCAATGATTGATGAATTTGTGAGCGTCCTTTGAACTAGATTTTGCAATCCCTTAGCTTTAGAGTGTTCATTGGTCCTTTAATGACTTGATTCCTATTAGTTAATGAGTCATAGCATGAAACTCTAGAAATTGATAGAGGAGGAAGGGAAACGAATGTCCCTACTAAATAGTTTGGCTTATGACATAATGGTCAATAGTGTAAACTATACACTTGACGAAATTGGTAGATAAATATCAAGAGAAAAGGCAAGACCTGCATGTGAATTGTGATGTTTGTTTATTTAGAAAAGGCATATATATGACAGAGTTCTTAGGAAAATCTTGTTGAGAGAATTACAATAAAAAGGGTAGAAGAATATCATATGTTGTTTTTATCAAAGACAGTATAGGGATGGGGTGATAAAGGTAAGAACACCTAGAGTTTTGATGCAAGCACTCACAATAAAGCTACCCGAAGGTCTAATATGACTTGTTTAGCTTTAAGGTAGAACGATCACTTGTGTCGAATAACTAACTCTTTATGCTAAGATAGTGAATCCTCTACCTTCTCCTGCTCTACCCTAAAGAAACTGAACATTTGCTTGAAATGCATGTATTTTTAGGTAAATTTAGTATATTAATGTAAAAAGGAGAGAATGTACATGGAAAAGAAAGCCTAAGCAATCGATCCAATATCAAACAACAAAAAGGAAATTGGATCGGTTGTTAAGCTACTATAAGAGTAGTACATAGCCTCATTTAGGAACTAAACCTAAAATAAACAAAATTTTCCTAGCTAAGCAAGAGGGATCAATGGGAAATCCATTGACTCTTCAACAACTTCTCTCTTTCCAAATGTAGTAGCAAACAATAGAAGGTATTTTTTTATATATATCTGAGTATCTTGCAAAACCCATCACAAAATCCCTGAAGGAGGTAGCTGCTAAAACGTTTGCACGTTGAAACTTACTTGTCTTGGAAATATCTAACCAATTTGGACTTAACAACTTTACACTTTAGAAACAGGTGCAAATGAGATTTCTCTTCCTTGTTACATAAGTAGCAGCAGTTTCTATCCACAATACCCTAAATTAGCAACTTACCTAGAGTGTATAATCTTTCCTAAATAGCTAACTATAAGATGAAAGAGTGTCGTGGAGTACATGTTTTGTTCCATACAACCTTCGCTCATAGCACTTTATCACATCATTGTCGTAGATAGTTGTAGGTGTCTCGGATGGAAAAGGACTTCGACAAGTGTAGCTTCCAAATTAGTTGATTCAAATTAGATGGACTTGGTTTGCAAGTCAGTGACAAAGAATTGGCAATAGATTGCCAAGTTTCACCTGAAGGCCACCTCTGACCATTATTATCAATATGAGAACTTACATTTGCGTTTTTGTCTCACTTCATACTATAGATGGCTCTATCTCTTAGCCAAGTTGCAAGAGGGCCTCTGATGTGTCGATTATCGTACCATAGGGATACTTTTTGCCCATCACCTATTTTCCATGTAAGAAGATGATAAACCCACTTTCTAGCTTGTAAGAGTTTGGACTACGTTAAGATTTTTGAGTTGGCTTTTTGATCGCCTAGAAATTTTTTTCTTTAAGAAGCTCATTTTTAACCCATCTTAGCTAAAGGGTATCCTCTACATCTGAACAAAGATTCCATATGTGTTTGATTTGTACAACTTTATTCCATAAAGATAGCTCCAGGATACCCAAGCCTCTCATCCTTCGGATGGCAAACATCATCCTAAGCAACTTTTGCCTTAGCTTTAAGCTCATTAGACCCATTCCACAGAAACCTTTTGATTTTTGTAGAAAGATCTTTTAGGATGCTTTTAGGGAGAAGGAAGGTGTATGACCAAAAAACTTGTGAGAAGAAGAGAATGCTCTTAACCAATTGAAAGCAGCTAATGTATGAGAGAGCCTTGGACGTCCAATGACTAATTCGGGAAGTAAACCAATTGATAAGGTTTCTACAGTTGGATTTGGACAATCTAGATGAAATAAGAGGAACTCTTAGATACTTTATCGGTAAAGATCCTTGTGGAAAGCCTAAACAATAGGCTATGTGATCTTTTTCTTTTTGCCTAACTCTGCTGAAGAAGACATGACTTTTGTTGAGACTACATCTCAAGCCCAAAAGATGGAAGAACAAATCTAGACACTCTTTGATCAACATAATAGAAGCTTGATTACCTTTTGAGAAGATCATCAAGTCATCTGAAAAACACAGTGAGTGAGTTTGTTTTTCTTGCATCTCCAATGGAAGCTAAAATTAGGATTAGAATCCAATTCCCTAAGAAGGCAAGATAATCCATAATAAGGATGAAAAGGTTTGGAAAGATAGGGTTACTTAAGCTACGTGTACTTGAAAAGAAGCCAACCAGTTCATCATTAATGCAGATAGAGAATCTAGGAGTAGAGATGCACTCTATAATCCAAGAGATAAATAAAGGAGGAAAACCCATTGTAAACAAAGTTTATTTAAGGAATTACCAATTTACATAGTCGTATACCTTCATGATATCAACTTTAATAGCACATGTAGCTCTATGACCCTTATGGTAACCATTCATAAGCTCTAGTGCAACCAAAATGTTATCTCTAATTTGCTTACCCTTGATAAAAGCAGATTGTTCTCTTTTTACTAAGCTGGACACAATAGATTTGAGGCGATCCATAAGTATTTTAGAGATACATTTATATAGAGTATTGCAACAAGCTATTGATTGAAAATCTCAAGAGGAATTTAGAGTCCTAACCTTTGAGACAAGAGCCAAGTAAGTAGAATTGATAGATTTCAACAACTTACTTATATCAAAGAAATCTTTGATAGCTAAAGTCACATTTCTTCCAACCACATTCTATGTACATTGAAAAAAATTGGCATTATATCCATATGGGTCGGGTGATTTGTCTTTGGCTAAGGACTACATAGCTTCTTTCACTTTCATATTCGAAACGGGTCGAATAAGGTCTCTTGCAAATCGATGACTAACTCTTTGCTTAACGATGTTCGGAAGCATGTTTAGGTAACAGCCTCCCTCTTGGCCATTAGATAACAAATTTAAATTTTGAAAGTAGTTCACTACTGCATCTTAAATATTTTCCTTCCCACTTATAATCGAACCATTTAGGCTCTTTATAGAGTGAATCTCACTCTTGGTCAATCTTTGCTTGATGGACTCAAAAGAAAAAGTTGTGTTTTTATCCCTTAACCTTAGCCATGTCTCTTTAGATTTCTGGAGGAGAAAAGACTCCTTAGCCGCTCTCTTGTTATAAAAATCCTCATACAACTTCCTTTCCCCTTCCTAATCAACATTTGTTGGGCAACTTCTATTAGCGATTTATTTTTCCTTGAGGAGGTGGTTCACTTGCAACACTTGAGCTGAAATGTCATGAAAGGATTCATAGTTTAGTTTCCTTAACTCACCTTTCAACAACTTAAGTTTAGACACCACTTGAAATGTGGGTGTACTTGCAACTTGAGTGCTCTACACTTTCTCAACTAGTGGAAAGAATTTTGGACTAGATTTCCAAAACTCGAAGAATTTAAAAGGGTTTTTTCTTCGATAATCATAAACATTGAGACAAACTACTAGTGGACTATGGTTAGAGATCCCTAGCACCAGGAGATGCACTTCAAAAGCTGGGTAATGCTGGGTCCAAGGCAGGTTAATCAAGGCTCTATCCAAACATCTAGCAAAGAGGTTTGATAGACTTTTGTTGGTCCAAGTATAAATAGAATTGCTTGTTCAAGCATCTTACATTTTAACCTTAAAGCAAAATTCATTGAATTAATCCATACCCTTTGTAAGGTGCATATTTCCTCTTAATTTTTCCTCAATTGATCGACATTTATTGAAGTCTCCAATAATCAACCATGGCTTCATGATAGACTCCTTAAGGAGAAGAAGATTATTCCATAAAGATATCCTTTCCAAAGTCTTGTTAGCCACATAGACAAAAGTTATCCAAAACCACTTACCTTCACTAAGGAGATGACATTTGCAATGCATGTATTGATCTTGCACATTTATGATATCAATTGACCAGACTGTAGGATTTTATGCCACCTAAACTCTCCCACTTAGATATAACTCATTATGCCAAGATGGTAAGATTCTTGACCAAATATGTTGTTTATTTTGTTGTTTAACTTTTGTTTCAATAATACCCAAAAGAGAAATTCCATGATCCAAGCAAAAATCTTTTATAACTTTCACTTTAAGTGGGTCATTAAGACCTCTTATGTTTTAGGAAGCTAACATAAAATATACAAAAGGGAAAGAGTACCACAAATAGGTCACGAAGGACATGTCCTAAAGTCTTTTGGACAATTGGTTCTATCCCCAGCCATGGCCTCTTGTATGGTTTTCCTATGGTTTTTCTTCTTTTTCGTAACCTTATTCCAATCATTCTTTTTCACCCTTGTTTCTCTCCCTTTGAAGAACAGTTTTCCAATGAATTAGGAACATAGGATTCGCTAAAGTCCATTGGTGTTGCTAGCATATTGCTGCTATCATCTTCATTAGGAGGACTAGCTTGTGGACATGAAGGTTCCCTTAATAGCGAAGGGACTTCCTGACTTGAACTATCAAAGACTTTGTTGAGGGTTAGGTTGACAACATCTTACCTTTTCCCAAAGTGTTTGAGAGCTTTGGGTGACTTTGGTCAGGCTCCTTTATCACAATGCCTCCCATAGCTTCAGGGAGTTGCTGCTCTTCTTATTGCTCCTTACTCCTATGGACATTCGAATTAGAACCTTGAGAAGCACTGTTCTTCACACTTAGCCGTGTCATGGCTAAAAACTCGACATTTTAAGCAACTAGGTGACAACTTTTGATATTCTACATCAACCATAACTAAGGAGCCATCATTTTTCCTCGTAGCAAAGCTTTGTGGTAAATTAGACCTAGCTTCTACTTCCACTGAAGTTTGAACATATTTGATCCTCTATAACTTGGCCGACACAATATCAACTTGAAGCGAATGACCAATGGCACTAGCCACGTAACTAATGCTTTCTTTGTGGAGATATTGCATGGGAACTCCCCATAGTCTAACCTAAATAGGAAGCTTTTTTGGGTGAATGCAATCGTAATTCTCATCCATATTCTGTCTCTCAAGAATCATAAGTTGTTTTGCAAAAAACCATGGTTAACCAAGAACTTTAGAAAGGGAGTCCTCATCTTTAAACTTAAAGAAAAAATAGCTATTGCCACTAGTGAGCACCTTAATAAGACCCTTATTTCTCCACCTAATAATAGCAAGCTTATGGACAAAGAGGAATGATAAACCTCTTCCTAAGAAATAACCTATGGTAGTATTTTGCCAAATACTTGCTCCAATATCCGCAACCTCAGAAGGAGGTTCTACACAAAATATATCACCTTCCATATTGGGTGGGTAAAAGTTCAAAGACATGTCTAGAAAGGTTGTTGTGTCCTTGTTATCATGGTGCTTCGTTGCTACTTTTGCAAAAGACCAGCCTTTTAAGGGTAACATATTCTGGTTTTCCTCTCCAGGAGAGGCGGTAATGGGCTTAGAAAGATTTAAAGCTTCGTTTTTTTCCTTTTTCAAAATTTTCATCAATTTGGTTTTGCTACCTCAACCATAACGTTTAATGTAGAGTTAGAGTTTGAGCTAGATAAGGAACTAGAAAAGGGGGTTTGGTCAAATACTTTCTCCTTTTTGGACTTAAGATCAGAAGCTAAAGGAGGAAATTCCTCTTGTCATCCAAAAACAAGGTCAGTTGTTTGACTAGAGGACCCCTGAGCAATCACATTCCGCTTTACCACCTCGATCTACACACTAGAGGTAAGCATATTCGACATAGCACCTAAAGATGCTTCAATACCACCTTAAGAGAATCGACGGATGAACTTTGACCTTTCTTTAACCCTACTGTAGCTTCTTCCATAACCTTCCTTGAAGAAGACCTCATTTTTGTGGTTTTACCTTGACTCAAAGATAGAGCCAAAGGAGTTGCCATGACCTTAGCCAAGACACTTTCTTATTTCTCACAAATGTACACATAAGGGTACCATAGAAGGTAGAGACTATGAATCAAAACTTAAAAAACGTAAAGAACAAACAAAAAAGATGATTAAAACAAGAACAGAGGAGAAAAGAAGAGAAAGGAAAAGAATAAGGAACATGTTTGGGTGAAAGCACTCTAGAAAAAGTTTTCTAGAGGGAAATAGAGAGAAAGGGAAAGGGAAAGGGAATCTAGAGAGGAGAGAAGAGAGAAGATTTTCTCTCTCTAGAAATACATTAAGGAAGGCTAGGGTTTGGCTAAATTGGCTTGAAATGCATGTTAGGCTGTAGTAAAACCAATAAGCTAATAAGTTGACAATGAAGGGAAGCTTCTGAAGGCTATGAACTCCTGTACTTACCTCATGCACCTATAACCTTTCGACATCCTCCTTGGTGAAACCTTGGAAATTCTCCTTTGAGGGTGTCTGGCCCCTAGGAGGATAGTTCCTCTCAAGAGATCTCAACTAAAACCCTTATTACTGAGCCCCACATCTCTTAAGCACATGCTTTACTAAGGAAGGAATGTGTGGCTATGGCTCTCAGAGGGGCGTGCTTGCACATGGCAGAAATTAGAACAACAAGAGGAACAACCTCTCAAGGAGTGACTTGGGGGACAACCTCTAGAAGGACAACCTCCTCAGGGGTTATAAGAGGGACGACCTCCTCTGGAACTTGCACATTAGAAACATGGACTCCCCTTTGCCTTACTAGTGGCTTCTCCATCTCGATCTTGCTTGGCTCTTCATTTAGGTTCACTAAGGCACTCGTTTGAGCTGTTTAAGGGACAATGTCTTGTATGGCCTCTTTTTGGACTTCTTGGCCACCTCATCTTTGACCTTTCCCTTTTGCTTTGCAATTGGATTAGTGATAGGTTGATTGGGATGAGCTCTCTTTCCTTCCCTAACCATTAAAAGGACCACACTTGGCTTAGGTGGAGAAGGCCTCTTACCTTTATCACTTCTTTGTTGGGCCTTCTTTTGGGCCCTCTTGGCTAAGATGTTGTTGCTATCTTTCGTCTTGAGGGTTTTTCCTGCAAAACAAACAAAATAAGTTAGCCAAGCAGTGTCAAGAAGTACATCCACAAAGTGCCATGTTAAGCACAAGCTAAGAGAGGACCTTGTTCCCCTAACTAGACAAATTGAATGGTTTCCCTTGTAGTAAGTCCACCTTGGCACGATGAAGGTGTTAGTCAATACCTCCCTTACTTTCCTCACTCTCCTCTAACTCATCTCCTTTAGAGTAATCATTAGGCGTGATCAACTCCCCATTGCGATACAGATCTATTAGGACCTCGAAATCCTAGAGCCAACCACCTTTACTTTTCAACGAAGCCTCTATATTCACTCTTGTGTTAAATGTGAAATCTTGACTTGGTACTTTTATCCTCACTTAGTGTTTTAGAAGAAGAGGAAGAGGAGACATTACCTAGATCAACCATAATTACTTGATGCGAAGGAAAATTGAGGAAAGCTTTGAACTCGAAGAGTTTTTTAATAAAGAGAATTATCTCCAAGAAGCTTAAAATTGTGATAAAGAGGAGGAAATGAAAAAGAATGCTTCGGCTATTTATAAAACGCTACACCTCGAAACCCTAAAGGGTGATTACGAGGAAGTGCAAGGAAGTGATGTCTTGCTCTGATTGTACCACATATTCTGTGCAAGGCTTCTATGGTTGTAATCAGATGCATGCAGTCATGACATGATAGCTGCCCTTTAGTATTTAATGCACTAAAATTTATGCATATAAGGACAAATTGAATTAAAGCTTACTTGAGAAGCTAATGTCACCTTAGATCGAGAGTTGTCTAACGTGCTCGTAATTTTCTACGTGCTAAGCCCTAGAAGCCTGACATCACCTAGCTCGGCTTGAGGAGATCAAAATCTCACAAAGGTCGTCCTTAAGATAGTGGGGGAAGGGGATTTAAGGGAGGTTAAAGCCTCGTTTGGCTCAATTAGTCACCTACTCAGCCTTACCCTTAGTTTGCCAGACTATGAGCCTCAAGAGCCCGACGTTACCTAGCTCAATTGAAGTTGAGTAAAACTTTACATAGGTTAGCCTTTGCTAAGAGCGATGTCAAAGCCTTATTTGGCTTAGTTAGTCACCTACTCAGCCTCATTGCTCCTTATCAACTATTAAGCACAAGTCATGTCCAGCTTGGACAACTTGCTTGCTCGGCCACTCCATTCAAGATGAAGCTCTAGATTATCAAGTCACGGCGAATGTTGGAAGCTTATATAGGAAGCTTGCCTTTCAAGTGCTAGTGCTCTCTAGCTTGAAACAGTTTGGATATGAGTCTCAAGAGCCTTAACAAGTCAAACCAAATCTTAAGGGATCCTTGTCAACCTATTCTAAGTGGTCAGCTTGGATCTTAAGGGAGCCAGATTGAGACTCTCAAAGCTCAAGGGACCTAGGTATTGGTCGGGTGAGCGTACTCATGAAGCTTTATACTCTTTACGTTAGAATAATTGCTTTGAAAGGCAATCGTCAATTGTCTCCAGCGTCTTTTTGAGATATCTGGATCACAACCATCAATATGGGGATATACTTTCGTAGTTTATCTCCGCCTCATCCCCTATGAATAGAGAATGGGGCCTCCAAGTAAGAGGATTGGCTCTTGCACAATTAGGCTCCTTTTGTGTTTACTTCATCTACTAACACAAACACATTAGAATGGTTTTGCAGTATAACCCTCGACTATTCTTCTCGCTTCTCTCTTTTGTAGTCACATTTACTATCTCACTAAGCTCTCAAGCCTAGTTACTCTATCGGCAAATATTGAATACAATAGCCATCATCAAGGTTCTACTCAAAGGCCTTCTACATTTAAGCTAGTTAAGGATGAACTCATCAAAGATATTCAGCAGATGGTACCTTAGCGTATGTTGTTCATTGAAGATATTGTTTTGGTGGATGAGACATAGGAAAAGTGAAATCCTAAGCTCAAATCCTTACAAGAATCTATAGAGAGGAAAGGTTCAAATAATTTAAGGCAAAAGTAAATCTATGGGGTTCGTTCACAGCATGAGTAGAATAGGAGAATCCTTTAAGATGATTGAGAGTTTTAAGTGCTTTGTATTAGTACTAAAAAAGAATAGGAATATATTAAGATGTTACATATAGAATTCAAGTGGGAGATGAAAATTTTTAGGCACTAAATTAAGCCCAAGAGTGCTAATTGAGAAATTATTAGTTTGGGTTTCATCTCTACTATATATTCTTTCCAAGTGTTAGCTTTATGAATTTGATATCATCTCTACTATCTATCCTTTTAGTGTGGCATGAAGCATGAATTCTTGGACAAGCCTTTATTCGATGGATCACTTCTCTACAAAAGCATGGGACCATAGATAAATGCATGTCTTAGCAAGTTATATCCATTAGCGCTTGTTTTATGTGCATAAGAGAAGAAGAAATGCATAGTCATCTCTTTTTCATTTGTTGCTATACAATGAAACTCAAGGAAAGAGTGGGATAAAAAATAAATTAGCTGAATTTACCCCAAACAAATAAGAATGAATAAATTAGTTGAGCGAAGTTAAGGCATTGATAAGTAACTTCTCCACTTTATTACATGGGAACTTGCTCCCCTTAAGACCTAGGTGGAAGAGGGCCATTGCAGTTGGGATTTATTATTGACTTATTTAGTTCATTGAATGGAATAGGGATTCTTATGGAAAGGAATAAGGGGTGAATGCCAATTACGGTATTTAGTAAAATAAAAAAGGCACTAAGAGTAAACCCGTAATAAAAATTAAAAAGACAACTTTACCCCCATTTTCTTCCTTTCTATCTTTTTCTCTCTCTCAATATGTCTTGTCCTCATCTTCTGCATATCAAAATTCCAAAAAACAAAACAAGATGAAAAAGCCAAATCATAACAGGAAGATCTCAAGTTGTGAAATCTCAAAAAAGCAAGCAGAGCAGAATTTGTGTTTTTTGATAACACTCTTCAACAAAATAGAAACCAGAGAATGGAAAATTGTTGCAATGAAAACTTAAAAAACCCAAATGACAGAAACTGTAACCTATCTAAATCAGATCTAGCAAAAAGGCGAGTCAAATCTTACAAGAACCTAAAAGATAGAAACCCTAACCATCTAAATCACTGGAGAAAAAGTGCACGTTTGGTTAGTGTTTGTGTGGGTGCTTGGCTTGCCCATATGTGTGTGGTGCAGCCTGGGAGTAGCAGAGGAGCGCTGGACTTGTTGATCTTTGTGTGTCCTGTAGTTGCTGATTTGTGCTCGACTTGTGGTTGACACTCAAAGGGAGTTGAGCAGTAAAGTGTGGTGGTTGTGGTCTTTCTTGAAGTGGTTGCTGGTGACAGTTGAGATGATTGGTGGGTGATGGTGGTGGTGCTGTGTTGGTCAGTGATGGTAGCGGTGTGGTGTTGAGCAGTGTAATACAGTGAATGATGGTGGTGACGGTGGTTGGTGGGTAGGTGACAGTAATTGTACAGTGGACTGTTCATGGGAAGAAGAAGAGAGGGTATTAAAGGTCTTTTCTTTTTTGTTTTTTTTTTTAAAATCCAGAATCCCTATTCTTTGATTTTGTTAAGGGATCCCAATTCAATGTTTTGAGGAATTGGGATTTTTTAAGAATTGGGGTTCCTTGAACTGAATACTGTAATAAAGATGTTTCAAGGACTAAACGGGGAATGAAATACCCTTTGCCCCAAAGTGAATGCACCGTATATTTGGAAGGAAAGGAATGATAGAAGGATTGGAAATGTAGAATAAATACTTTTGATTGATGAAGGAAAGGTTTCCTTTCCTCCTCTGCTTTGTCATTTTTCTTTCCGTATATTATTTCAATGAGTTTAGGGGGCCTATGCCTATACACTAATTTTTTAGCTCATAGTGTATTTGCATAGTCTCCTAGGTAAGCTTGGTGCTTTTTGTAAAGTCTACTAGCTCTAGACCTTTCTTGTACATCTTTTCTCATTAAGGAATTCTCCTGACTTCGTCCAAAAAAAGGATGGGCATGGCAATTTTTCAAACGAATGTATTGGAAACTTTTGGGGAATTATATTGGTTCAAGGCTTGAAGCACTATCTTTAGGAGATAAATTGGTTGTTTATATTCCTTGGCTTAATGTTTGTCCTATAAAATGTTCATTGCCCCCCAACTTGAACGACTTCCTCCATTGTTTATCCTAGCCTAATATATGTTTTAATTGGCTTAGTTTTTCTGGAAACTTCTTTTGTTGCATAAAAATATTCGATAAGGCTTAAGCTCAATGATATTGGAATGGAATTCATAAATTTCTATTTTTTTTTTTGCATTCCTTCATTTGCTACTTTGATGTTGTTAACTACTAGATAAAGTTTTTGATCCTGACTCCTGTGAACTGTGATTTTTTGCTGAGGATGTAATGGCCAGCAGACTCATTTGTTCTCTTTGGCATTGTCTTGGCAGTAGAACATCTGTTTTAAATATTGATGGTGGATAACAAGGAGAGGAAAAGATGAAAGTAAAAAGAAAACTATGGGCACATTCTTTGTCTTCCATTGTTTTTGGTCATTTATGGCTGGGCTATTATCTGATATGTAAATACTTTTAGCACTTCTGAGAGATTTTGACAGCAAGGATAACACTGCATTTTAGATCTTGTAGTTTTATATGTTCATTTCACTGATCGGCTTTTGTCCACATTATTAGCAATTCAAATTGTTCAGAAATCACAGTATGTATTGAAATATAGCCTCATGGTGCAGGTACTTTTATAGCTTACCTTACTTGTTGTGGAGAATGCCCTTCCCGTCCCTGTTACGGTATCCTCTGAAGTTTATTATGCTGAAGATACGCTAGTAATTCATTCCATACTCATTAATTTTATTATATTTCATTGTGCAGTATAGTACTTTTTTTGGGAGTGGAGTTGTGCTGGAACATCTTCCCATCAAACACATATTCATCCATTCTGCTTCTCTGTTTCCATTTGATTCTCTTAGGGGGGCTATGGTTTGCTTCACCAGAGTATCCTTATGGAAGCCAAAGGTCAAGTAGTAGAAAGGACAACTGAAAGTGTCCCCACTTTCTTGCTAACTGTTTTGGCTTTTCCTTCTAATTTTCATATCCATGTTTGTCTGGAGAGCTTATCAGTGAGTTTTCTCGACCCATATCTGGTTATTTCTTTTTGACATACCCACCCACCCCATACAAGTAGACATGGTGGATCCATTTTAGTGGCAATTGAGACATCCATCAGGCATGTGCAATGCTAGGAGAAGATTTGAGGAAGTTAGAGCAAATGACAAATGCTTTTGTAGTGTTTGCAAGAATTCTTATTGTAATTCCAGCATTTCTACAGTATACCACATCAGTTATCAGTGTTGAGTGTTATGATTTCTTTTCTAATAGATAATGTAACTATCTATTCCAATAGGAGTAGACTTCTTTTCTCCGACAAGAACAAAATGTATAAATTCATGGCAGTGGAGTCTTAACTTTTGCCTGGCTTGTTATATGCTGATTTTATGGGGTGACCAATGAGGCAGATAACTCGTTACAGTGGGCTTATATACATACATATATATATATATATATATATATATATAGACATATACACACACAGACCCACATATACATATGTATAATATATATATGAACTCCCCATAATGGCCTGGGGTTCTTATAATAGTTAAAGCTGGTCTAGTTATTCAAAGATGCATTGAAACTTAATCTCTTTATGCAAATGCGAGCTTATCTATGGTTTTCTTATCGATATCAAAATGATTTTTAAGAATGCAATCAGGCAGATTGTTATAAGGTAGTCGATATACCTAATTTGATATAAACCCTATAAGGTTGGGTTTTGGCACATTAGTCAAAACTTTGTAGGGTTTAGATTTTTGGATCACAAAAAATCCTAATAGGAAATTATATGTGATTAAAATAATATATTAATAAAAATATGAGCTCTTAAACTATGTAGCATGCCTTCACAGGTTTTTTTATTGTATAATATAGTTGATTTTCAAATTCTATTTAAGCATAAGTGTAACTATAATTCTACTTGACTGTTTTAGCTCTATTTTTCTCTTTATCTTGTCTGAACCCTATAAAAATTCAACCCCATAGCATCTTTGAAACTATAGGGGTGAGGTTTTAGGAATAAGAATTAAGATCCTTGCAGTTTTGGAAAACACTAAATCTTATAAGTGCAAGTTTGTGTTTCGTAAGTTTCATTTTGAACCTGCTCTTGGGCATTTAATGGTGAACTTATTATCTCTCTATAGTTACATATGCGCGGGAAATACTTTAAAAATGGATATTGAAAAAAAAAAAAAAAATGGTTGAAGCCAAAAAAATTTGTTGACAGATACGTGTATATCTCAATTTATCTTTTACTGAATGGAAGTAATAGTGAAGTTAATGTACTTTTATTTTTTTTATTGCTTAATTAAGGTTTTCTGGATTAGCCAGAAGCATGCATGACAAGCCATCTGCGAATAAATTGCATAATTAACTAGAATTAATTAGCTTAAGAGTCCGTAATTTCGCCTAACTTTAGGGCTACCGTTTGCCGTATGTTGTTCCATTGTCTTTATAACTGATAGGTTGTCTCAATCTTAACTAACCCAATAAATATTGCCAGCTGTTAAGGCAAAAGTGATGTCAACAAAATGATAGTCTTTAAGAAAGAAGAAAGACGTGAAGAAAGAATAGATGTTGTTAAAGGTTATAGGTACTCATATCTTCTTAGAATCTACTATATCGGTGACAGCGATCTTCGTAATTTTAGTGCGATTGAACTAAAGATTAAGAAGCTATAGTGTGTACTGTCAGCAGCTAACTATGACAGGACACAAAAATCCAAAAGCACGAGGAAGATGAAGAGACATGTATCCTAGGCAATATGAGCAGCTTGGACGTTTCTCAATTCACGTAAGCCTTATGCAATATTTAAAAAGACTGAAAAAAAAAATGAAAGATAAAAAGGAATACGGGACCATACGGTTCAGTAACCTGCAAGTTATTGCTGGTGGTGGTGCAAAAAGACACTTGATAAAGATCACATGATGAAGCGATCTTCAATTATACACTCAAATTTTGATAATGACACGATTCCTGACTTTGCAAGATAATTACATGGGAAATAAATAATTCTTACATAATAACAATAGTGACGAGGAAAAGAAAAGATATTCTTCCATCGCAATGCTGGAAATAAACCATGTACGTACAGAAAACAAAATACATGGCGTTTGTACTTACAAAACAAATAATAATTAAAGTTTATCAATTTAATACTTTCCATTAGATGTTAGTATTTGTGAAAACACATTCATATTCTTTGTTTATTTTATTTGTTTTGTATTTGTATTTATCTTTTTATTAGCTATAGAGGACTAAATTTAATATCGAATTTAAAGTCTACTAATTAAATGGATTTAATTTATCAGGTTAAGATCGTAGGGCTCGAGGAGTCAAATTCATAAATTATCAGGATGATCAAGAGAAATTTGACATGATGAGTTTAGAATAAAGCCCGTTTAATCAGTCTATTTGATTCAACTCTTTTTTTTTTGAACCTATATTAAAATAATAAATAAAGCTTTTATATGGATCTGAATCCATGAAAATAACTTTTTAAGATCCATTAATAAAGGGCTTTAATTTTAACTATTAATTACCGTCATGATTTAACGGATGTGATCAACTATCATTTCCTATAAATATCTCATTTACATTCTCATTTGAAAAAGAGAAGAACCCCTATTAACACTATAACTCTGTCGGATTCTTATATCAAAGATCAAATACTTAAATACTTCAAAACTTTATTCTATTCTTCATTAATCTTGGAGTCTGATGCTAACGCGCTCTTCCACTTATCATCATATGTGTTAGAGCCTTATCAAGATTACATACTCCTCCTCTCTACACTTCTCTCCTGATCATCTCATGCAAGTCACTCAAGTCATTTCCTTATTCATGTATAGTGCGACTTCTCATACGGCATGTACGTGACCTTTGCATTCATACTCACGCCTCCATATTTTCTAGTGACTCCATTGGGGAGAGTAGCAAGATAAATACAATCTGATTTTACTGATGGAATTAATCAAGAGTAAGATGTCGCTATTGTAACCAATGACCAAAATCTACCTCTGGCTGGAGGCACTAAGCAAGGTGATGTCACATAGGAAGGTATGCTTAATAATGTGCAATTAATGTGTAAGCTGCAGGAGATTAATTGGAACTTAGGTGAACTTATGGCGATGTTCGCTCAATGTGTGCTTGCTTTGGCCACCTTTGTTGCTACGCAACAAAAATCAACTCCTTCAAATTCTTTTAATGTGGTGCAACAACACACCTCACCCAACTCTCCTATTGTCAATGAGCATATCACTTCTAGGGTTGAGGAACAACTTCCTATTGTGGAACCTATAGTCACGCAAGATTTATTATCTAAAGTAAGGAACCAGAAATCTTATATTAGAGGCTTATCATTCTCACGTATTATACCATGTAAACAACACTAATTGACCCTATGTCTGTAAGATCTACACCTATGAATCTCATGCCAATGCACCTTGCTTTTGCGATGTCACTAAGGGCAGAAGCATCTATTCAAAGAGGCTCATTTGTGACCAAAGAAGATTTGGAAATATATTTGAAGGAGATACAAGCGAATCTATAGTTGGGATACTAGAACTGAAGCTTCCATGTCATCAACGCATTGCCATAAAAGGATCATGTCAATTGGAAGTTTGTGCTATTTAATGGTAAGAAAGGAAGTGCTAAGGAATATTTGCTAAAATTCATCGAAATGCTGGAAGCATATGGCTTAGATAACGATTTGAAATTGAAAAAATTTTCTAAGTCACTCATTAAGAAGGTATATACCTAGTATGTTAATCTCCCTTTAGAGTTATTAAGTTCGTAGAATAGTATGTATAAGAGGTTCTTAGAGAAGTTCTTTTCCATAAAAGAGAGAGTCACCCTTACTGATATGGGAAGGATCTAACAGAAGTCCAAAGAAGATCTTATGGACTACATCGAGTGCTTTAGGGAGCGCTTACTAATATATAGGACGTTTGTGATGAGAGGGAGTTGATCAAGATCTATATCCAAGGAATGTTTCTTGAGTATGCATTTTACCTTGAGAATCTTTCACTAGCTTCCTTTGCTATGCTAGTTGAGAACGTGCAAAGGACCAACAACTCAATAGCATGACAAAGTGAAATTGGGAGATTCAACAAGTGCGCTTCATCTGTAAATGTAGCTTAGGGCGAATCACCAAAGGGGAGCAGAGAAATAAAGAAATGATAAGCTTACTAACCCTAGGCTATCTTTGACATATTCTTGTCCCATGGCTAAAGTGCATCAAATGCTTGACCAATGGCTCTATGATGGAAATATCAAGCTCTCGAGGGTCGAGCGCTCCCCCATAAATGAAGAAAAAAATTATCTTAAGTATTGTAGATTTCATTGGAGTATTGGTCACCCAACTAAAGATTGTTTTACTTTGAAGAAAATATTCAATGATCGAGTTGCATGTAATGAGTTGATAATCGATAACAATGATGTTAGAAATGATCCACTTCCTGCCCATGACAACTAAAGGGGTGCTATCAATGTCATTAGCCATGATCCCATCACAACTAAAGTGATTAATGCCTAAGCTACTAAAAGTGATGAAGATAAAAGAAAGTCAATTGAAGCTTAAGACGATAAGCACCCACCTGCCACTACAGCATTATTGAAGGTAGCTAACTTTAGGAATTTCTTTAAACTCTTAGGATTCAACGAGAAAGCTTAGCTTGTGACAACAACTGCACACATACAGATCTTTAAGAGTTAATACATGGAGTGTAGTACAGCGCAGCCTATGAAAAGGATGGCTACGGTACACGAAAATGTAATTTTATTTACTGATGTAAACATGTGTGTGAAGAATTTCAATCATAATCGCTCCTTATATGTGGAAGGTGTGCTTAATGGGTCCTCAATCAAGATAACATTCATTGATAATAGTTCTTCATTGAATATCATGCTAATGAGTACTTTTAAGGTTGCTGGAATTGACATTTGACGATAGGTTAAACAGCCTATCTCAATAAATGGATTTAGCCATAACTCTATGAATTCTGTCGGGTATGTTAATGTTGATCTCAAGGTTGGCCATACCCGTGGCACTATTACCTTTCATGTGATTGATACGTTAGTTCAATACCATCTGCTCATCGATAAGAAGTGATTATACAATCACAACTTGGTCTCATCGACATTGCACCAATGTATCAAGGGTCATTGGAAAAGGAAGGATGTGTTCATTCTAACTACAAAGAATCCCTTTAAGCAACATGAATCATACTTTATTGAGTTGGCTTACTTTGATGAATTTGTTGAGGAAGGCAAAATCGCAATAGTTAAACCATCTGGTGTCCCTTTATCTACATGGGAAGAAGTATAAGATGGCTAGCAAAAGAAAAGGAGGATGCGTTGATGTCATGGGGCAAAGAAGAAGAATAAGCAAGCTAAGGGAATTAAAAGCTTCATTCAAGAAGATGGAAGAAGGGCATATTGCTTATGATGGTCTGAGGGGTCTAAGGAGGTATATTTCTCCTCTTTAGATCCCATACCAATGTAGGAAGTCCAGCCCACCCCACAACAGTTACAAGATCAAATGAAGCCATAGGTTTAGGAAATAGAAGAATTGGATCTAACATGACCAAGAGAGTCATGGTGGCCAATCTTCATAAGCAAGAGCCTTCCACAAGAAATAAAAGTTCATATTATTGAGTTACTGAAAGAATATAGAGACGTGTTTGCATAGACCTATGAAGAGATGCTAAGATTGGATCCTAGCCTCATAGTATACAGATTGAATATTGCTTCGAGAGTTACACCTATGAAATAAGGACAAAGGGTCTTTTGCCCTGAAATTGAAGTGTAAATTAAGCAAGAGGTCGAGAAGTTATTACGAGTTGGATTCATAAGGCCTATTCAACATCTTACTTGGCTCATTAACATTGTTCCTATAAGAAAGAAGAATGGACAGATAAGAGTATGTACGGACTTTCAGGATTTGAATAAGGCTTGTACTAAAGATGATTTTCCTTTACCAAATCTCGATACTCTAATAGACGCAACCACAAGACATAACCTATTCTCATTTATGGATGGATTCAGTAGCTATAATCAAATTAAGATGGCAATAAGAGACATGAAGTATACTGCCTTTCAGACACCAATGGGAAACGTTTATTACACTGTTATGCCATTCAGACTTAAGAATGTAGGTGCTACTTATCAAAGGGCAATGACCACTATATTCTAGAACATGATGCATGACTTTATGGAGGATTATGTTGATGACATAGTCATTAAGCCTAAAAGGGCATCCAATCACATGATTCATCTACAAAATTTTTTTGAACATTGTCACCTATACAAGCTTCGTATGAATCCTCTCATATGTGTCTTTGGAGTGTCCTTAGGAAAGTTCATAGGGTTTGTCATCTATCGAAAAGGAATTGATGTTGATCTTGCAAAAGTGCAAGTTATAAGATCAATGCCATCCCTTGTCACTTTAAAGGAACTAAAAAATTTTATGGAAAAGGCCTCTTATATAAGAAGATTTATACTAGCACTTATTGAGATTTCATACTCGTTGCACCAACTTTTATGAAAGGGAATTTCATTTGTATGGGAATAGGTCCATAAAGAGGCAATTCAAAAGATCAAGATGATCCTGACCTCTCCTTAGACCATGATTATACTTATCAAGGAATTGCCATTGATTTTGTATCTTACTTCTATCGATGTCCATTAGAGCTTTAATCGCATAAGAAGTAGATAGTTAAGAGCAACTGTCGAGCCCTATTTTGATTTTTTTAGTTTAACCTATATTAAGTTCAGCCCGCTTAATATAAATTACTCGACATTAAATTAAGGAAAATAAAAAAAAATTTATTTTAAAAAAAATGGAGTCACAAACTAGTTCAACTAATAAAAAAAAATTAGGGTTTTTAGGTAGGAAAACCTTAATTTGATTACTAGTTTGCCAATATTCTAAAAATAATAATTTTTAAAAAATTGAACTAGAAAATTGGGATCGAGGGCTAACTTATTAAGACTAAGTTACTATGTGAAAATAAAAAAAAAAATTGATGGGCTTTATTTTTTATAATTTTTCTAAAAATATTAAAAATATACCTTAGTTCACAAAATGTTACTAAAAATGATTTTTTATTACAAATTTCTAAGAAAAGGGGAATTTTTTAATTTTTTAACAGTTTCTCTGAGAGTATCTATGTACCTGTTAATCGGAATCAAATCGGCCGTAATTCATTTTTTTTTATAAAATTTTTAGTGAGTAGGTTATTTTTATATTGAAAATTGAGTTAGGTTTACGTTTTTATTAATTTATTATTTTGAGAAAACAAACCTAAAAAAAATCTAATTTTTTCAAATTAAATAAAAAACCCTAACTAACCAAATCTTTTTTTTAAAAAAAAAATCAATTTAAGATTTTTCATTTTTCAAAATCACTATATATCAAAATATATATTTTTTATTAAAAAAACATGATTAAAAAAAATTAATTCAACTAAATTTTTTTGGAAAATAAAAAATTTGCAATAAGAATAAATAATAATAAATAAAAAAAAAACTTGCACTTAAACAAGAAAATAGTAAATAAAAATAATAATAAAGTAAATTAATAAAAATTAATGAAATAAATAAATAATAAAAAATTTAATGAAAATTTACCTAGTATCAGATTGTGTCGGTGTTGGGTGGTAAATTGGGTGTTGTTGAGTAACGCTGGGCGGTAAACTTGGTGCTATTGGGTGACTCTGGGCGGTAGACTGGGTGATTGGCTAGGCGCTATTAGGCGACGCTGGGCGATGAACTAGGTGCTATTAGGTTGTAGATTGGGTGCTGTTGGGCGATGGATTAGGCGTTGTTGAACGACGCTAGGCGACGAATTGGGTGATATTGGGCACTAATGGGCGACATTAGGTGATACTGGGTGCTGTTGGGTGATAGGTTAGGTGGTGAACTGGGCAATATTAGGCATAACTGGGCGATACGGGCAGTGGCTCGGGAGAGGATTTGGGCGATACTGGGTGGTGGTATGGTGGTGTTGCGATGGTTATGCGTGGTGGTGTATGTGATTCAAAAACCTCCCTGAATCCTTAGCCAATATGTTATTTATAAGCTCAAAATCGAATCTTTCGTATCAAAGATACGAAAGATTTGATTGCGATTCTTGAAAGATTTACCATAACTTTTAAAAACCCTGGTTAGCTCAAGCTTTTCTTTTTTGGCCTAACCCGATTTAACTTAGCCCAATAATTCCCTAATTTGATTTAAGTCCTTAAATTAAACAAATTAATTAATTCAACACATCTCGCTACTTGATCCAATAACTCAACTTACTCTAACTTAATACGATTCGACTTGTTATGACCTAACTTAATTTTCTTTTATTTTTATTTTTTCATTTTTCTTTTAATTTTTTGTTATTTATTTATTATTATTATTATTTTATTTTATTTTATTAATCTGGCTCAATTAATTGAAATAAATAATAAAAATCGGCAAAAATGAGGTGTCTACAGCAACTTGTATACTATTTAAGCCGAATCCTTTAAGGGAGTGAAGTCAATTACCTAGCTTGTAAGAAACATTATCTCACATTAGTATTTGCTATGCATGAATTACGACATTACTTCCTTGCACATAATATCAATCTGGTAACTTATTTGGATCCGATTAAGTATTTATTGTCATGACCAGCTTTATTAGGACAAGTTGCTAAGTGGCTACTCCTTCTTAGAGAATTTGACATTTCGGTGCAATTCCCCAAGACCATTAAGTCACAAGCCCTGGCCGATTTGTTATCATACTTCCTAAACGCCTAAGAAGGCTCAACATTATATACAATACTAGTTGAATTTCATGAAGATACTTTGATGGTTGAGGTAGATGGTAAATGGACGCTTCCATTTGATGGTTTTGCAGGAAATCAAGGTTGGGGAGCATAAATCATATTGACATCGCCTGAGGGTCAAGAGATGCCCTTGGCATTTAAATTTGATTTTCGATGCACCAATAATAAAGTTGAGTATGAGGCATTATTACTTGGTTTATTATTTGCACGAGGAGTCAGAGTATGTCATTTGTGTATTCGAGGCTATTCAAATTTGATCATTAAACAAGCCATGAGTGAGTTTGGATCGAAGGAACCTATACTTGCACCTTATAGGGCTACAGTGCAGGTTGTGGTCAGAAAATTTAACTCTATATGGTATGAGCATATGATTCAATCAGTGAATAGATATGCTGGTGCATTGACTATACTAGCATCCAAAATTCCAATTCAAGATGCTAGTGATAATGTGAATATCCAAGTAGTCAAGAAATCTATACCGTAGATGACTTTAAATTTTGTTGATGAGGATGGAGACATGCAAACGATTAGCATGTCTCACTTATGGAATAGTTAGTGCACCTCAGTGCGGCTTCTGTTTCGACTTTGAAGAATTTTGTTAAAATTAATGGGATGTTATATTATAAGGCTCCATAAGGTGTTCTATCTTGATGTGTTGGTTCTAAGGAAGCTTGTCTTAAGTTAGACAAGTATCACTAGATCTGGTATGGAGAGGAAGGGCCACCACTATATCGTTGTATTCAATGTGCAGGCTATTATTGACCATCAATGGCTTAAGACGTACTTCAAGTGTAAGTACATTGCCATAAATGTTTTAAGCTCTTCGACTAAAGCAAGTGTAATTTTGTATTTAGTGCTAGAGACTGGAGGCACTCGTACATTGATTACTTGAGAAATAATATGCTATTGATGAATAGTATGGATACTAAACTTGTAAAATGAAAGGCTAAGAAATATCTTATGCATGAAGGTGAGCTTCATAGAGTATCATTTATGAGAAAACCCTTAAAGTGCATTGCTCCTCCTGAAATGGAAACAATTTTGATTGAGGTGCTTGTTGGAGAGTACGGGGAACATTAAGGAGAAAGGAAGCTATATTATTACCTATTCGATAGAGGATACTATTGGCCAATAATGGAAGTGGACGCTTTCAACTTCACCAAGAAGTATGTTGTCTATCAATAGTATAGCGATGCCATTCATGCACCTGCGATCACACTCCATAGCATCACAACTCCTTAACCTTTTCACACACAAACATTTAAACTTATTGGACTTATACATCTACCATCGAGAGGATGCATTTGAATTCTAGCAAGAAGATTTACAAAGTGAGTAGAGGCAACTCCTTTAAAGAAGGCAACAAGAACAATAGTTGTAGGTTTCATGAAGGAGAATATCATATGTAGGTTTAGAATCTCGAAGTGTATTTTCTTCAACAACGATACTCCTTTCATCAATTCACATGTCTGCTAACTATTGGCTTCCTATAATATTGATCATGTAAAGTTTATGTCTTATTACCCAAAAAGGAAATGGATAAGCTGAAGCCATTAACAAGAGCTTATTGAAGATACTTAGTCACATGGTTCATGATAATCATAAGGAATAGCATGACAAGCTACCATTAGCGCTTTGGGCCTATAGGACATCTAAATGAAGGCTAACGCAAGCAACTCCTTTTCCTTTGGTATATGGAGTTGAGATAGTAGTTCCTATAGAAGTCTTGATCCTATCCACTAGATTGGCTATCAACGTTGAGCTCAAACTTGACACATTATGAGTGATGGATCTAGAAGCATTAGATAAAAGGGGTGATATCGCCAAACACAATCTCATCAATTATCAGCATAGACTTGGAGTGGCCTATGATTGCCTAGTGAGAAAGAGATCATTCCAATAAGGCAATATCATACTTCGTACAACTAAGCATGTGTGCTGAGGTATTCCAACACCTAAGTTTACACTAAAATGGGAATGATCTTTCATAGTTGAGGAAGTATACGAAAGTGGATATTGCAAACTTAGGAATCCTAAGTTAGATGCTATTACTACTCCTGTCAACTTTCAATATATCAAAAAGTTTCATTTGTAAAAAAGAAAATATAGTAAAGTTAAATGAATGAAACTTACAACTCAAGTTGTATAAGCTTGTTTTACATATCTATTTCTACTATTATCTCTTGTGTGCACTATATGTTAGAAGAAAACAATAACAAAGTATTAGTGTTTATAATGCTGTTACTTGGTAAGAGACTTGTTTTCGAAGTGTGCAAAATGCATTTATCCTATGAGTTGCTGACTGGTTGAAACTTTGACTCGTAGTCTTACTCTATGATGTTTTATCAAATAAGACAATGACTCGCATTATTTGAGTATGTATTTATGGAGCATGCCAAAATAGTTAGGTAGTGGGTAATACCCTTTAACTCATGATGTGATTGTCCAATGGAACTAATATTCCTTGTTCCAATCAATATCTCCATATCATCAAATCACATATTTGAATCATTACTTACAAATAGGAATACACTTCCAGTGCATAGGTTTTTCTCGAAAATTTATTAAATTGTGAAGTAACCTATCCTATAAAGTGATGCTAAGGAAATGCAATATTTTCTAAGTGTATAATAGTGTGAACTTTTAAGAGTTTATTAAATCAATAAATAACTCAATTTAATTCATGATGATCCACGTAAAGATATGGATCTCAAATAAGTGAGAAGCCAAACGACACAGACTAAGCTCAATAAGTCCTTACACTCCATGTAAAAAAAAAAAAGTGCAAAGAGGATAAGAGTAATATTATCAATACTCGATACTAGATGCTACAATAGAATTAACATCTGTGCTTGCAAGATGCTCCTCTCTCTCAAGTTCTGCCTTTGTAAGTTTGGCTTTGAGTAGCTCATATCTTTCTTCAATGTCTTAATTGCCCAATACCTTTTGAGCTTCAGTTGCAATAATTTCCATCTTGTTGAGCTTGAACCTAAAGGCGCGTGATGCAATGACACTATTAATCAAAAGTTTGAGATTCTCTATAGATAATGAGTGCCAAGCTTCATTAAATAGCCTTACAACTTACCTAAGTAGGCCTAAGATATGAGTAGTCATGTTAGAACCTAAATAGACGGATTCGATCAAAAAATCTCCCTCCATCTTATATAAGCACTCTAATAGGGCTAGGAGGTTAGAAGGTATCATGAAGCCATTAAAGAAGGCGGTATCTTCTAAGCTCGCTAGCACCTTGATTGTGACTCCTTTATCACCATGTTGTGATATTTTATTCTCTGGGGGAAGTGATGTTGTAGGATCTCTTGGAATAGGTGAAGTTGCATCACTATAAAAGGGAGGGACATTGCTAACTACAGTAACATCCATAGAAGTACTAGGCACGACATGTATCTCTTCGTTACAAAACCCTACACCTATCAAAGCATTAGTAAACACCTGGATCGCACTTTCTTCTAAGAGTGAAAATTTGTTACCTTCACAATCATTAATGATATTGAACACATCGGAGATTCTGATATTACCATAGGTGCCTTCATCAGCTTGCTTTGTGAAGTCTGTTTCATCATTGAATTGCTCCTCTTGGTCATCATCAATGTTTATCGCAAAATTTTCTCTAATGCATTCAGGAGAATCCTCATAATCAACCAACTCAACATCATCTTCTCCTTCGTCTACAACCTTAGTAACAACAAGTGGATCTTTAGCTTGAAGTACCTTTTCCATACTATAGTAACTTGGAAAAGGCTGAGTGATAAAAGGGATACATTGACTTGAAGAAGTGCCTTTAGGAGCACCACCACTCACTTTATCTAGATGATTTTTCACTACTTCATCAAGATGATTTTTCACCACCTTTTGTTTAGTAAAAGTGTTAGTCTTATCCTTACCCTTTTGCTCCTGTGACACACAAGATTTGAAAAGCTAAGAAGAGTAAACTTAAAGAAAATATTAGTGTATAAAAAAGAAAAAAGAGGAGGGAAGAGGAAGAGTGTATTGATAATGCTACCTCACGAATATAGCTATACTTGGGTTGCTTGATGATCAATGGGGGAGATGGTGAACGTTAATTTTGTGATTTACCCCAAGCATCATTAGACAACTTTGCACCATTAGACAATTTTGTGTCTTTTTTGAGTCGGAAGTGAAATTCATATCTCTAAATGACTATTTCAAGCAAATCCTCTTTAGTTGTCTTTGAAACATATTTCTTAAACCCATCAAAGCAATTTTTCTAATACGTAAGCCAACCACTTGAAGTAACCCCAGAAAAACCCATGGAAGGAAAGAATAATTACCTAATCCTTTCATGAATATTCTTTCAACTCTCAAGCCTAAACGCTTTGTAACACTCATCAAAGCTTTGATTAATAACCAAATCATGAGGCTTGTTCTTATATGCTGAGCTCGCGGATTCACAGTCAATTCTCATGTGCTCATATTTAAGGTTCATGTTCAAGTTCACATTTTATAGTTATATGGAAGCCTCATAGTTATTTTGCATGATTATCCCATAAGTGTTTGTATGGAGGGGGAGTCAAGCTCATTTTATGTATTACCTTTCAAGCACTTATGTTAAAGGAAGATTATATTCAACTCAAGCGTGTTACTCTTATATGCTCATGTCTAAGACTTGTATTCAAATCACATGTGCTTAGCTCACGCTTGACTCTCACGTGCTTGTGTGTAAATGTCTTAATGACTTAGGACTCATGATTCAATTCCTATTTTAAGTTACAATTGGTTTAGAGTCATACATGACCCAAGTATTATACCTTTTTACTATCACTCGTTGATGAAGATTGGTACTCAAGTCAAGACTACTAACTTTTGACCCTTGGTTGGCAAATAGTCATAGTCCGGGTGGTAAAGAGTCTACCCTCTTTAAATTGTGCCGATTTGCTAACTGTTGCTAGTTCGAGATATGGTCCTCAAATTGTGATTGCAGACTTTTGACCCTTGGTTGTAGGTAGCTATAGTCCAGGTAGTAAAGAGATCCTTTTTGAATTGAGCAGATGTGTTGATTATGGCAAGCTTGAGATAGAAGCCGCTTAAAATGTGATTGCAAACTCTCGAATATTGATCATGTTACCTGCAAAAGATAAACAATGACAAAGTGTTAGTTTCATAAAAAAAGGGGGAGAAGGATACAATAATCCATAATATGGAGATACACATCAAGGCATGAGTAGAATTACAAAAACAAAGGCATTGAATCATGAGGGTTATATCATTATTCATTATATGAGGAGGAAAAGAAAACAAATATTATAGAACATGGAGTTCAAAACACATGCTCAAGTTATTAATACTTCATATCCAGTTTTCATACTTCATTTTCCATTAACGAAATGTGTATATAAGGAATAATCATTCCTTATATACTTCGGTTTTGAGATATGTTGTAACGGGTGTTTGGTGTTGGGTGTTTAAACTACGGAATTGATGAATTCGATTGAAACTCCATGCTTTGGCTAGAATCACACTACCTGTGTATATAAGGAATGATACAACTAGTGTAGTATTAGCAATTTGATTATAACATTGTTCAATGTTTGAAAAAGAATCTATGGTAACTGCATAGAAAGTACTAGATGAGGTGTGTAGAGGGTTAAATATGACTTGTAGGCTTCAAGCCCAATAACGAAATGGATTTGACCTTTTAGGCTGAGGTGATAGAGTCCGAAGAGTCAAGACCATAAAAATTCGGGATGATCAAGGGAGATTTGGCATGGTAGACTTGGAGTAATGCCCGTTTGATCGATCCGTTTGATCTAATCTTTTTTTGTTTAACTCACATAAAAAAGATAATAAATCTCTTTATTTGGGCCTAAACCCATAAAAAGAAGCCCACTTTATATCTATTTATAGAAGGCTTTAATTCTAGCTATTACTAAACATCATGATTCAACATATCAAGTCCACCTACCATCCTCTATAAGTACACCTTCATTTCTTCATTTAAACAAAAGGACAAATTCCCATAAACGTCGTTACTCTGTTGGAATTCTATCTCAAAGATCAAAACATGCAAACACCTTAAGAATACTATCTCGTTCTTCACCTATTGTGGAGTTTGATGCAATCGAGCTCCTCCATTTGTCACCCGACGCGTTAGACCCTATTAAGACTATCTACTCTTCCTCCTTATTCTACCTCACTTAATCATCCCATACGTACAAACCAAGTCATTTCTTTAATTACGTATAGTGCGATATATTATGTAGCATGCACGTGACCTTTTTCGATATCGAACCCCCACAAAGTGCTTGTAAAAAGTTAGTGTTTGAAGTGTCTTGAATGTGGTTGAAGTCGGTCGAAGGAATTAAAAAGAGTGGACTTATAGCATTCTTATAGACCCACTTTATAAGAAGGAGAGTCCTAAAGCAATTCTTATTGTCATTCCATGTCAGCTTGTGAAAACAGCTAATATATGGATTACAAGACATACACAATCGCCATCATGAGAAGAGAGAAGCATGTCCAATCAAGCTCCATGCCATTTCTTGAAGAGAATGTGAACATATATCAAACGAGCTTACAGGGCAACTATTTAAATGAAGTAGAATTTAGGTAGTTCAAAAGCAACTCAGCGGTTTTGATTTATCATATCAAAGGAAAATGTGCAGTAATTATTCAAGCGTTAACGAAAACTTGAAGCTCAAGATGTATTAATAGAAAAGGAGCAATTAACCGGTCATGATGGAGAAAATTCTAATGACTATTCAATGCCTCACGAATAGGGCCCTTGCAATATTTTAGGACCAAGGAGCAAAGGTTAACATCAGATAACCTCACAAGTTCAAAAGGTTTCATATCAAAAGCCAGTGAAATCACAAGAGATCACATATTAAAGATTTAGATAATAAAAAAAAAAAAAAAAGGAGAAGACAGAGGTCAGATGCAAGTTCCAACCTTCCTTAAGTGCTATTTAGTTTCCAAATTTCACTCGCTCTCAACGCCACAGATAGTTCCACCACACGTTACCTTCGACATCACGGACAATTCCACTTTACCAAACTACTCCCGTAACTCCAAGTGCAGCTTCGAGTATAGTAAGAAGCAAGGTTAGAGGCAAATAGAGAATAATGTAAAAGCATGGAATGTTGGCAAATAATAGAAGATAGTTGCACACCAAGAAAAATATGCGGCGTCAAATGGCAGCAGTAGCTCAACTTAACTTCTAGCTCTAGGTTTACTTAAACAACAGTTCCTCTCTCATTGTTCTTCGAAGCCCCACAGCGCTAACTCTTCAAGGTCATTATTCAAGATCAGTAAGGGATTTAAAGAAAAGAAAATCAATGCAAAACAACACAAAATATGCATACTTAGTCTAAGGAAGAGTTAGCTTTCGGTGCTCTATCTTCCTACACAACTTTAACGGTAAGTTCAACCCCCGATAGCTCCGTGCCACACCACCTTCACAACAGACGGACACCACTACTGGAAACACGTGTGGATCTTCGAGTAGCTCTACCCTACTTCAACGGCTATCGGTGTTGCCGTGCTTCTTTCAAATGCTGCTGGTCACATGCTGCTTTTCCTGGTTGCTTTCAAATTGGTTATTTCACTTACCTTGAATGGAAAAGAGAAGAAGAAGTTCTTTGGAGGCTACTACTATTGCTGCTTTGTCTCTACTGTGCACAAGACTCTGTTTGCTTAAAGGATACGAATATGGAATTTGGTTGTACTATAATAAAGAAAAGGGCAAAAACAAGATGGACACCTGTCGAATTATTAGTAGAAGAGGGGAAATAAAGATAATACACTATAATCCATCTTTTGTTCACTAGCTTGCTGAGGTAGTGTGTAAAATAGAGTATTTTATGATGTTACAATTAAATAATTGGTGGATCGGCTTTTTACGCATGATATGGTTACTTAAGAGTCCATATATATTTCATACTGCTCACAAATGGACCGAAGGAGAAAAATAAGATTGTACGTGGGTGATTATGAAAAAAAAAAAAAAAAAGAAGAAGTTAGTCCATACTGTAGGGGACCTCGCCCCTTGCACTCCCGCACCTAGTAACAAGATCTATGGTGTGGCTTCAAGCTCGAGCCTATTGGCCCTCGCTTTTCACTCCAACCATTGCCTTCGTAAAAAGATTCACTTTCAAAATTAAGTTCTTGAAAAATTTTACCCTAATGCAATTTAGGTTGTGTAACTAAGATTTAAGGTATTCAACAATTGTGTACATATGAAGAGCTCTACAAGAAGAATTTTTCTCTATTTGAAGAAGCTCAAGGAAATAATAATATATGAAAGTCATCCCCAATGAGATCACTAATGTGAAGCTAGTGCATAAGATACGGCTTGATGGAATCAATAACTCATGTAGATCACATCAAAGAAACAAATTAGCTTAAGAAGAGGCAACTTAAAGAAGACTTATTGTAGAGTATTGTTTTGAGGGCAATATACAATCTAATCTAGCTGAGGCATGATATATGATTAAGAGGTGCTGTGGACTTGTGCATTAAGACAATTTTCCAATTAATCTAGTAGCGACATAGCTATTTAATAGTGCACACGCTTAAGTCATCTGAAAGGTTCATTCGTTGCCTAAACCCTTTCGACTTCGTTTGAAGAATTTTAGTTAGGGGGTAAAATATAAAGGATTAAATTTAATATTGGGCTTGAAGTCTATTGACTAAATGCATTTAACTCCTTGAACTAAGGTGATAAGGTCTAAGGAGTTAAGCTCATAAATTACTGAGATAATCAAGGGAGATTCGGTATGGTGGGCTCGGAGTAAGGCCTGTTAGATCAATCCATCTAATCCAACTTTCTTAATTTGGCTCACATTAAAATAGTAAATAAAGTTTTTATTTGAGCTTAAATCCATGAAAATAATCTACTTAAAATCTATTAATAAAGAGTTTTAATCTTAACTATTAATCACTATCATAATCTAACGGATGTGATCAACTATTATTTCTTATAAATACTCTATTCACATTCTCATTTGAAAAAGAGAAGAGCTCCTATTAATGCTATTTCTCTATTAGAATTTTATCTCAAAGATTAAACACTTAAGCACCTTAAAAACTTTATCTTGTACTTAATTAATCTTGGAGTTTGATGTCAACGTGCACCTCTCCTTATCACCATATGTATTAGAGCCTCATCAAGATTACTTACTCCTCTTCCTTACATTTCTCTCTTGATTATCCTATGTAAGTCACTCAATTTATTTTTCTAGTCACATATAGCATAACTTTTCATGTGATACGTATGTAACGTTTGCATTCATATTCACGCCTCCACACTAGCCATTATAATAATAGCTCCTACTAATGTTTTTTGTCTGTTGTAATAGTAATTGATATAAATGATACTTTGAATTATCAACGATGTACATTAATTCTCCACATATTTCATAATTTGTATCAAAATATATAATAAATAAGTGTTGGTCTATATTTTTAAATGTAATACATCGAATTTGGTATCTACATGACTCACAAATGATTGGAGAAACTTTTAGGTTCTGTGAATCGTGGAATTTTGCCTCGTTAGTTTTAAATTTTCCAATAATCACGCTACACTTTCACAACATATGTTGCTGAATACGATTCGAGCTGATAGGTTGTGCCTGTGCGTAGATATTCATGAGCACCCTTAACGATTTCACTATAGATCGCAAAGGAACGGCCCACTCTACAGCTATATTCACGATTTTATCAAGTAAATATACTGCAATATATATACCACTAATAATGAATATAAAAATCGCTTAAGAGCTAAAAACTCAACCTCACTTTCATTGTTTTGTAGCATAATCGCAAGAGACTACTAATTTTATAATGCTACGGTGAATTAATAAATGCGTTCTTTTTATCCGTATAAACCTAATTCATGGAATATTTGATCACGCGGACCATCGTTGTTGCTTTCTTATATTGGCTTGTCCAATTCCAATTGATTTTTCATAGAGAAGGACTTTTAACCTCTAGTTAGTCAGAGCATTGGTTCGAAATACTTCTGACGTCGCATGGAAATAAATCCGTCTTTCGGTAGTTCTCCTTTTTTCATTTTTTAAAAAGATATAACTAGGTGATATATATATATATATACATATATATCCACATATATATATTCAGTATATATAACAACAAAAAGCCTACATCAATCAAATTAATTGTCAAAAGAGAATATGAGAAGCCAATTCAATAGACTAACATCTATCTTCAAAAGTCAACTTATCTTAGGGATTATTGTGAACGAACAAAGCTCACCAAATTAAGGAGTTCAATAAATCTCATAGAATGGATGATATCATCCCACATCAAGCCCATGGATAACAATAAAAAGAAAAGAAAAAATAATAAAAACATGAAATAAAACTGCTTCTTTTAGAAGTTATTAGCAAACAAATATTTCAATTGCTACGAATTAAGTAGATTTATGGTGGTTGTAGTGGATATACATTGTGAAGAATTAGTGAGTGATCAAAGATAGAAAAATATTAGATCTAAGAATTTTTCTTGATGAGAAAATGAGATTTAGAAAATATTAAATCAATAGTGGTGTATTTGCATTGTGATAGTAGTTCTTCGACATGGGTCGACCACCTTAGACCTTAGGCTAAGCACCCTGACTCCCAAGACTACAAAGCCAGGGATGGCTCACATTGATTGTCTTTGGCTCATGATCAAGTAGGCCCACTTGCTTAATGACAATCCAAAAGGGACCAAGCCGAGCTCCCTAGACCTTACGCCAAGTGACATTGCCATCCTAACTAAGGGATTTAGAGAATAAAGGACTTAGTCAAATGATATTCCCAACAATTGAAGACAACTCCTATAGCTTAATGGATGGCCTCTAAGGAGCCCCTTCACAACCTCGAACAATCTCGAAACTCATAAGGTTTAGTCGTGCAATGGCTGCATCACATTAAATGTGATGTGACCTTTGGTGATTGGCTTTTGGGAGAACCTCAACCCATGTGGCCTGAGTCTTACGGCACTACCAATCATTTATGAAAAAAAGATAGACACAAAACCCAATGACAATCATTATTACTATTGCCAAAAAGTCCCATCGACTTCGAGCTCCCAAAACCTAGGGCCATACACCACTTGTTAGCAAGGGCTCATGGGCCAAAACATATAAATACTTGACTTCTCCCCCTTATAAGCAAGTTTTGGATTCTTACTCATTTATTACTCTCACGAACCTTTCTCCCCATTTGGTCAAAATATTCACTACTTTATAAGTCTTCTTAACTTGAGTGTTGAAGTGGCCTTATATGACAACCGCTCGACTGCTCTACTTACCTTTATTTGTCTTGTAAATCGGCCAAAGTAGCTTAGAGCCACCTCGATTCGGCCCATTCAGCTTAAGGAGCCCATTGAACTCTATTCGCTAAGATTTTGAGACAACATTGTTAATCTAGGGTAGTGAAGGAAGGAAAGAGGTTTTAAAATGAGGGTGGCCAAATGGTAACCCTTAATGGCTAATATTTGTTAAGGAAGTTGAGAGAGTAAGGGGATATATTTATTTAACTAAAATAAAATAAGGTAGGTTAACTATTGGTGTACATAATTCCATGCTAATGTCATATAATAGGTCTTAAGAGAATTCTTTTTTATTGAGAAATTATGATAAAAGCATTCATCTTGATTAGATTTTTATTCTTACCTTTCCATGTGATTGGCTTGTAGCAATGAAAGATAGTCTATTATCATCCAATTACTCAAAAAAATTTCCCTACAAGCATTGATAATGTTAGTAGACTTATATATGCCAATTTTGTCAAATTATGATAAAGAAATTTTAATGCAGAATCATGATTATTTTCTTTTTTCAATTGTAACTTGACAAAATTTTATCTCAAACAAACATATCAATTCTCACAATTGAAACCCTTTATTCTTCATAGAGTCTCTTTCCACTTAGTAATCATGATCTATGCATACAAATTCTATTGATTTTAGGCTTAGTATAATACTTATGCAGAGATAATAACCATTGGCCTTGTTATAAGCCACCAACATGACTATAATGCCCCATGCTGAAAGTAGCAAATAGGAAAGCAACAAATACTAACGGGGCCATTTTAATTATTTGGCCTAAAAGTTTCTAGTTAGCATTAACATGTCATTCCCCTCCTTAGCCTTATAAACCAATACAACTCCTCTCCTACAATCTATGCATGACTATAATCAAGTGGGGGTATTATAATTAAACCCCACCACCTTCCCCCTACCTGCCCTACTTTTTTTAAACACACAATGTCCTCATTGCAATATGGTTTATTACAATTACCTTCAACCTATAAGTTGTCTTGAAAACATATTAGTTGTCACACCTCGATAACACTTTTTACCTTTCTTAAACCTCTTCTTTAAATTAAGTAAAAATAGTCCCTAAATTGTTCATTTGCTGGTAGTGGGTCATCTCTAATACTATTTGTAAAGCTACAAACTAAAAGTAGGCAATAGCCAAGAAATTAATACTAAAGGACTTATTTTAACCACTTAACCAAAAGGTTTCTAACTAATTTTAACATGATAGCCCCCATCTTAGCCTTGTAAACCAATATAACTCCTCTCCCATAATTCTTGCGGCACTACATTCATATGGGATATCACAATTACCAAGCGTGAATGCATATCGATGATGGATTTTATTTCATTTAGATTAAAAATCAATTTAGATTGTTATAGCCTTATAATAAAGCAGAAAGATCCAAATATTAGTATCAATATTTTTTATACTAAATATTTCATTAGTTAAAATTAATGAGCTTAATGATTGAGGTTACATATATATTTTTTCAATGTAACATGTAATGTGATAAAAACAAAAATTTATTTTAGCTCTAATTTGAGTGAAACTTGTTTCTATTATCTCATTTTCTCTCATAAATCATTTCAAAACGTAAAAAACAAAATTTCACTCAATTAAGTATCATTATCTAAGAATAAACTCAAATTTTAAAGAAAAATCATGAAAAATCAATATATAAAATATGTGCAAATAGGAACTCATCACCCTGCCTGAATTGAACCCTTTTGTGCTTATTGATAGTCTCCAACTATCGACTAGAGGTACACTCGAGAAACAGCTTGGCCCATCCGACCATCTACCCAACCAACTTGAATCCAAACTATATCGAATATGTTTGAGCTGAATTCACCTTTAAAGAGTTACCTGCTCAACTTGGCACTGCTGAACTATTAGCTTGGCTTAGCATCATTACTTAGCAATAGCTAAGCTAATAGTACGGTTTATCTATTTTTGCTAGACACACAACCACTAATCATTTGCCACGTGTTTGAGCATCCCAAATGACAGAATCTTCCTTATTGAACGCCCGCTTTTGTTGATTTTTCATTGATACCCTTCGAAAATTCCTTGTATCTTACTAATTTTGGATATTACCCTTTTTAGTCTTTTCCATTTCTAGTAGTTGTGTTAATATTTTGGGTACAAATATCTATTGTAAATATAGCCGCAAGATAATCAGACATCATTAATATAGAATATACTTCCTTTCATGGGAATTTTCTTTGCTTACTTGATTCACTCTTATCTTAACCCTTGAGTAAAGCTAGGTGGCGAATACCATCATTGAGTTAACTCGTGTGTCATATTGAGTTCGCTTTAATGAGTCATCGGTAATTCCTTGGTGCATCATATCCTTAGAGCTAATCATGGTTTTTACTTATTTACTTTGTTGTTCTTGTGCATTGTTATCCTTGTTCTTCAAGCATTCTACAAGCTTAGACCTAACTCTTATTATCAGCTTTGTCTGTCCTTGGCATGGATCATATCATAAGGTATGATGGATACCGAAGCAGGTGAAGTCCAACAAATTGAAGGCTAAGCTGATGAGATCACTCTAGCTGAAAACTGAGCTAATAATAAGGCTACTAAGCTCATGATGCTCTATGTAGAAGAGAAGTTAACCTAACTCATCACGTACAACTTGAAGGAAATGAATAAAGGGTTAATCGTATATTGGAATTGGCATAAGAAGAAGAAAGTGAAGAAGAAGAGTTATACAAAGATGTTGGAAGGCGCCTTACCAACACTCTTAGACCTTACCAAGGGAGGTCAAAGCGAAGCAAGCATAAGCAACACACAATTAATAAGTCTGAGTTTAAATTAATTCCTGTTAAATAACAATTCTAAACAAGCACAACAATCATACATGTGTCTCGTACCTAAATCTGTAGAACAACCAATACAATCACTTATGTCTAAGCCAAGAATATGTCTAAGATCAACACCTGATATACAATAATAAAGACAACATTTAGAATCTACAACTTTATAAAATGCCCTTTCAAGTCTTAACTCAATTTCCTTAATCTTATTGGAGTCTTGAGTTCAATTGTTGCTATCTAGATTATTAAAGCCAACTTAGAATTCTAAGATGATTTAGATTAGTTTAGATTACAGTTTGGAAGGCTAGGAAACAAAGAAAAGAAGGAACAAAAGAGGGTATAGGTCCATGGTTAGGAATCATGACCCTAAAACTTGGCTGTAGTTCTTTTTGTAAACCACTGGAAGAACACAATTAGGGATTATAATTGTAGACCTTAGCTATGATCCTCTTGGCAAAAATTCTTTTCCTTCTCTACACATAAAAGTCACGGTGACACTTCCTAGAAAGAATACGGCCGTGACCACGCCCATACCTGTAGTCTTCTTTGGCTATGTTCCCTTCAAACAAAGCTTTCCTCCTTTAAACACCATTCAAACAATAAGACACACACCCTTGGAAAAACAACCATCCTCCATATAGTTAGATGCAACTCCTTAATACCAAGATCAGATAAATCACAATCTAATCATTGAAAAAACAACCCTAACTTTTCTATTTCCACATAACTACTATTTATTTCCTTACCTTATCCTTTATATTTATGATTTTATTTCTTTTATTGCATTTATTCATTTAATTTTCTATGGTGTCATAATTTTTTTTGCTTTCATAATTGGGGATTGGAACACATTTGAGTGTTCTTTGTTGTCAATGTAGTGAAAAGAGACTAAACATAGGGTGAATCTAGAGTGAATTATGCATTGGTGTCATTGTAGGATGGATTAGGAATGGTTGAAGTTGAAAAGGAGAAGAGGATTGTTGATCAAGAACACGGGCGAGGACCATTGCCTTGGCTTACTTGTGTTCCCCTTGTCGAGAATTTTGGTTGAAGTGTGAAAAGGAGAATTTTGAATCGTAAGGATCATGCCTTAGGACAATAGTCGTGGACCCTGGCTGTGGTCTTGCAATACTGTTAAGATCATGAGTGTGAATTGAGGAGTTTAGCTTAAAGAAGGATCATAGTCTAAGATTATGATCGTGTTCCTCAGGTGTGGTCTTGTACCTTCCCTCTTTCTTTTTGTTTCTTATTTATACCCTTTCTAAACCTTATTCAACCTATCCTAAACGCATCTAAGGATCTAAATAGAACTTAAAACCTTAGATTAAGCTAAGACCTTGATTGAAGAACTTGGTAAGATAATTAAGAGAACCTATGTAAGAAAAGGTTAAAAAAGAATAGAAACTTAAAGAAGTTATTTTGTGAATACTTTGATTGTTGACTATGAAAGAACTTTTAGGTTAGAGATTTCCAATTGTTCTTAGGACCCCAGAACGTACTTCCCTTGCTTGTTGTTTGTACTTGTATAGGTTAGTAAAATTATAATTGGACTAAAGACTATTTGGATTGTAATTGCGTATTGGTTATGTTTAGCTATGCTCAAGATGTCATAGCAACAATGTTGCTGAGGTAATACATTAATGACCCTTGGAACACATTGTCCCTTATGGAGTTTTTCTTAGAAACGATCTAAGGTAGAATAGTTCAGTGTCTGAAGGTCATAGTACCAATGTCTTGGAACCAAGTAGGTTGGGTTGCATCTGAGGGTCGTCGCACTAGTGTCCCAATTTTAGCTAAATGGGGGCCGTAATGCCAGTATCCCAATTTAGGAATTGTGTGGAGAGTCATGAGATACTTCAAGTTAGGGTTAGTTGCAAATAATCCTAACTATGTTGTGTTGTAAATATTAAATAAAAGATGTACACCGGAGGTTATGTTGTTCATTATTGATCATAATAATGCATGTGACTTTGTATATTGCCTAGCATGTGTATGTGTTTGTGGGTTATACATACTAGGCTTTGGCTTACTCTTTTTCTTTTTTAGCTATAAGAACTTTAAATGAGCAGATAGACCATGATGGAAATAGGGACGTGTTCTATTATTATTAGGATGAAGATTCAAGAGACTATTGCTATTATTATGAGGATAAGATATGAAGAGTTTAATTTAATAAGCTATAGAGACATTGTTATTTGAGGACTTTGTTTGGTTGTATGACCATGTAGATTTGATTATGTTATTCAGTTTTATCTATTAAGAAGATTTACTGTTGCATTCAATTACTTTTAACAAATTAATTATTATGAGAGTTTAAGGAGTTATTTATTCTATTTATTGGAGATTTTAGTTGCTCATTTAGCCTGACTTATTAGTAGATTTCAAGGACATGTGGCAATTTATAACACTCCTGAGCTTGGAAGCGTTACAAATTAAAGTAGTATCAGAGCTTAGGTTTATAAATTTAGGCAATTGATCTGTAGGATGATGAGTTGTGATGAGTGAGGATACTTAAAAGGGAATCTTTAATAACAATAGTATCTTAATAATCCTTGCTTTCTTTTCTTTGTGTTCTTTTTCCTTGCTATATCTATTTCTAAGCTTAGTTCCTTTCTTTTGTTTTTGGCTATAAAATGCCACCAAGAAAAAGAGTTGACATGGAAGGAACTATGGGAGTTGGTCAAGGTAACACTCATAAGGAAGCTAACTTGCAAGGGGGTCAGCAGCAACAGCTCCATAGAATGAAGAAATATCTATTACCCAAAATGATATTAATAGGTAGTTGACTATTGTTGACAACATACTTAGAGTGATTAATAGGTAGTAGAATCAAGTTTAAAGGTAGCATGAGCAATTGCAGTAGCAACAATCACAACTCATGGCTTAGAATAATAATGGAGCTAATGGTAGGAATGGAGTAACTACTAACGCTAGGAGTGGCATGGCTATAGGTGCAAGTGGTGGAGTTAATCAAGGTAGCCCCATTACCCTTGAGAAATTTATGAGATTGGTAGATGAATTCTACCCTAAAATTGATGATGCTATGAGTGATGAGATGTATATAACCTAAATTGAGAGGGTCTTTGAAGGTTTTAGAGTCCTTAACAATAGGAAGGTGTTATTTGCCACTCATATGCTGAGGGATACTATAGTAGACTGGTAGGAATGAGAAAGAGCACTCCAAAATGTTTCTATTGCTTGGGCAGTGTTCAAAGAATTGTTCTATAGGAGGTACTTCCCTTAAAGCCTCAAGGAAAGATTTATTGAGTCAATATTAGGATTGCAAGTAAGGGAACCATACAGTAGAGCAATATGACATTGAAATCAATTGCTTACACAAATTCTTGCTAAAGGCCTAGAGAGCTAACAAAGAGTCTAAAGTACAGAGATTTATTAGAGGCTAGGGAGCTGCTCTACACCATGAGGTGGGATCCTTTGAGTTGGGAACCTATGCAGCAATAGCTAATAAGACCAAGAAGATGGAAAAGTGTATAAAGGAGATACTAGGGGATAAGCATGAGTCTTCTTTAGGAAAGGTGGTTTTGGGAAAAAGAATTGTACTAGGCATAGTAATTCAAGATAAAGGAAAGAGACCTTTCCTTCAGCAATCCAGACCTATAGCTAGGATTGTTAGGCCTCCACTTGTTAGGCTTGTTCCTTTATTGCCAGTGCTACCTCTATTAGTGTTAGTTTTGGGACTTAGGTGTACTAAGCGCAGAGGCTCTCATGATTTGTCAGAGTATAGGTAGCTAGATAGAGCATGCTTTTCTTGTGGCAAGGTAAGGCATGTCAGTAGGGAATGCCTAGAGAAGGTGAAGATTACTCAAACCTTTTGCATAAGACTTTTGAGTGCAACGCTATTACTTAACCAACCCTAGTTTAGTAGCCATCACCATAACAGAAAGCCAGGCCTCAGTGTAGAAATTAGGGAAATAGAGCTACAACTGTAGGACTAAGGTAGAGAACTCCTATAAGAGTGTTGCACTTCAACAACAGTAGCTAAACTATCAAGTAGAATAGGGCTACTAGAGCATATGCATTGTTTGACACTAGTGACACCCATTCTTGCATGGTTGAGTCTTTTGTGTTTGCTTGTAGTATAAAGTATAATTTGTTGATTAATTCTCTGTATATCAGGTCTCCTTTGGGAGTAGGTAAAATGTTAAATCAGATTTATAAGGATGTAAAAATAAACATTCAGGGTTAAGTCTTGTTAGATGATCTATATGTCTTAGAGATGTTAAACTTTGATGTAATCCTTGGGGCAAATTAGTTAGAAAGGAATTATGCAACCACAAACTACTATAACAAGTTAGTTTATTTCACTCCTTAAGATGAACAACTTTTCAATTATTAATTAGAAGATCAAAAGCCAATAGGGTTCACCTCATATGAGTTGTGGGGCAGTAGCAGATTAGTAACCTTGAATGTCAGCTCAAGCTAGATTAGGGAGTTAGAAGGGGTTCCAGAAGTTGTGGGGTAGTAGTAGATTAGTGACCTTGAGTGTTAGCTTAAGCTAGACTAGGGAGTTAGAAGGGGTTTTAGTAGTGAATGAGTTTTAGGATGTCTTCCAAAGGATTTGCTTGGACTGTCTCTAATAAGAGAAGTCGAGTTTAGAATTAATCTAGTGCTAGAGACAAAACCTATCTCTAAAGTAGCTTATAGGATGGCTTTGGTAGAATTGGTTGAAGTGAAGAAGCAATTACAAGAATTGCAAGACAAGGGGTTTATTTAGCTTAGTTAGTCATCTTGGAGTGTACCAGTTCTTTTTGTGAAGAAGAAAGATAGTAGTATGTGCCTTTGTACAAACTATCAAGATTTGAACAATGTGGCAATTAAGAATAAGTATCTCCTCCCTCATATTAACAATCTATTTGATCAACTTCAAGGAGCTCAAGTCTTCTCAAAGATAGATTTGAGATCAAGGTATTATTAGTTGAGGATCAAAGAAGAAGATATACACAAGATGGCCTTCAAAACATGGCATGGACTGTATGAATTTCTAATTATGTCGTTTGGGTCAACAAATTTGCCAACTACTTTTATGGATCTTATGAATAGGGTATTTAAAGATTTCTTGGACAAGTTCATAGTGGTATTTATTGATGATGTATTAGTTTGCTCTACAAGTGAAGAAGAGCATGAAGAGCACTTGAGCCAAGTGTTGAACAAACTATGAACTGAAAAGCTGTACGCCAAGTTTTCCAAGTATAAGTTATGCTTAAAACAAGTTTCCTTTCTAAGGCACATTGTTAATGATGGTTTGCCAACAAACTTAGAGAAGATCAAAGCGATACTTGATTAGTTGAGATTGAAGACAGTAACAAAGATCAGGAGTTTTCTAGGGTTAGCTAGATATTATAGGAAGTTTATCAAAGGCTTCTCTAGATTAGCCACACCACTGATAAGATTGACATAGAAAGGAGTAAAGTTTGAGTGGGATGATAATTGTGAGAGTGGTTTTCAAGAATTGAAGAGAATATTAGTAAGGCTCCAGTATTGGCATTGCCTTGAAGTGATGAAGAGTATGTAATATATAATGATGCTTTACATCAAGGTTTAGGGCATATACTTAAGCAAGATGGAAGAGTGATAGTGTATACTTCTCAACAGTTAAAAATGTTTGAGAAAAACTACTCGATTCATGACTTACAGTTAGTAGTGGTAGTTTTGGCACTTAAGCTATGGAGACATTATCCATATTGTGAGAAATGCAAGATCTTCACTAACCATAGGAGTTTAAAGTATTTCTTCACTTAGAAGGAGATGAACATGAGGCAAAGGAGGTGGTTAGAACGCATAAAGGATTTTGACATAAACATTCACTATCACCTCAATAAGGCAAATGTTGTAGCAGATGCATTGAGTAGGAAGAGATAAGGTAACCTAGCCACTATGATTACTACGTAGAGGCATATATTGGAAGACTTGAGGAGATTAGAATTAGAAATCTTGACTAGTGAAGTAGGAGTATGATTGGCCATGCTATACACTTAGCCCACTTTGATTGACCAGTTAAAAGTTGCCTAATTGGTTGATATGGAAATATAGGAAATTAAGGATAAAGTAGTACAAGATAAGCTATAAAGTTCAGTGTAGATGCTAAGAGAGTACTGAGGTTTGGAACCAGATTATGTGTCTAGGTGGTGATCTTTGACCATTGCTAGTGTCGACATAGAAATGAGAGCACTTGACTATAAGTTTTGTCACCCATTTGCCTAGGACTAAGGAGAAGCATGATGCAGTATAGGTAATGTTTGATAGATTAACAAAGATAGCACACTTCATACTAATAAATGTGAATTGTAGACTGAAGAAGCTGGTAAGGTTATATATTTAAGACATAGTAAGGTTACATGGAGTATCGGTTATCATCACCTATGATTAGGATACAATTTGTAAGTAAATTTTGGAAAAGTTTGCAACAAACTTTAGGTACGAAGGTATAGTTTAACATGGTGTTTCACCCTTAGACGGATGGATAGTCTGAAAGGACTATATAGATTTTAGAAGACATGTTGTAAACTTGTACGCTAGATATTGGTAGAAATTAGGATGGGTACCTACCTTTAGTAAAGTTTGCCTAAATAATAGTTATCAAGCAACCATTCAAACGGTGCCCTATGAGGCCTTGTATGGTAGGAAGTATCGATTGCCTTTACATTGGGATGAGATAGAAGAAAAACAAGTGTTAGGACTAGAATTAGTCTAGAATGCGGTTGACAAGGTGAGAATAATTAGGTAAAGAATGTTGGCAGCCTAAAGCCAATAAAAGAGTTATGCCAATAAGAAGCAAAGATACATAAAGTTTCAAATTGGTGATTCGGTGTTACTAAAGATTTCACCCATGAAAGGAGTAATAAGATTTGGCTTGAGTGGAAAATTAAGTCATCGCTACATAAGGCCATATGTAGTGTAAGAGATATTTGAGATATGGTTTATTGGCTAGAGTTACCACCACAGTTAGTAGGTATACATAACATCTTCCAAGTCTCCATGGTGAAAAAGTTTAAACTGGATACTGAGCAAGAAACAGAGTTAATAGTCTTAGAGTTGCAGAATGACATGATTATAATAGAAAAACTAATTAAAATTGAGGTTAAAAAGGTTTAAAAACTGCGGAAAAGAGAGATAACACATGTCAAAGTCTAGTGGAGCAATCAACTGGAATGAGAACAACATGGGAGTTGGAAGAAAATGTAAAAAAAAAAAAAAATCCAAATCTTTTCACAAACCCAAGTAAACTTTCAAGGACAAAAGTTCTTTAAAGGGGGGAGTATATGAAACCATAGAAAATGAAGTAAATAAATGGAATAAAGGAAATAAAATAATAGTATAAAGGAGGGGTAAGGAAGTAAATAATAGTTATTTGAGAGATAAGGAGGCCTTTTCCACCCTCAAATATAAAAAGGCTTTGCAAAACCCTAAAGGCTCTTATTGCACTCTTGTCCATTGTAATTGCCTCTCCAAGTGAATCCCAAGAATAAGGCTAAGGTAAAGCCTTATTAAGGTAATTCTTTTGATTTAGACACTTGAATCGTGTTTTTTGTTGACATCAAGGAGTGTTGCAATATTATGGAAGTGTGTAATTTAGGTTTTACATGGCAAAGTACTGAAAGAGTTGAACCTTAATTCAGTAAGTAAGTCATTAATTTTTTATTGATAAGAGAATATATCATATTGATTAGGTGTGTTAATTATTTGTAATCTGAAGTGTTTCATTTAAGCATTGTATGGCATGGATTTTAGTTGCTTTGCAATCCCTAGTGCAAAGTATGTAATGTTCTTGTCATTATTTTTGCTTTTGTAATTGGGGATCAGAATACATTTGAGTGTTCCTTATTATCAATGTGGTAAAAAGAGGCTAAACCCAGGGTGAATCTAGAGTGAATTATGTATTAGAGTTGTTATGGGATGGATTGGGAATGGTTGGAGTCTAAAAAGAGAAGAAGATTATTAAGCAAGAGGAACACGGGTGACGACTATGGTCGTAAACTTACCCATATCCCCTTCGTTGAGAATTTTGGTTGAAGTGTAAACAAGAGAATTTTAGGGTATGAGGATCATGTCATAGGACCACGGCCGTAGACCTTGGCCATGGTCTTGCAATACTGTTAAGATCACAAGTGTGAAATGAGGCATTTGGCTTAAAGAAAGATCATAGTTGAATATCACGACCGTGTTCCTCGAGCATAGTTTTGTACCTTCCCTCTATCCTTTTGTTTCTTCTTTCTAACCTTTCTAAACCTCATTTAACCTATCCTAAGCGTATCTAAGGATCTAAATCAATCTTAAAACCTTAGATTAAGTTAAGACCCTGATTCAAGAACTTGGAAAGATAATTAAGAGAACTTATGTATGAAAAGATAAAGAGAGAACAAAAACTAAAAGAAGTCATTTTGTGAATACTTCAGGTGTTGACATTGAAGGAACTTTTGAGTTTAAGATTTCCAATTGTTCTTAGGACCCAAGTACATATTTCCCTTGCTTGTTGTTAGTGCTTGTATAGGTTAGTATAATTATAACTAGATTAAAGACTATTTGGACTGCAATTGCATCTTGGTTATGCTTAGTGGGGTTCAGGGGGTTGTAGCACCAGTATCCTTGAGGTAGCACCTCAATCCTTTAAACCCATTTTCCCTTGTGGAGTCTTCCTTGGAAATGATCTAACATAGAATAGGTTAGTGTTCAAGGGTCATGGTACAAGTATCCTAGAATCAAGTAGGTTAGGTGGCGTTTAGGGATTGTAGCACCAACGTCCTAGTGTTAGCTAGATGGGCGATGCTATGTTAGTGCCCCAATTTAGGAATTGTGGTGGAAGTCATAAGATACTCTAAGTTAGGGTTGGTCACAAATAATCCTAACTATGTTATGTTGTAGTTAGTAGATAAAAGATGTGGATAGGAGGTTATGTCATTCATTATTGATCACATTAATGCATGTGACTTTGTATATTGCCTAGCATGCATATGTATTTGTGGGTTGTACATATGAGGCTCTGGTTGACTCTTTTTCATTTTTAGCTATAAGAACTCTAGATGGGCAAGTAGACTGTGATGAAAACAAGGATACGTTTTATTATTATCAGGATGAGGATTTAAGAGAGTATTGCTATTATTATGTGGATGAGATATGAAGAGTTTAATTTAGTCAACTGAAGAGACATTGTTATTTGAGGAGTTTGTTTGGTCTTTGTTATTCGGTTTTATAAATTAAGGAGATTTATTATTGCATTCAATTACTTTTAAACAATTAATTATTATGAGAGTTTGAGGAGTTATTTATTCTATTAATTAGATATTTTAGTTTAGTAGATTTTAGGGATACGTAGCGATCTATGATGCTCCTAAGCCTAAGGGAATTATAATGATAATCAAGAATGGATCCATCCCTTCACCATGTTGCAAAACATAAAATCAACAAGGTTTTCTACCCCTTTTTTTGCCAAAGAATGAAATCCACAATGCCATCTTTAATTATCTTGCCTTAGTTTCATAATCTTGCGACAAATCTAGTATGCACTTGCGATTTCGATACCTAAGAGCCTAAGGTCTATACTTTGGTTTCCTTGTTCAATAATGGTGAAAAGAGCTCCCTTTTGTTAAATAAGGGTTTATAAAGACAGGGCTTAGGGTTAATATGCTCTAATCTTTTGTTGATTGAAATGCCCTAATAAGCATTAAATTATAAGCCATACCAACCCCACTAAAATCTTATTTTATTTTCCCCTTTTATTTTTTAAAGTTCTTGATTTTACATGAGTACTCTTGCCAATTATAATCTGTACTAAACCCAGGAAAAGAATTATTACCTATAAAGAAAAGGAAATCAAGTAATTAAAATATATGGACAATATTAGCGAAATACTAAGCTTAATAACATAAGTGTGTAATATATTACAATGCAAATGATTCATACACTATAAAAAACAAAGATATATGACTTAACACTACAATAATTTATAATACAAGTTATTATCCTCATCTTGAAATAAATAACAAATCATAGAACCAGCATAGAAAAATATAAGGCTAGTAATACCTAAAGTATTTATTAACCAAAGAAACAACGTCATATTACCAAGCAATATCTTTATTATCAAAAAAATATTGCTAAAGCTAATACTTTTATAGTTGTTAAAATCGCAAGTGAAAAATACAATACTACAAGTTTATGATTTTAGAATGTTTTTAAAATGAATGTAAAATTATTTATGTGTGGATTTTTAGTAAAATTACGAATTTTCATATATGATTATAAAAACTTATGATTTTATAGATACGATTCTATATAATTTTATCGATAAAATTTTATACAATTCTACCAAATGAGTAGTAGAATTGTAATTTTGACAACCAAGTATATAATTCATTATGGATTTAAATACAATTTGCCATTTATAAACTAAGTAATCGTACATTGTATGTACAATAAATTTTATCAAGGTTTTTATTACCAAAGATGTCATCACAAAAATTACATACACTTCCTATATGACATAACCTGTTGAAATTTTATTGTAATGGATATATCTAGAACAAACAAAGTAAAGGCTATAGCAATAATACAATTCTCTATAACATGAAATAAAACAATACAATGGTTTTGAAAAGTACTATTATTTACCACCAACTTATGTTAATACCTATAGGGAGGTAATTCTTATATAGAGAGACCATATTTTTTTATTAACTTTTATCACAAAAGAAATTATAATTAGAATAAATCCCCATGAGAAAAACTATTAATGGAATGGATCCTTTCCTATAATATTATTTTCATAAAGTCATTTTGGAATCGATATTTGGTTATATAATTTTTATTTCAAATTTTGCAACTATGCAGATATCAATGTTACAAAATTAATAAGATGAGACCCCATAATTATTGTAACATGCCTAAGTTATAATAGATAGTTAAAATTAAGTCCTCATATATAGTGATGTAACTAATTTGGCATAACTACTTAGCATTAAGGGTGAGCAGGTAACCGTGCTACATAAAGTACCTTCCTAGACTCTGCTTTATCAGGTAGGCTTTAGGTGGGTCAAAAGGGTTACCTGGTAGGTTTTGGATAACAATTTTTCGAAACCTACTCTTATAGGGTAGGGTAAGAGTATGACATTGAGATATGTGAAACCTTAGTTTTTGACTTACCATCATGGACCCGGAACAATAGGTTACCTTTATTATACATGAGACCTAAGGGGTATAACTAAGGAAATAATAAAATAAACTTATTAAGAAAAGCTGAAGAAATAAGGTTAGTCATGTAACAAGACCCTAGTTGTTTGATTTTGATACGAGTTAGGGCATTTAGTACGATTGAAGACTTTTAGGAAAAGTTGTTCGAATTAAGTAAAACCTTAATGTGAAGCCACAAAAGTTAAAAGAAGAGCCTAGTAGGCTTAATTTCCTAAAACAAAGAATATATAAAATTTAATTTCAATAAAAAGAATTTTTATCGGGTATGCTCGATATTTATCGAAAACTTAAAATTTAAGTTCCAAATGATCATGAGACTTAAGAGATAAATTATTTCACTTACAAAAATAATTTTAGGCATCAAATAGCATGTATTGTAATTATATAATTATGCTATATACGTTATATATACCCAATGTGTAAAAATATTATAATATACTAAACAATGTCGAAAAATTATTAAAAAAAATAGCAAACCTACCTGGACTGATCTAGAATGGGTGTGGCACATCTTAGCACACATAGGAAAAATATGTGGATGAGTTGTCAACATAAAAAATTATTTAATTTATCAATAAGACACTGAATATACTAACAATGGACACTTAGAAAATTCATTTACATTTCCACCACTTGGATCTCTATAAAAGGAGTTATAGGATTGAGCTTTAATAATTTTTAGAAGAAAAAAATATAGAAAATCCTCTCAAACACCCTAGTTTAGCTTTTTTTTTTTTTACAAAAATTAGCAAAAATAATCGGAAATTAGGGTGAAATAGGGTTTCAATAGTAACCTATAACCTGAAACTGCACAACTACCACCACTCAACAGAGCCTTCAATAACTAGTCCGATTGACCACCTGTCTTTGGCGAATGATAGCTAGAGCTTCGGTAATAAGGTAATGTAATTTTTACATTATAAACTATTTTATTAACTAAAAATACTATATGATATTAAAAAATTATGAAACTTAGTTTTCCTTGTTATTTTTGTATGTAGAATTAGAATATCAACCCAGAATTTTGAAATAGAAGAGCTTATATGGGTTCCGTAAGAAATTGCCCTATTCCAACAAATTTCTCCTTAATTTTTAAAAATAGTAAATGATGTTTCTTTGAGCTAATTTTTAGTTGGTAGATTCCTCATATGATATATTTATTTTACGTATAAAGAATTTTTTATAAACTATAAGTTTAGTATTTATTAAAATTATTATGATAAATGTACTTTGTTTTTCATATAAAAGAAATAATGGAACGAACTTAAAAGTAACAAGTTAACATCAATTTGGAATGTATACACACACGTTGCAGTTGACTTTGGTACCTTGTATCCTTATTAGGTAATCTAGCTAGAGAGAAGGTTCGTGTTAACAAGTAGTGTCGGAGCGATTAATAGGCTTAGGTAAGTGGATATTTATGCCTTGAGAAGACTTATGTCTACTCTTAACCTTAGGTGCAAGTTTAATATACTGCTTGGTGAGTTATGTTTATTTTTGTAACTATTGCAAACTAAATGATGTTTTGATACTGGACATGGATGTTGTGGTTATGTTACTTGTTGCTTATGTGAAATTTGTTGAGATTTGTGCTAACTTGGAAAAGAATTTAGGGACTAGCTTTACTTAATAAGGTATTCACTTAAGTGAACTTGATACTGAGGTCTTGGAACATACAAAGAAACAAAGTAAAGGCTAGGTTAATAAGTAATGAGTAAGCTTGCTTAAGTTGGGCTGGATATTACCTAATCTGTGATTTGATACATTTATGGCATGGTACAAAAATGACCTACAGGTTAAGTTTTTATAAAATTAAGATTTCGCTAGGCTAATTTTTATATGAAAAGCTGGGTTTATTAAGTAAATGAGTTGATTTATAAAAGTTGAGTTTTTTAACATATAGAATTACATCTCTAAGCTATTTCATGTGGTTTCAATTAGGCTGGTTTTGGGGGTCCTACTCCTAAGTAACTCCTTATTGTCTTTTGGCTCCTAGACATTGTATTTAGATGCTTAGGTATGTCGACTAACAAAATTGGCGTTGAGGCTATATCAGGGTATTGATACTGATGCATATCATGTGTATGAGCATGGCATACATTATCTGTATTGATTGCTTAGTTAAGAGACAATAAGTTAATGTGATTTGACTATCCACCTGCTAATGTGCTTATGATGTTAGCTATGCCTATTGTTGTGTATTTATCTACTCTCACTCAATTCACAATAGCTGATTATCCTTAGGTTAAGGATGAGTTAGATAGAGCATCCCATCATAGAGACAAAGAGACTTCAAATTATCAGGGAAGAAGTTGGTGTTACCTTATAAAAAATTTAGTGTAGCAATTGTAGTCAAAAGTGTATACTTGTAAAAGATTTATATGTTGTATAGAGGTGTATAATTATGATACTTAGAGTACGACATACTTTTGTAAAAACTTCCATTGTTAAATGTTATGTTGAATAATAAGTGATTCGGAAATAAATGTTTTATGAAGGAAAAGAGTAGGTTGGTTCTTGTTTTTGCCTTATCCCTAACTTAAGGATGGCATGACGAACCGTCTTCAAGCACCAAAAATTTGAGAAATATTTTTTAGCAGATACCTAGAAAGCGGGACATTATAGGGTGATATCAAAGCATTTTTGTGTTAGATGGGCCTTAGAGTATCACAACTTGTCTATGAGTATAGATCCTAAGGGTGTTGGATGGGAGTATTAAGACTTTTATGTTAACTTGATGGACTGAAGTAAAGATGAGGATAAGGATTAAGATATAGCTAAGAACATGGATCAAGTTGTTATAGAGGAGAGATAGGGTGATATCAAAGCATTTTTGTGTTAGATGGGCCTTAGAGTATCACAACTTGTCTATGAGTATAGATCCTAAGGGTGTTGGATGGGAGTATTAACACTTTTATGTTAACTTGATGGACTGAAGTAAAGATGAGGATAAAGATTAAGATATAGCTAAGAACATAGATCAAGTTGTTATAGAGGAGAGATGAGACGCTATAAGAAGCAACATGGATTGGAATAAACTATGATGAAAAGATTTAAGGAAGTGGTTAGGAACTTAATAAATTTAAGCTAGTATTGAAAAGGAAATCATAGGAAATTCATAGAAACTTTAGTATTAAGGGAAATTGCTACAAGACTTGGGTACACATATGAGTTAAAGTCAAGGAAAAAAGAAAAAAGAAGAATTAAGGTATATCTTAAGGTAAGGAAATTGTGCATATGAAGGATTATATGACAAAAACATGTATGAGATTGAGCAAGGTAACTAGGTTAACTTATGGAAGATCAACCTTAACTAATGGTACTTGAATCATTGCAGGATGATTAGCACCCTATAGAACCTTAGGATGATGCTCAATCTAGTGTACAAAGTAATTACGAGTTAGTTGAGAATGAACTAAAGGGTAATATAGAGGAATATCCAAGAAAAGAGATACATGAAGAGGAGAAGTCGAAAGTAGACATTGAGAGGGATGTTGTAGTGATGTGGGCTATAACTGTTGTTGAAATGAACAAAATGATAGGAAATGTTGAAGGTGGGTAGTTAGAAGCTAATTTAGAGAAGCAATTAGAACCTAGGAACAATTAGAGCCTAATCCAAAGGTTGATCTTGTATAGAACGAGATTATGGCTCATGAGATAATAGTTAATAATGAGATTGAGGAGTGGGATGATGACAAAGTATATGAAGCAATTAAGAGACATAACTACAACACTATGAGAGCATACTCTTCATGTACACATTAGCACTTGTGGTAAGTAAGAAGAGGATGGCAAATCCATGACTTTCATGACTATATTGTTAAGCCTCATGTATGTTATGACTCTTATCCCTCTCGTAACAAGCTTCCTATCTTTGTTGTAAATCCAATCATGTCATGTTAGTTGTTAGCCAGAAATGAGTCCAGTGTCTTTGTGAGTCTTGTAAGCTCCTAAAATTGAGTTTAGGACAACCGAACTTAGATTTAGAACTTTTAGGGAAACTTATCCAATTGAGCCCAAACTTTACGACTAAAATAGAAAAGTTAATCGAAGTAATACAGTGAAGATAGATTTTAGAAATAATGATCCAAAATCCCAATTTTGCCCTTAGAAGTAGGAATATTCAATATAGCACTAAAATACTCAAAACTCCTAAAATCAAGCTTAGATTGCGACGAGAACGTAGAGATAAGTTAATTAAGTTATAAAATGAATTAATATAGTATAATTTACTATATAAATATATACATAATTTTATAAGTATACTTGGTATAAATAATTATTATACTTGTAAATTAGTCCTAAATTATGTAATTATATATATATATATATATATTGTGTTGAATTCATGAAATTAGTTGTAGAACATATCCTAAAAATAAAAGATACGTTAGAAACTTAATTATGTGAGTATAGTTAAATATTATGCGTAATATATACATGGGATATATACCCATATAATAATAAATAACTAAGTCCTAATATATAATATCTATATTTAAGTAATTATTTAATAAAAGAAAAGAAAAAACTTGACCAAATGCATTGAAGATTGTTGGACAAAGTTGCATGGCAGGAGATAGGACTTTATAGCTGATTCAAAAGTGAGTTTTCCGAACAATTGGGCACCTCATGCTTGAGTAAAGCAAAAAGAAAGTTGAAAAAAAAATATAAAATAATTAGAGAATTAATTATCTAATCGACTTGAAGGCACTATAAGAGGCCAAGACCTTTAGATACGTAAAGTTTAGTAGTTAGAATAAAAAAACACTTAGAAGAAAAAATTAGAAAAAATCGTAGAAAATAGAAAAAATTATAGGAAAAACAGAGCAATTAACGTGTTTAGCTAGTTCCTAGGGCTTCTGTCGTTTTGCTGTTAAGCTACTCCACCACTAAGGAGTACCCCCAGGGTTTAGGTGTTCCGACACACCCCCACCACCCCACAGTTGCTGGAGATACAAAGAACAATAAGGTCAAATTCTTGCCCTGTTTTTCAATAAATTATAAAAAATATTAAATCCACCCAAAAAATTACAAAAAAATTATACTTAGGTTATTTTGAATATAATTTTACGTGATATTTTTATTTTTGAAAAATTCATAATATTTAATATACTTAAAAATTTACTGTTCATCCGAATTTAGAATTATAAAATAAATGTACTAAATGATGTTGTTTCTAGCTGAAAATTTTTGTGTAGGATGTGTATGATATATAAATAATTGCTATGTAGCTTGAATTTTGATTTGAATATTTTTAATATTTATTGCATTTTTTAGCCTAAAAATAGCTTGAAAATAGGTTGAAATTATGAATTAAATAGGAAATTATTAAATTAATTGTTAAAATAGACATGTACTGATCTATAGTAAATAATAATAGTATTGAATCAGATTGAAATTAATTTAGTATAAAAAGAATCATAATTGAATAATTTAGGGGTAAAATTGTAAATACAAATATATAGGCGATAAGTTGAAAACTTAAAATCAAGTGATAACTGAATTCCTAATATTATTAGGAGTCTATAGAAATTTTCGAGGAATTATTTGGAAACCCAAACTATTTATTATGAATTTACCTAATAAAATGGCTTAAATTACAAGTCGATGTGTATTTTTAATATTAATAAGCTAAAATGAGTTAAAGAGTTAAATAAAAACTATATATGTGATGGCTGATTAGATTGGATTAAAAGAATATTTTTATTATATTTACTAATATTTTCTGATCGGGATACACTTAGGTATATTAGAGTGAGATAATACTTATATTGTGACAATATATGGACAAATTAGGTAAAATAAAATTTAATAACGTAAATTACATATAATACGATCATATTTGTATAATTATCTATAACTATATTAAAAATACAAACTCAACGACACTAACTTTGTTAAAATCGAACAACCTTAAGGAATTTAACCTATAACTTTATTATATTCAAGAATATATGTATTTCGGTAACCTTACCGGAATTAAAAGTATCTTTCAATACAATCGAAACGATATATAATACATAATAATATATATGATATACAGTATCAACAATTAATAACTTAATTCGATATGTAGTGATAATACGACTATATATTATGGAAATAGTAATAATAATAATAATAATAATAATATATATATATATATATATAACCATTTTAGATTAAACCTTAATGTTTTCGTAATTATTACGAAAACTAAATTTGGGTTTTTTATGTAAATATGATCTTCCAATAGAAAGACAGTTGACAATTCGAGTTAACAGTAGTGAACGTTTAAATAAGTAAGTTAGGATTATGGATTTACCGCTAATTGGGATACTGTTTAAAATATCCGGAGACCCAAGAGTACTTCTAGTTATGTTTATAGTTAGTTGGCTATGCACATGCTGTGTATGCGGATGATACTTAGTTGTGATAAGAGTTTAACTCCTTAGTGTACTGTTCTGTATGTTTACATTGATTTTGTATTGTATGAACTTGTTGGCCACCCCTAATTAAAACTAACGTTTATTCAACTAAAATGAAATTGGACATGCATAACACACATTAGGGGAAACGATTAAGAGTGTCAGACCAAATACTAACTTCCTTCAATGAGGATAGTTGAAATAGTCCTTTCCTCATCCTTAGTCGGACTAAGTGATAGGTGAGGAGGCTACAACAAGGTTAGGGGCCATGGTTCAAAAGTGGTTATGGGAGGAGGGTGTTCTCCTTTACACAAGCCCGGGTTTAGTTTGACTTGAGTCGTGATGAAACTCCTTAATCTAAGTTAGAGCAAATGTAATTTCTCTAATCTCATAGTGGACCGGATAACATTGTGTGATGTTTCAATTGATTAATTGCATTGTATTTCATCATAATTATTAAGCTTATTTGTGTTTGTACAGTACTCTTCTGACTCCATTTCACTTACTGATCTAGTTGTGCTCACATCCTTATAAACTCTTTTGCAGGTGTTGAGTGAGGTTAGAATGTTCAGATATTACCGTTCCCAAGTTAGTGTGCTGCTATTTGGGAAAGTGAGGATCGAAGAATCAATTGAACCTAAGCTTTTGATGTTGTTTTTTTGAGTTTTTGAGGAAACTAATTGGGAATTCCCTAAGAGCCCACTAGTTTCCTAATATATCGTATATAGACTGCAAAACCTGTGGTTTTTAATAAACGCTAATTGTAAACTTTACCTTTAGACGTAAAATGTTTGTGTAAATACTGTTGTGGTACTAGACAACATGTTGTATAGATCAGGTATTTTGTAAAGCTCTACTATAGGTTTGGTTATTAACAGGTGTTAGAATAAACGTTTTAAGCTGGTTGAGTTGTATACACCTTGTGTGAATTGTATCTACGATAGCAGCTGTGAGGTTAGCTTCTATCTTAAGTTAGTTTATACGGTAGGACTGTTATGACTCTTTCTGTTTGAGGCATGACAAGTCTTGTTCTTCAGGAGTAGTGTTAATTTCCGTTTGATTAAGTCAAATCCACTTGGTAAGTTATGATTATTATCCCTCTCATGACAAGCTTCCTATCTTTGTTCTAGATTCAAGATGGCAAATCTATGACTTTCATGACTATATCGTCAAGCCTCATGAATGTTATGACTCTTATCCCTATCATGACAAGCTTCTTATCTTTGTTGTAGATCCACTCATGTTATGTTAGTTGTTAGCCAGAAATGAGTCCAGTGTCTTTGTAAGTCTTATTCGTCAGGATTGGTGTTAATTTTCGTTTTATCAAGTCAAATCCACTTGGTATGAGTCATTCTCTAGTTTGTCAGAGTTTAATTCAATGGAAAATTTAGATTTGCTAAACTTATTTTTGCTGATATGAAGCACCTAAGTCCTTAACTATAATAGTAGTATGATGACCGTAATTTATGATCTATAGATGTAAGCAAATGACTTAGTTGAGATCGATCTTAAGTGGAATTGGACTTAGACATGCATAGGTGATATAGTCTAAGTAAAAAGATACGTTGAATAAGACTAGGGGATGAATGATGGAACAATGGTGGGATAGCTATGAACCTTGACATGAACTAACTATTGTTAGAGTTTGAACTAACCAAATGAACGAAATAGGGACTAAGTTGAAGCATTAGTTGAGATAGTGATAAGAAATTAACATAGAAACTTATTGAATTGGATAAGAGAATAGCATTAGATGGTGCCAAGGGTAACTTATGGATAATAATGTGATGGTCATGGTATCTAGACAAGAACATAATATAATAGTAGTGATAGAGTAGTTGAAATGAAAGAAGAACTTGAACTATAAGGAGAGTATGAATAAGGAAAGTAGAGGATATTGTAAAGGATATAACAAAAGGTGAAATGGGGAATATTCAGAACCAACTACATTAAGCTTATGCTGTATAAGTTAAAGTATGAGATGAATAAAAGCTTTGAGACTCATTGACAAAAGCGAAGAGTCTCTCAAATTAATAAATTTGGAGTTAAACATACAAAAGTTGGTATAAAAGGATTTCAACCTTAAAAAAAATTAAAGATTGTGATGTGATGTAGGAATCAGAGTTATGCAGCAGAAGTAATAAACCCTGCAAATTTAACCTTCTAAGTATAGAATTAAACCCCTAAACTGTAGATGATTTCCTAAAGTCAATAGAGCTAATGAGATTTAAAACCGATTAAATCGTCAATTCAAAACATAAAGTGAATATGAAAAACCTTAAATTATCAATTGAACCTCTAATTGCATACGAAGACCTTAAAACCTTAAATATATGTAATTGCAAAAGTTGACCTTGAACCTCATCAAAACCCTGAGATAACAATCGAAGACTCAATCGTGTACAAAATGTTTATACCTTAAATGTATCTAAACACTAAAGATTTCATCTAAAAGTGATAAAAACCCTATAACTATAACTTTAAGGATATAAAAGTACTAATTCACTATACTTTACACTAAAACCCTAATTAACAATATATCCTTAGTATCATATTAAATCATTAGTAAAAGATCAAAGATAACTTTCAATTATTCAAAAATCCATATAATACTAAAGTAATCCATTAGAAATTAGTATATTACATTATAGATCATATCAATCTTCTAATTATATTACTAGGTCAGTATTATAAGGAGTTAAGTGTTTAGATGATGCTTTAGTAGGTATTAGTACCTTAAATGATATTTTTCATAATAGTTATTCTATGTACCATACTAAATAATGTATATAGGATATAAATACTTAGAGGAAGATTTCATTAACTATTCTTACTAATCATTTCAATAAACTTCACATTTCCCTTCAATTCCTTAATTTTTTCTCCTAAATTTTCTTTAATTACCCCATTATGTACACATAAATTTCACTTAACTTTAAAGAGTTAACTAAGTCAACATTTGACCAAGTCAACATGTTGACAAAGTTAACAAATGTTATTGTTATCTAGAGTTTTCTTCCACTTTCTTGATTTTTCCATTCAATTATCACGTGTAATTTTCTTTCTTTTTCTTATCCTTACAGTCTACTTCATGGATGAATCTAGACCCCACTTATTTTATGCCTAAAATATAAATTAAGACAAATAAACCCCTTTTCCCCTTCCATTTCAAACCATGAACTCCCCTTTGCTTTGTCATCTTTAACTTTTCCAAAATTTCACTTTCACAATTTTGACTACCACCACACACCAATTTACTATATCTACTTGCTTTCCTTTTCAAATTACAAAGGAGAGAAAGGTATGATTTCATTTGATAATCTAATTTAATAGTTAGTTAGTATCAATCTTATGTTGGTGTAGAAAGCTTATGTAATATGTACATATGTGTTGTGGAAGATAGGAATCCTTATACCATGTTTAGAAATGTAGAAATACTTAAGTGTACATGTAGAAATACCTATGTACATACAACAAGTGAATGCATATGAGGTGTTTATGTAAAGGTTTGGTGAAATACTTAGCACACGTGTCAAGTGTAGGAAATCCTTAGTTAAATGTAAGAAGAACACATATACATATGTTAAGCATGTGTATACAAGAATACACTTGATGAATACATGTATAGATACTTTTATACATAAGTATCCTTTATGTACATAACCAACAAGAAGGGACATACTAATTATACATATATATACCTTGCTAATTAAGCTCATAAAGTATAAAAATATAGGATTTGTGAAGATTTCTTAAGGGGATATACTAGACATACGAAAATATGTATAAAAATATATATGTAACTGTATGTATATACGAGTATATGTACTAGTACACATATAAGTACACAAGTATACATCTAGTATGTTAGAGGTATAAGTATATACATAACATATGTGTAAAGTATATAAATACATAAGGATAAGTATACATATGTAATGGATGATATAAGCAATGATATAATCAAATGATGACATAAGCTATGACATAAGCAATTGATGACTAAAATAATAAACCATAAGATCATCTAAGTGTAAGAATTAATGGCTAATGAAATCATTAACTACTAAAATAAAACATAAAACTAGCCAATAAGAATAATTAAGCTCCAATAGTTAAAATTCCAATAAATTTAGTCCATATCATAAAACATGGGTCTTAATGTTCAAAACAGACATCTTCATATGAACATGCGTCCGAAAACGATGAAAAATAACTATAAATTCGTAAATATCAGAGATAGAATGAAAAAGTTACATACGATTAGTGATTAGGTTTAATCGAATAAAAAACTGATAGTAACTTAAGTAAAATTAGGTAGATAAATATCTAGAACCATTAATTAATTCAATTACTGATTATCCCTGTTATCTCGTAATAATCAGGTGATCCTAATGAGGGCGAGGATCTTCCGATCGATTATTACGATTAGAGTGAGTCGTTATAGTCAAGTAAGTACTCCTGATAACTCTATATTTGTTTGTGCTTGTAGTTAGTGCACTTAAATTGGATATTAATAACTTGATATGTGGGGTTTCGGGATATGCATGTGCTTGATACTGATTGCTTACTATAAAAAATATTGTTTAATACAATAATTGAGGATTTGATTATATGATAGATTGTTACATAATTTAGATGGTTTGCGGATATTGATCGATCGCCACATAATTTGACTTAATTATATTTGGCTTATCTTAAATTAAAAGGATCATGCATTATCCATGCATTGCATTATTTATTCCGGCCGTCACTTTACACGGAGTTAAAGAGAAGCCTTGCGATGGTTGTTTATATAAATTAAAGTATTTTTGTATGGGGCACTTATATAACATGACCTTACCCGAACCTATAGGCTTATTAGGCGATGGAGACGCTAACCGTATGGCTGAAGGTCGAGTCTAGTGATCTTCGTTGTAGGGTATGAGTGTAGATTGTGGGGACCGCCTCATCGCTAGGCATGGGATCTTGTATACTACTGGATTTTTAGAAATGAAAATGTATTTTGTGAAATATGGAATTCAAAGTTATGGTTAAAAACCCAAGTGTTAAAGCCCGATTGTGATTGGTGCTGATGTATCTCCAATTCTTATCTTGGAGGGCATTAAAATCCAATATTATACGCAGCACCGATTGACTGCATATATTGTTTGGCATATTGTGTGTGCATGCATTCATATGGTTGTAACAATTTGTTTGATAACTTGTTTGCCAATATAATATGAGGGATAACTCACTAAACTCTTATAGCTTATTCCCTAATAGATTTTCTTTTGTAGGTTGATAGATAATTGGGCATGGGTTAAGAGTTGAGTATTGAGTACAAATATTGAGATGTTCTAGAGGTTAGAATTAGAGAAAGATTGTATAGCTCATTTGAGACTTTAAATGTACTTATATATTTAGATTTAGTAACTTTAATGAATTTGAATTTCAAGTTTATTCTATTCGATTTTATCATTTGGTAGGGGATATCGATTCTCTATGGTTTTGAGGAACTATGGGATATCGAATATTCATAGTTATTCATATTTATATGTTATGTTACAATAAATTAATTACTTAAAAATCAATAATCTTTGTGATTTATCATTTAGAGTCTTGTAATCTCTAACTTGCAAGGCGGTTTCTATATCATAGGTGCACACGTGATATGAAAATTTTTAGGTAATCCTATTAGGCCCCCTTTAAAGTCCTAACAGAAGCGCAGTATTAGGTTCTGAACCTGAATGTCCTAAATTATAGAAGTTTTGAGAATGAAACTTTTTATAAGAGGAGTGGAATTTAAAACCCCAATCTTTGATCTACTATCATACACTAGGGACAATATGTTACTTTTATTATACGTAAGACCTAAAAGGTTTAGTTACGGGAATAACAAAATAAAATTATTAAGGAAGCTTAAGGAATAAGCTTAGTCATGTAACAAAACTCTGACTGCTTGATATTGATACGAGTTAAAGCATTTAGTATGATTTAGGGCTTTTGAGAAAAGTTGTTTGAATTAAGTAAAACCTTAATATGAAGTCAAACTAGGGTTAATTTCCCGAAACAAAGAATATATAAAATTTAATTTCAATAAAATGTATTTTTACTAAATATGCTTGATAATTATTGAAAACTCAAAATTTGAGTTTTGAATTATCACAAGACCTTAGAATAAATTATTTCACATATAAAAATAATTTTAGGAGTCAAATAGCATATAACGTGATTATATAATTACACTATATGCATTATATGTACTGATATGAAAATATATTAATATAGGATACTAAATAATGGCTAAAAATTATAACATATTAAAGAAAAATTATTAAAAAATAACAAACGTACCTCAACTAATCTAAAATGGGCATGGCACTTCTTAGGACACATGGGAAAAATATGTAGATGACTTGTCAACATAAAATATTATTTAATTTATCAATAACACATCTAATATACTAACAATAGACCCTTGGAAAATTCATTTACTTTTCCACAACCTGGATCTCTATAAAAGGAGTTATAGAATTAAGCTTTAGTCATTTTTAGAAGAAAAAAATACAGGAAATCCTCTCAAACACTAGTTTAGTTTTTTTTTTTTTAACAAAAATTACCAAAAATAGTAGAAAATTAGGGTGACATAGGGTTCTAATAGTAACCTACAACTTGATACTCAGGACCATCACCACTTGATATAGCCTTCGATGACTGGTCTGGCTAACCAATTGTCTCTAATCTATGGTGGTTGGGGCTTTGGTGACAAAGTGATATAATTTTTATGTTATAAACTTTTTTATTCACTAAAAATATTCAAAATATATGAAACTTAATTTTCTTAAGTATTTTTGGATTTAAAATCAGAATATCAATCCAAAATTTTGAAATTAAAAGTGCTTATATGTGATCCTTAAGAAACCACCTTATTCTAACTAATTTCACATTAATTTTTAAAAATAGTAAATGATGTTGTTTTGAGCTACTTTTTTGTAGGTAGATTCCTCATATGATATACTTAATTTACATATAAATAACTTTTGATAAACTATATTTTTAATATTTATTAAAATAATTTTGATAAATCTACCGTATTTTTCGTAAAAAGAAATAATAGATTTTTAATTAAATTTTTTAATGAATCTGATTTGTATAGATTTTTAGAGCTTAGTTAAGATTTTGGAAGTATTTAGGTCAAATCTTGTAATTTTATTTGGTTATTTACCTAATTTAAGCTAATTTTAATGAAATTGTGCTTAAAATCAATATTTTAGAAAATATATGTAATGGCCATATTTGAAAGTTAAAATAATTATACCATAAACTATATACTTTTTATGAGTTTACAGTATTTTTCATAGATGTAATCGGGTATGGATACTAATAATTAAGTATTTTCCTATTATTCATGTATATATATTGTTAAATATGAATAATAAAGTAATTTGAACAATTAACACCTTGGTGAGGGGAGTCCTAGTTACTATTATATGTGATTTGTTTATTACTAATCTTAATTTGGCTTGACTAAAAGGTGAGAATTTTATAAGTAAATATAGTGCTTTGGTCGTATCAAAGACTAAAACAGAAAAAGAATGAGAGACTATACTTATGGGCTCTTGTGTAAGTTAGGAATGGGATTGAGTCTAGTTGGTAAAGTTGAAGATATAAGTAAGAAAGAGTTTGTTTAGAAATTTTGCAGTTAGCTTGAATTAGAGGATAATTTAAAGGTTAGGTTAGAGGCCAAATCAGAAACTAAGTTAAAGACAATTTAGGACAAATATTCTCTTAATAGAACGAAATTAAAATTAACAAGTTAACATCAATCTAGAATATATACACGCACATTGTAGTTGACTTTGGTATCTTGTATTCTTATTACATAAAGTAGCTAGAGAGGAGGTTTGTGCTAACAAGTAGTATCAAAACGATCAATAGGCCCAAGTTAGTAGATATTTGCGTGCTTCGAGTAGATCTATGTCTATTCCTAACCTTACATGCCTTGTGATGTTTGGCTTAGCTGAGTTTGTGTACGAGTTTGATATACTGCTTGGTGAGTCATGTTTATTTTTATAACTATTGCTAACTAAATGATGTTTTGATACTAGACATGGATGTTGTGGTTACGTTACTTGTTGCTTATGTGAAATTTGCTGAAATTTATGCTAACTTGGAAAAGAATTTAAGGACTAACTTTACCTCCTAAGGCGTTCACTTAACTAAACCCTACCAAGGTCTTAAAAGTAACAAAGAAACAAAGTAAAGGTTAGGCTAATAAGTAACGAGTAAACTTGCTTGATTGCCTAGTATGTGACTTGATGCATTCATAACATGGCAAGAAAAGGATCCACAAGTTATATTAAGATGTCATTAGGCTGAGTTTTATATGAAAAGCTAGGTTTATTAAGTAAACGAGTTGATTTATAAAAGTTGAGTTTTAGTTTAGCATATAGAATTGCATCTCTAGACCATTTCATGTGGTTTTAGTTAGGTTAGGTTTTAGAGGTCCTGCTTCTAAGCGTTGTTGCCTCTCGGTTCTTAGACATTGTATCTAGATGTTCGGATATGTCAACTAACCAGATGAAGGTTAGGTTAAGATATTAGTACTGATGCATATCATGTACATGAGCATGGCATACATTATCTGCATTGGTTGCTTGGATGAGAGATAATAAGTTAATGTAATTTGATTATCCACCTTTTGATGTGCTTATGGTGTTAGCTATGCCTATTATTGTGCATTTATCCACTCTTAGTAATCTTGCAGTAGCTAAGGGGGTAAGTTGTCTTATCCTCAAGTTAAGAATGGGTTAAATAGAGCATCCCATTATAGAGACAAAGAGACTTTAGAGTATTACTTGAGGATGAGCTTTTGGAAGAAGTCTTTGGCTTTAAGATATGACTTGAGCACATGAAGGTAGCTTTTTAGGGAAGAAGTTGGTGTTACCCTAAAAAAAATTTAGTGTAGTAGTTGTAGTCAAACATATGTACTTATAAAGGATCTATATGTTGTATGGAGGTGTATAATTGTAGTATTACTTCCATTATTGAATGTTATGTTGACTAAGAAGTGATTTGAAAGCAAATGTTTTATAAAGTAAAAGAGTAGGTTGGATCTTATTTTCACCTTATCCCTAGCTTAGAGACGACATAGTGAAATCATTTTTAGGCATCAAAAGTTTGAGAAAATTTTTTAAGGAAATGCCTTGAATACAGGGAGTTATAAGGTACCATATACCTATCTTGAAACATGTACTCTAAAATATATAAGGTACAAATTTTAAGGTACCCTATAGGCCCCTTGTAATATTAATTAAATAACACTAATAAATAAAAATTTAATATTATTGCATTTTTTAGCTTTAAAGAAAATAACAAAAGCTTAGCTTATAATAAAACCCTAAGACTAGACTCTTTTGTGTTTACTATCTTATCTTTCTCTCTTGTTCTTTTTTTTTTTTTTTTGGTAAAACATTCTCTCTCTTTTTTTTTTTTTTTTTTACTATCTCATTTTTACACTGCTTTCTTTCTCTTTTACCAATCCTAATCTAGAAAAGTATTAAAATCATCTTAGTTTTTAACTTATTATCCAATATATTTTATTGAAGTTACTCAACATATTGTTGTAACCAGAAAGAGCGGTAAAATTATGGAAGTATTGTCATGTATTGCAGGAAGATTTTAGATCAAGTACCACTCTTAATTAGGAACTTTTGATGCACTACACAAGGCATCAACACAACCTTGACTACCACTTAAAGACTCATATTAAGCAAACAATAGAGCATTAAATATATATTAAATCATCATAAATAGGTCTAACATAAACTAATAAGGTCAAACATTCCCCGATTAAGTCTTATATATCCAAAATAAAATGAAACTAATAGTCTATGCTACTCAAAATTCTATAAGATATAGATAAATTCAGAGTCCAAATATCATATAAGTGACCACTTGTGCTCTCTCCATCTGACTGACAATCCTAATACCAGTAATACTAAACTTGAACATCCTGTGGCTCAGCACCAAGCAAAGATCCTGTTGCAACAACAAACTATAAAAGGGTAAGCTACAACTGCTTAGCGATTAACCTTCCCGTCTTACCAATTAGCAAGTTGCAAGTAAGTTAATTAGACATGCATTTGTAATGCAAACAAGCATATGAGATGCAAATATCGTACACAACCTACTATGACTATTTAAAGCACGGTTTTACGCCTATTGTTGCCTGGGTTGGGAAGTATTCAGGTACGTTAAGACTTGCGTCCCTACATCTATCATCTAAATAAGCATAATCTCTTCCTTGGTATACCTAAAGTAGTAGACATGGCTCAACCTCAAGTAGAAGGCAGCACTCTCCAAAGCTACATAGATCCCAAAGGTTGAGGCAAGAAAAATCGTATGTTATACAATAACATATATCAAAAAATGGATCTAATATGTGTAAACTTTGAATTTGCTGTGTAATGCTGATGCCCTTCCATAAATAAGCAGAAACATGCTATGCATGACCAATTTATATTAACATGGAATAATTTATTATTCTAGTTTATAGGTGACCAATAAAATATATAATAGGCACTCTAGAAACCCTTTTTACTAATGCAGCATCTAATTCTTAGTTTAAATATATTATTGTGTCTTAACAAGCAAGTACAACTAGTTCAAGCATGTGCATGTAACCCCAACCCTAAACATAATCAATTCATGCATGTGCATAATTAAATGATGCTCTACGCTACAGCACAAGCAAGATAAGACAAGGGTCGGTATACTCACTCAACCATGTGTCTAACAATCCCAATAGTCCTCAACTGTGTCGATTTTAAGGTCCACATCACTTGAAGAATATAACTAAGGCATATAAGTGTTCGACTTATGCTTAACTATCAGCTCTTCCTTGCCTTAAATTTCCCATCTTAACTATTTAGTATTTTAGTCACAACCTCTTCATTTTAAATCCACTTTTAATGATCTTATGGTCGTTTTCCATTGTTTTCAATTGTTCTTTCATTTGGTGGGGTCAATTTTAGGCATTTAGATTGGTAAAGTTTCAATTTGGGCTCAATTAGTTTGTTAGCCCAAGATGTAGGTTTGATTACTTTAGGGCTTGAGCTTAATATTGGGCTTTAGGCTTATTTTTGGATATTAGGCCTTGCACTTAATATTTTAGTCTTTCTTTTAAGTATTTTAAGTGAGGTTTTTCTATCCAAAACTTTTAGTTTCCAATTTAGGCCTTGTCATGGCTCTTGTGGGCCTAAACAAGCTCTTTTCCTTAGTTTAGGGCCTTAACTTACTAAAGGGCCTATAGTAGATATCTTGATGGACCTTGGGGCTTAGTGGGCCTCTTGTATTTCTTATTATGAGTCTTTAAGGTTGAGTGTAGATTTGGTCACTCAACTATTGGGCCTTAATCTTAGGTCCTTTGGGGCTTTTTGGGCTCATTTTACAATTTATAACCTTAAGTCTAATCCTACCTATCTTTTTGGACTTAAGCTTACTATTGGTCTCAAGTTTTATCCATTTTATCCAAGGATACAAATTTGGTCTTCATCATTAATATGACTTTTAATACCATTTTTAAGTCTCTAATCACTAAATTAGCCAATTTAGGGTCCTAACTCATTATTATCCTACTTAACTTGGTTGATCAAGTCCTAAATCATACTTAATACTGAATAATCTTGTCATTAAGTTAATAAATATAAAAAATTATAGATTTCAACTCTTCATGAAAGTGGCAGCTAACTTAGGTCCCTATTGTTTCCATTCTTTTCCTCATACAATGCTTTTTTTTTTTAAGGTGTTTTCTTTGATCAAAACTACAGTTTTACTTACTTATGGTCATTATTATAACATAATATGATGATGACAAGTGAAGTAGGGGTCCTTAAAGGGGGCGGCACACTAGGGTAAGTGGGGTTCTAGGGTTTTTCTTGTTGATTTTACTCTAAATCTAACAAGATACTTAACTTCTCCACATGTTAGTGTTGGAAACTCTAACTAAAGAGTCCTTTACTTTCATTAATCATGCTTGCTCTTCACTAAAACACCCTAAAATTCTAAGACATGGTTGCACATAAAATTGTAAGTGCCTAAATGTAGGATACTAACATGAAACCTAGGGAAAAACAATGAAAATCCTAGCTTAACCACTTATGGGGGCCAAAAGTATTGCTCTTCTTTTTCAAGGGTGGTCGATGGCTTTAGCATGTAGTGGTAGAGTAGATGTTGGTCGGCAATGAAGGAGGATATGTGTGTGTGGCATGGCTCCTTGTAGCGGTAGATTTGGTGGTGTGGTGGTGGAGTTATGGAAGGTAGCGGTAAAATATGTAGGGTGGCAAGATAGGGAGCTCTTAGAGTGGAGAGTTAAGTGATTTTTTTTTTAAAGACGTTTTTAGGAGTGTTTGAGAGTAAGTGAAAATGAAAATAAAAGAAAGAGCGTGAAGAAGAGAGGGGTAGTCGACACATATAAGAGGAGAGGGGGGTGGGGGATGGGGTTGGAGGTGGATAATGTGTGTATGTTTTAGGAAGTGAAGGACATAGCTCCTTTTAGGACCATGTACTTGGTTGCTATATTGCCTAAATGGGAAAGAACTTGTCTCCTACAAGCACATGATTTTTTTATGCCTATTAATGTATTGTTCTTTAGTCTTTAGTTGTGTTTGACTTGTTGTTATTTAAAATGTAATGAAGGTTGGTTATGGATTAGGGTTTATTTAGGGGAATTAATAATAATTAAGTACGATTAGGCTAGTTAAGTATCATTAGGGCAAGTTTAAGGTTTTGTCATGTTTTGTTGCTACACTTTAGTTAGTCCAAGTGTCCTACATGTGTACTTAGAGTTTTCCCTAGGGTTTGGTGTTTGTTTATGGTTATCAGATTGCGTATGCGCTCGAAACTTAGGGTTTTAGGTAAGTGGTGAATTCGGTTGCTTTTAATAATTGATCTAACTTTATGATTAGGGTTTCTTCATCATGTTAGGGTTTTTGGTTATCTAATTGGGGTTTGATAGTCTTATTTATGGTCTTGTTATCATTTTAGGGTTTCTTAAGCATTAGGGTTTTACGCGTATAGTTAGGGTTTTAAGATTTTACCTCCACTAGGGTTTTGGCTTAATTTAAGGATTGATCCTTTTTATTTAGGGTTTTCATTATTATATATAAATGTTTTTAAGGATTATCTAGTAGCTCTATTATTTAACTTTGCTTTTGGTTATTGGAAACCAATAGGATTTACACATATGGTTTTTGTATTATGTGTATGATAATTTTATGATTTAATAAAAATTTTATTTTGATGATTTGAAAAGAAAAGATAAAAAAAAATAATAATTTAACATGACCCAACCAAGGTTCAAACATTTATAATTACAAGAATGTTCTCTATTTTATCTACCAAAGTTTCATATTTTATAGTTAGACGTATTGTAAATATAAGAACCTCTCAAATTATTACTATTCGGTCCATTAGTGTAGTTATGGATTTGATATTAATTATGTGTTTTCACAATATTTCGAAGTAAGATTAAGCAAAAAAAAGAAAAAAAGAAAAATTATTGGTTCCATAAAATACCTTATACTCTGTAGAATTTACAAGGTACAGGATTTACAAGGTACAGGATTTACAAGGTACATGGTATAGGGTGGTTCGCAAGTGCCATAAGGTAGATTCCAGATACAACAATTTTGGAACTTATACTTCTAAGGTAAGGTACGAATAATGTGTCATACCTTACCCACTCTCCCCAACTTAGCATATATTATCAGTTTTTTTCTTTTTGTTTCCATTATTATTAAACACTTAAATTTGTTATTTATAAGATTAGGAATTTTACAAAAAGAACTTATATTTTAATACTAAATGAATGACATATTTCCCTAATATTTGCAAAGACGTAATAGTAAATTGCAACAATTATAACTTGTAGTCTAACTAAGAAAGGGAAATATATTATGTATATATAACTTAGTATCATAATAGTTTATGTTACAAAATACTAACTATAATACAAATTGACTTATCATGGTGTTGTTACATAAAAAATATTTGTGAAAGAGGTTACAATATATATTTATATATAAATAAATTTAAAAAAATTAAATGCAAAGACAAATGATAAAATCATTAATATGTCGATAACAAAAGTATATTATACATACATTAAGAATATTCTTTGTTGATATCTTTTTATAAAGAGCCATTTCTAAAATAGATACTTTCTTTATATACCCTAATGTTATTGTTTAAAAGAAAAAGAAAGAATCAACACATATATGACATATTATACACATACATAACATTGCAACATTATAAGGTGACCATATTACAGTTTGTTTATATATATTACTAAAAGAAGTTTTATCAACTTTCATTATAAGAGATTACTAATATAACAAATCTATACAATACATCTCTCTCTTTTTTTAATAATAAACAAAAATAAGTAAATAATCATCAACGTATTGAGAACAAATGATATATCAAAGTAAAGTAACTTGATGATTAGAAAACATTTTCATACATATGTACCATAATACATATATAGCTATCTATAATTTAAAATCAATATATTGTAAATAATTAGCAATAGCACATTTTACTTAGTTATCCAAAATGTTTAAAACAAACAACAATTGTACACTATAAACGTCAAAACATGATTTAAAACCAAAATGACATAATTTATTTATTATTATATTTCACATTACTTTTTTTTTAGTTAACACAATTTCAATGACAAAATATGTTTAATATATAATTCATTTGATTGTTTCGAGTAATATGTAATAACAATACATGTTGATAAAGAACACAACATAGGTATGTATAAACAAAATGATAACAACAAGAATGCTTGATCTTTAAGAATTTTTTGGCACAATTGAATATAATTCACCATGCTAAAAAGAAGTTGAATGGATACAATTAACTCCAATGAAGAAATAATTAAGGAACACCAAATAGAAAGGGAAGAATAAAGATGGAAGTTGCTAGAACAGTGCTCAAATTAAGATAAGTTACAGATGATGTTTCTGGATGATCGAGATGTCAAGAGGGCTTTTGGGGAAGTTATTCACGACTAAGGATGGTGCTTTGATTACACCAACTTAAGAGAGAGAAAATGCACACAACTTAGAATACATCGGAAGAGAAATAATGAAAAGCTTGAATTTTTTTAAGTGTCTTTCTCTCCATTTTTCATTGATCTACTAAGAACACAAGTTGGGGTATTTATAGAATTAGATTTTTTTTTAAATCTATTTAAGAGCTAAAAGGGTGTAAAATTAATCCTTTGTAAATGAAAGTTTTCTTGGATTCCCTTTTAATTTGGATTTTTAACCATATTCAATGATGATTTGATGAATCATTCAAATTCCTTTTGATTTTTCTATGTATTATGAACTACAAGCAAGGAAAAAAGATGGAGCTTCTAGAATTTGAACTAAGCTTCCATAGCTTCCACAAATCTCATGCCTTTGTTTCCAAATACTAAAACGAATGAATAGTGGTATGCAGCTGCTACGCACGTATGCCATCCTTTTCTATCTTCTCCTTTTTTTTTTCAATTTTAATTATTATCATTTTTATTTCCTTATTATTATTATTATTATTATACATTTTTTTAAAAAAAAAAACCCTCAAAAAAGATAAAGTCAACCTGACAATACTTTTGCCACCTTCCGAATAGGGTGACTATGCACAAGCAATACACAAATACAATTTAAGCTAAGTTTATATATTGCTCCATTTTTATCCTACTTCTAACACACAAGGTCATTCTATACCGGTAAAATGAAGCACTACGGTATAAGCCAATAGTAAAAAATTGAAGCATAACTCATAGCATATGCTAAGAAAGAAGAGTTTAGAAAGTTAAAGCTTATATTATTTGTAAGTTATTAATTAAGTCCTTCATTTAGGCCTAATAGGCTTGTACTTAATTAAATTATCAAGCCTATTGGGCTGATAGGTACATTTAGCTTTTACTTAATCAGCCCACCGAATTAGCTAAAGTTATATAGTCTAATTGATCATATAATCTTTTATATAGTTTTATCAAAAGTTCTCATCCTTAATTATTTAATTGCATCGACTTATTGAACCAATTCATAGGTTAATGAACTGATTAAACATTTGATCGAACTGGCTTGTGGAATAATTTGGATCCAATTCAATCATAGGGATTTAATTTTACTTCTAATCAATTAAACACATTATTAATTAATTTAATTAATCTATGTTGGAAATCGATTCAGCTAAATTGATTAAAACTAAAACTAGTCCAATTCATAATTAATTGAATTTAAATCAGCTCAAGGGAAGATACTTAAGCCATTTCTTAATTAATTTTATTAATTACAAGTCATATTATTCAATCACTATAACTAGTATAATTATTACATTGTTATCTTTATAAAATCATATGCTAGATAAACTTGCTTGAAATTACAATAACACCATTAAGTGCTACAGTACATACAATGTCCTGTCTAACTCATTCCCAAACCTGAGGATAAAAAAATTTATCCCTTCAACTTACTATAAGCTAAATGAGAGTGGATAGACAAGCAGCAATACAATGAAATACATAGCACGGATATACAATTATAAAATTAAGTTAATCAGCCAGCCAATAAATACGAAATACAATTAGTGTAGGCCAAGTAAATGCACATGACATGCATTGGTACCAATATTGTAGCTCAACCTAGCAATTCATCCAGTTAATCAACATACCTAGGCATTTGGATATAATGTCTAAGACCAAAGAGGTAATGAGGAGCTATTTGAGAGTAGGACCCTCAAAACTTAGTTGACAAAAACCATATGAAATGGTTTAGAGATGCAATTCTATATGCTCGAAAATCAAGTGGTTTACTTGGTAAACTCAGCTTTACTTAGTAAACTCAGCTTTACTTTCATTCAAAACTCAACCTAGCAAAAACTCAATCTCATTAAACTTAACCCATAGGCTTTTTTCGTGTCACATCATAAATGCATCAAGTCACATAACAAGCAATACCCAGCTAATTCAAGCAAGCTTACTCATTACTTATATGTGCAACCTTTACTTGGTTTCATTGTCATTTCTATGACCTCAGTATCGAGTTCACTGAAGTGAACACCTTAGGAGGTAGGGTTACTATCTAGCTTTTCCCAAGTGCGAATCCCAACATACATCATATAAACATTAAGCAACACAACCACAACAATCAAGTCCAATATCAAAACATGTTTCAATTAGTAATGGTTATAAAAAGAAACATCACAAAACTCACCAACTAGCATATCAAACTCACAACCAAGCTTAACCAGTCCAAACATTACAAAGCATGCAAGGTTAGGAGTAGACATAAGTCTACTTAAAGCACACAAATATCCACTTTCTTGGGCTGACTGTTCATTCTTAAGCTTATTCATTAGCACGAGATTCCTCTTCAGCTACTTCACCTATTAAGGATAAATACTACTAAGGTCAATATATATATATATATATATATATATATATTTTACCTTGGTATTAATTTGTTGATTTTAAGTTTGTTCTTATTAAGAGAATAGTCGTCCAAAATTGCCTCTAATGTAGTATCTAATTCAGCCTCTAAACTATCCTCTAAATTATCTTTTGATTTGGGCTAATTTCAAAATTTCTAAATGAAGGTCATTTGACTTGTATCCTCAGCTCTATTAATTAAGAATCTGAAGTACTTCACTTGACTCAGTCCTAAGCCTAATATACATAAGAACCCCTAATTGTAGCCTTTGATTCTTTCTCTATTTTAGCCTTTGATTCGACTAAAACATTATATTCACTTATAAAACCCCATACTTCCATATTTACTTTAGGTTAGTATATTTAAGAAATATAACAAAGTACTTACCTCATACTTCAACTACCAAATTATAAAACTAGTTTATATATCAATAATTAACTATATAAGTTGTCATATAGGCAAATAATAGAAAATTTCACAATAAATAGTATTTATATATGTTTAATTCCCTAAAAAATACTGTAAACTCATAAAAATGTATAGTTTAAGATTAGATGATTGTAACTCTTAAATATAACCATTACATATATGTTCTAAAATATCAATTTTAAGCTTGGTTTTGCTAAAAGTTAGCTTAAATTAGGTAAATAAACAAATAAAATTATAAGATCTAAACTAAATACTTCCAAATAAGCTTAAAAATTCTTTACAAATTAGATTCATTAAGAAATTTAATAAAAAAATCCCTTAGAAACAATAATGTGGAAAAGACATTGAAAGGACATGAAGATCACCTAATAAAACCTCAAGAAGTTATTATTTGTCTTGAAGTCCTCCATGTGTCCCTATATGTGCACAAATAGAACAAATTAGTTATCCTAAAGTAGTGCAAGTACTACTTATTGTATTGTCAATTGACATTTGTTCCTAGCATTTAATATGCAAGATAAAAACATGTAAAAATAAATCAAATTATGTAGATAGACAATCAGAATTTTAGATTTGATAGTTGGCAACTAACAGAGGAGAAGCACAATCGATAGTTGAAGTGCGTGCAACATGATTCTTCCTTCAACTTGGCCCTAAGGAAAAAGAAAGGTCCTAATCGATCAACCTAACTGCTCAATGATGCCCTTGCTAAAAATAATCTTTTATGCTCAAGATTAGATCAACTTAGCTATTACTTACGCTTACCTATGTCATACAAATGCCTCGAACACTAAATGTTAATTCAACCTAACAATAGGTAGTACCTCACTTGTCGGTTGAGCACCTAAATTGTGACACATCTCATCTCTTACTCAGGCTTGAAGTCAACTAAGCGTAATGAGATGCCTCTTGAAGTTGTAACAGACAATCCAAACACCAACTAAAGGCCAGACCACAACTTTAGCGTGGATGTTTAGAGGACTGAATTACCTCTCCTTATTGACCAATCGAAAATGAGAGTGGGGGAGGGGAGAGAGGCCAGTTTTAGTGGTGCATTTTGCCTTATGACTTAAGTTTAAACTTAGCTAGAGTCTACACATTGAAAGGAAGGCAAGAAGAGCAATGGATAAACATAGGGACTAATTACACTCCCATGATCCTCCCTAAAATCTACTTTACCATAGTTAGAAATCCAAGGAGTTGAAGGAAAATATTTTGTTTTCCATATCCATCCTTCCCTTTACTTGTAAATACTCTAAAAGCCCTTAAAGTAAAGGATCTAGAAACTTACCTTTATACTTATACTCTCTTGTTGCCATTATCAGCCACCTTTATATACATTACTAATATAAGTGTTAGAGTGCATACGTCGGAGCAACCTCTAGTGCTCTAACAACTTGTATGTTCTTTTGTAGATTCTTTAAGACCTTTGCCTATTCTCTTCTAGGCCACATTTTGTTATGGTTGGGAAAACCATAATTATAGTCGTGATAAGTGGATTTTCAATTATATTCATCAATTGATACTAAAATGGTCTAATATAATAAATATAATCAAATTAGATTCATGGATATTGTCTATGACTGTAGGAAAAAAGCTTCACCAATTAATTATTGGTCCTTATCTTCATCTTTGGGAAAAGCAAGCATTGTAGTGGATTTTTTGGTTAACCAAACACATGAATATGAGAAGATGTTACACCTAGAAATGTTTTATATTTACTAAAACATGATCAGTAAAGATCTTATAATTTTAGGGCGAGAAAAACTATTGATAGACTTATGCAAATTTTCTTTTTTTTTTTAATGCAAAAAATGGGTAAAAGGGCATCACGATGTTGGCAAAGTGTTTTAATCAATTAAGAGGTGATTGGTAAGAATTATTTATGGCAAGAACGAAGGGTAGATAAAGTCTAAGTTTTCAAAGATTATTAGGTTCCTTCATTGCCTAACTATTTTTTAAAAGATAGAACGGTCAATGAGGAGTTGTTAGACATGAGAGTTTAAGAGCTATAAAGTTATGCAGGTCAGGAGTGGATAGTTACTATAAATCACATCTATTGGATGAGGATGGAAAGAAAGCAATGCCTGATTAATTGGATGTTAAACGTGAGAATGCTGTTAGAGTTGTGTGGCTAAGGTGCAAGGATGGCCAATACTTAGTTAAGTTTAGGTATGTTCTACTTAAGGACCAAGATGGAACACCTAAGGGTTGAAAAGCATCATCTTCATTTCATCAAGATGACATATTGTGGAAAATTGCGTAGAATTCAAATTCATGCCAAAAGTTAAACATTTTTTGTAGAAAGTTTACTCAAATGCTTTGGTTAGTAATTTTAATCTTTTCAAGAGGAAAATAAAATCAGACTTGTTGTGCTTGTTTTATCAAAATGTGGAATCTATTAAACATATATTTTTATTGTATCCTTAGACAAGTAGGATTTGGTTTCATTTTTTTGGTTATTTAATTGATTCTAATGTTATTAAGAGGGTTGAAGATTGGCTCATTTCTATTTTTAAGATGTACCTTTTGAACAAAGACAAAGGAGAGGAAACTCTTGCAAAAGTGTTTTACCCTCTATGACATATATGGAAGGAGCAGAGCTCTAGCATTTGTGAGGATTCTCAACTAAAACCAGTTGCAACTATCAGATAAGTGGAGGTATCGACAACTGAATTGCTAGCATACAGTGCCAGCTCTTTAAAAATGTTGTCAAGATGCTCATTGGTGCAAAAATGTTAGAAGCCACCATTTGATGAAAAGAGGCAATAAGCCAGTATCATAATTGTTGCTCAAAATAGTAGTAGAAATTTTCTAGATGCAGTCTCGTCACCTACTATCATGAAGGATGTTGAAGTCATAAGCTACTTTGTCCAGCTTCCAACATTCCAAGATATTTGGATGGAATGCAATTGAAATTGAATCAAACAATTCTAAGGTTATCATATGTCTATTTGATTTAAAGTCATGTTCTTGGAACTTTTTCCCCATTATTTATAAAATAAGGTTGTTATTGAAGTTTTTTTGTTCGTACTGAGTTTAATTTAATAAATCATGAATGCTTATGGCTATCATTCTAAGACAAAAAGGCCAATATATTTTATATGGGATATATCCATCCCCATCCCCTTTGTGATTTTTGTTATTTGCAGATTTGAGATCTTGTCATCATGATATTTATATTGATGATTTTTCTCATTAATAAAGTTTTCAGTTATGGCAAAAAAAAAAAAAAAAAAGGACTTGTGTAGGATGCAGATCTTGCAAGTCTTAAACTTAAAGTGCTGCTATGCTACTATTTTGATTATAGATACATACATACATACATACATACATATATATATATATATACCTTTACATTAAAAAATGGTTAAATTGTAAATTCATACCTTATGTTTGCTTATGTGCACAATCTTCTTATCTTTAAAATTATATGTTTAAACACCTTCAAATTTTCAAGGAAAAATGCATTTAGATCCTTTTTAATTATACTACCATTAAATAAAATAATGAAAAATTACTAAAGTTAAAATAGAAATACATAAATCAATGGCAAAATGGTCATTTATGTATATTTAAACACACTTTTTAAAAAAAATTAGGGTCAAAGAACAATTTCAAAGTTAAGGTGTTTATTATCATATGAGGCAAATATAAAGTGGTGTGTTTAGAACTAAAAAAAAAAAAACATCTATTATAATATATAATTTTGGAAGCCTTTATGTTATAGTACCTCTTTAGTATTTCCTAAGAAGTATACTTCATAGTTTTAGCTTTTCATTAAATGTTATGTCATTTTCAAAGAACTATGGCCTTTTAAATATACAAGTAAAATATTATAAATGTAAAGAGTTGTATTGTTTTGCATCAAATTACATTTTTTTCCATAGAAAATTAGGATAATGTTGTAATTATTTAAATTGTTTCATCATTTACATCAAATTACATTTTTTTTAAATAAAAACTTCTTTTTTCTAATGTAATTCTTTGATATTACTTTTTGCCTTTTTTTTTTATTATACCTTTCTTATATTAACTTTTTGGTCATTATTCGTTAACTATTTTTATCAAAAGCCATTGACATAAAGGAATAGTTTAGGCAATAACAATTCTTTAAATATTGCAGTAACTATTTATATATGTTAAAACTATACATTTACATTAACATGCACTTTTGTCATTCATTTCTCATCATTTTTGTTATTTGTGTATTTTCATCATTAATATTATTTTCATATCTTTTTAATAGTATTATTTTTAGCCATTTATAATTTTTTGTTCTTTATAATTTAAACCTTTTCATTATTAATATCTTTTTGGTAAATAACAACTGTTATATTTTAATTATATGCAAGTAGTATAACCTCAAAAAGATAAAATTACTTATAAAAGAGTCATAACTACTCTTTATATGACCTAATATAAAATCTACATATAAAAGGGTTTTAATTAGTTTATATTCAATTATGCACCATACATATGGGGTAGATGATGAGTCTTACTACTATGACCTAGAAATAATGAACTCAAGGTTTATAATAATTTCTTGAAACTTAGATGCACAAAATGTTATGAGATAGAAAAAGTGGATGTTGGTATAATGAATATGTATGTACATATGTATATATATATATATATGTATACTTTTATACCCATTATAATTTGATTTTTCAATTTTAGATCATATATGGAAGGTTTAGCATGTTGATTTCTAGGCCTTAAGATTGTAATAGAAGTGTAGACACTCTATTTTTGCTCTCTATAATTTAAATTTTTTTTTATTTTCCTCTTTAAAAAAATAATAAGGAAAAGAGAACTAATTTTAGAAATATAAAAAAGAGAAAATTCAAAAAGTATAGGAAAATTTTGAAAAATTAAAAAAATACAAAAAATTAGGATTTTTAGGAGCCTTGGGTCTTAAGTCACTTATAGGGGATCATTTCTAAGGTTGAATAAAATCAAAGTACACATTTGCGATTCAATGGTTTCAAGATATATTTGAGAATATTAATTTTTTAAAAAAATTTAATATTTGTACCATGGTTGATTTTAAATATTTTTTATTCATAAAATTAAGATTAATTTAAGTTAATCATAACTTCAAATGACACTTCGATTAGACTTAAATTAGTCGATTTATGAGAAAAACAATTTTTGAGTTAACTATGCAATCAATGGATCGAAGTTCGTAAAACAGTTACATTTGAAAATTATTTTTAACATATGTACACTAACCTTAATCATAGAAATTACTGCACAGTTGGTTTCCAAGGAACTGGTCAATTTGGATTTGATTTAGGCCTTAATTGATTTTGGGTTACAAAATCGATCCAAATCACTTAAACCATTTAAAGAAACCTAAGTTGCATAACCTAATGAGAAAAAGCCAATAGTACAATTGGCTAAGGGATGCACATGCTTTACTAAAGATTTAGAGTTTGAATCTTAGAATGCACAATGTGCGTTTTGTGCCCACGTAGTGCCTACATCATCGTCTCTTTCACCATTGAATCCCAAATTTTCCTCCTTTAAACCAACTTACACCCCATACTTCACCATGATTTTGCATGAGATTTCTACACAACTCCACATGATTTCTTGATGTGATCTTGTTCATTATATGGCCTACTTTCTATTGAACCTAAAAATCAATCCAAATTAATCCATGTAGGCTTCTATTTTTATCATTAAAATAGGAAAAAAAAAAACTAAAAGCTAGAGTTTAATGGTTATTGGTACACCTTCTAAGTTTGTTTAAGCTTGGGAAAGTATAAAAGGGGCTTCTTCGTCCCCATTTGAGCATCAATCATCACCCAAAGCACATTATATAAGCTCGAATTTGAACTTTCTCTCTTTAGCTCTAGTGCCCAAGACTACCGCGATCTTCTCTCTAAATTCTCTCCCTTTACAACCAATTTTAACCTAAACTACCACTCCTAAAAGACCTATCACCTCTTAAGCTCTCAATCCATACCATCCTTGTGTTGTAAAACCACCTCAAACATGTATCTCGACCACCTAGGGTTAAGTAGCAGGTGGGCCACTTTACAACTAGCATCGTCATTGCTCTGAGTTACCAACCACTACCACCTTCATACTCTCCACCCTTTAGAACCCCAAAACACCTTGGTTGTCATAGTTTGAACACCATCGCTATGCACCAATTTTTGAAAACACTAAAATGGCCATTGGAAGCTACAACATTGATTCTAATCAAACTTTTGTCAATGATTTCTCATGAAATTTTGTTCCCCATTCAAAATAGCTATTGGAAGTTGCCATAGGCAGTGGTTTAATTGTTGCTTCTTCTTCTTCTTCTTTACCTTCGACCCATTTGTGCCATATACCCATATCTGCCTCGCTATAAAGTCAATTTGGCCTGCACCCCTATACCTAAATCTAACCTACACATATCTAGCCAATCCTAAGTCCTCTCTTCTCTTATTTCTTTTCCTTTTCTTTTTTATTTATTTGCTTATGTTTCTTTTGTGCGTGACTTTTTCAAAAAAAAAAATGAAAGAAAAATGCAAAAATATAATAACAAAATTAAAAAAAAAAAAGATTTACAAAGGCATTTCTTTACTAAACATTTTTTAAATTTTTTTTTTCACTTGCTTCTTTTAAGAAAAAAAAATGAAAGTTTTTCCTTCATCACTTAGAAAAAAAAGTTCATAAAAAATTAATTAATTAATGAACCTTTTTTTCATAATTAAGGTTCTTTTATGATTTTTTTTTCAAAAAAGAAAAAAAGAAATTAGGAACCTTTTAGATTTTTTCATAAATAGAACAAAGTGGATAAAAATGTAAGCCTAATTGATTTTCAAAATTAAAATAAAACAACACACTAAAAGTTTTATAAAATAAACTATAAAAGTCTGATCCCAAATAGCGAGTATGTGAGTATCACATCCCAGCTTAGCACAATATGTAACATAACACAGGAATACCTATTAGAAACTAAATTTAACCTTCCCATTTAACAAAAGATAACTTTATTATATGACAAAAGGATGCTAAAACAAAGGTCAACTCCACTTTAGTTTACAACTTATATGTACGCCTCGCTATTTACATCAAAACATGAACTCTTTTATTTTTTTTCATCTTTGAAATAGTAATTCTTCTGACTTAGTGCAAGATCCTCTCAAAAGAGGCCAACTTTGCTTAACACTCTCAAAAATGCATTCCCCCTAGTGTTAGGCTCATCATGTTCTCGTTAACTTAAGGATAAAAAATTTTATCCCTCCAACTATTGGAGCTGAGTAAGAGTACATAACAAGAAGCACAATCTAGACAATATCATAAATCATACAGTTCATACAACAATAGCAGTTTCAATCTTTATTCTTACATTAATCAAGTTAAGTATTTGCATGTTGTTAAACTAGTCCCGAGGGATTAACTCAAGTATGTGATAAGGTTAAGGGTCAAGGGGTTGAATCAAGTTCAACTGAGGGTGAACCAGGGTCAAAAAAGTTAAAATATGACTCATTTTTAATTCCTAATGTATGTAATTTTATATTAATTCTCTTGCATTCTTTCATATATGAACGTTTGATGCAACATGGTAACTAAATTTTGTAGGCCTATATTATTTGATCATTATCTATGTATATATTACATATTTAGGAAAATATGGCTCTTATATTGGCTATGACTATTTGATTCAATTATACCCATATGTAAAAACATTATTCATTTTACAATAAAATTTTATGTATTTTGCTTGCATCCTTTTGTTCCCTTCCTTATTTCTTTCTTTTTTTTAAAAAAAATAAGTGAATGGAAAAGAAATAAAAAATAGAAAGTTATTAAATTGAAAATGGCATGGAAAAGAAACAACGTTACTAGAAGTCCATTGAGTGAAGAAATAGGAAAGTGAGGATATTGAAAGCATAAATGTCATTTAGACTTTTCAGTTGTCCCACATCATTTCTTTATCACCATGTCCTAGAGTGGATAGCATATAAATACTAACTATTAGTGTAGCGTTATATTTGTATACACAAAAATGCATTGTTGCATGGGCTAGCCAATTTTATATGGTGGCTTAACATAGTAATTATAGTTTTTTATTTAAGTGGCTTGATTGTACTTTCACCCCATAAATCAAGCTGAGCTAGAGGGTTAGTGGTCTAACCACTCGAGCTTTCCAAGTTCATCTAGGCTAATGTTAAAATGGTTATATGTAATGGATTAGCCCATCTTCTTAGCCAGTTTCGGTTCAAACCAGTTAAACCAACCAGGCCAGTTTAGTTTTGAAAACATTGAGTATTTGTTGCTAGTAATGCAATATGCTATACTCATATACATAGCATGCATCAATATCAATATCTTAAGCTCACCTATCTCTTACATCTAGTTAATCGACATACTTGGGCATTTGGATGTAATGTCGAGGAACCTAAAGACTACAAGGAGTATTTTGGGAGTAAGACCCGCAATCATGATTCTACTAAATCAGACTATAAAGAGTAGTCAAGTTGCTGGAGCAATGTGAATTTATATCCTTTAAAACCAACTTCATAAAACCTTTTTTTTCTCAATCATTGAAAACTTCATACTTTGAAAATCTCAACTTGTAGGTCTCTTTTTATGTCATGCCATGCTGTGCATCGCAATGAAGTATATCATTTAATACAACTAATTTTTAAGTTTTATTTAACCTAGTTATCTAAGTCTAGTTTTCAGACTCTCCCTAGTGAAAATCTAATCTTTTACTTAGAGTTCACTTAGGTAAAAACTCAAAAGGTAGTGTTAGTTCCCACTTTCCTCTCTAAGTTGGTACAACACCCAGAAAACATCATATCAATAGCAAACATCATATCACAACAAATTAACCAAGGTTAAGTCATGTTCAACTAGCACAACATCAAATAACATGTAATGTTATGAGCAGAAACAAAGTCTACTTTAAGCATGGGTTAGATTTACATGCCTAGTATTAGTGTAATCTTGAATTTATGCATTGAGATCATGTTCCTCCTCAGCTATATTACCTAAAAGATATATACATGGGACCATAGTCAACTACAGTCTAGATAGGGCCTTATTTACAGCTAGGGTTTACAATTCAAAGTGTGTGTTTAAGATAGTATTCATCTTAGCTAGCTTGTAATCTAGTCTCTAAATTATCCTCTGATTCAACTTTTAAATCGAGCTAATTCTAAAACTCTTAGACAAATATTATTCACGTGTATCCTCATTCCCTATTAGCCCAAAGACTCAACCATACCCTTTGTTTTCATGTTAAACTCTAATTACATAAATGCTACTCACTATAGTCTCTGATTTGATCTTTGATTATGTGACACATCAACCTATCATATTACTTTAAGAACTACTTTTTATAACCCATACTAAATTCATATCAGTAAGTGAGTTCATATCAAAATAAGACTATCCAATGTTATCTCATTAGAGTACCTTTATCATAAGTTACCAAATTTACAATATTATCTAAAATATAAGTAAATATGAGGAAATTACCTAATAATTTGTATACATAGCCAATTAATCTAATGAAAAATACCTTAGACTCACAATATTATATCCTTTAAGTTCTAACCATAGAAAGTACCAAATTGTCATATTATATAGTTTTTCTTGAAACTACCATTTTTGGTCCTATTTTACCAAAAATTATCATAAAATAAATAGATATTCATATTTAACTTTAATTATCATAAAATAAGTAGATATTCATATTTAACTTTGGGAGTAAAATATAATACTTATATTAACATCATGATTGATAAGAAATTACTTCATGTGGGTTTTATTAAAAAATTGACGTAAAAACCCCTTATTTTATTTAATTAAAAAAACTACAAGATTAATCCAATTAAATTATGATAAATAGTAAACATAGAGAGTCTTAAAAATTCTTATTACCACAATTCAATAAATAATATAAGTGTGTTATATGAAAATTTTCAGCCTAAAAAAATATTATTTGATTTTTTGAAAAATTAGTTAAAAATTCGTAATAAAAGGGTGATATCTTAAGCAACTACCATAAAAATTTAATAGTTCAATAAAACAAAATTACTATATCAAATTTCATACAAAATAACTCCTTGAAACAAATTTTTATAATTTTCTCATTTATTTTATCATTTTTAAGAAATTATTGAAAGGATGGTAAAAAAACACTCACCAGCGTATGGTGCTCTAGCCACCACCCTATGTCAACTCATCTTCTCTCTCCACCACAAACTTAAGTCCCAAGTGCCTCCTTGTTAGGTTGCCCGTAGCTTTAGGAACCATATTTTTCCATAATTTCCTACTATTTTTGCTAAATTTTGTAAAAACACTAACCTAGTGTGTTTGAGAGGATTTCTTAGGTTTTGTTTTGCTAAAATGAGCAAAGTTTGATCTCACATCTTCTTTTATAAGAATCCAAATGGTGGGAAAGCAAAAAGTATTTTACATGTGTCAATTGTTAGTATATTAGATGTTTTCTCAATAAATTAATTATTATATTATATGAACAACTCATCTCACTTACTTTTCCAAATGTCTAAGGGTATGCCACACAATTTCTAGATTATTCCAAGTATGTTTGCTATTTTTTAATAATTTTCCTTTAATTTATTATAATTTTGGGTAATATTTAGTATATTATATTAATATATTTACATATCAGGTACATATAATGTGTATAACACTATTATATAATTACAATACATGCTATTTAACTCCAAAAATTATTTTTATAAGTAAAATAATTTATCTCTAAAGTCTTGTAATCATTTAGAACTCAAATTTCGAGTTTTTGATAATTATCAAACGTACTTAGTAAAAATATGGTTTATTGAAATTAGATTTTCTATAAGCTTTATTTTAGGAAATTCATCTTACTCGGTCTCTTATGCTAACTTTTGTGACTTTATATTAAAATTTTATTCAATTCAGACAACATTTTTTAGAAGCCTTAAATCATTGCAGACACCCTTACTTATTTCAATACTGAATTGTTAGGGTCTCACATTTTACTATCCTTACGAAAAGTTTCATCCCCAAAACTTACTTATGTGATAATGGGTCTATTTGTGTTTAAGATACTTTCCTACTATAGGTAATTACTAAATAAATAAAATACTAACCTTAGGTAAATAATTTAAGGTATTGTACTTTCATATGGTCCATAGACTCCCACGTTGACTCATCTACAATATGCTTACTCCACAGCACCTTAACATACTTGACATCCTTATTTCTTAGTCTCTGGATTCTTGTATCCAAAATTTATATTGGATGTTCCATATATGTAAGATTTTCCTTTAATTCCATTAGTAGATTACCCAATATCATTCCTGAATCTCCTATAAACTTATGTAGGGTTAAGACATGGAAAACACTATGAATTCCTGCCATTTCATTTAATAACTATAGTTCATAAGCCATCTTCCCATTCCTTCTCTTTATCTAATAGGGTCCTACATAATGAGAGCTCAACTTTCCTTTGGTACCAAAACCTCATACACTTTTCAATGCCCTTTAGAAATACCCAATCACTTACTTGAAATTCTAATTCTAACGGTTTTCTTCTCACATCAGCATAGCTTTTTTATAAACTTTGTGCTGTTCGTATTTATTCCCTTATCACTTGTACTTTCTCCTTAATATCCTGTAACATGGTTGGTCTGATTGTTTGTTTATTCCCTATATCATCCCAGTAGATTGAGGATCTGCATTTAGCCTACATAATGCTTCATATGGAGCCATTTGGATAGTGCTATGATAGTTACTATTGTAGGCAAATTCTATCAACAGTAAGTGATCAACCTAATTTCCTTTGAAATCTAATACACAAGCTATGAGCATCTCTTCCAAAGTTTGTATAGTGCGTTCTAGTTGCCCATCACTTTATGGATGATATGTAGTGCTAAAATTCAACTTGGTTCCCATTTCTGCTTGTAAAGATTACTAGAAACAATACATGAATCGGGAATTGCGGTCAGAAATAATTAACATCAGAACTCCATGCAAATGAATTATTTCCTTAACATATACTTCCACCAATTAAGGTACAATTGTAGTATGCTTTAATGCTAGGAAGTGTGCTAACTTAATAAGTTTATCAACCACAAACCATATCATATCATGTTGTTTTCTTGTTTTGGGTAATCCACTTGTAAAGTCCATTGTCATGTATTTCCATTTCCATTTAAGTATGGGAAGAGGCTTTAGTAATTTGTCTAGCTTTTGATGTTCCACTTTCACTCTCTAACAAGTTACACATTTCAAATTGCATTGTGTTATATCCCCTTCATTTTGCTTTACCAAAACTTCTACTTCAGGCCCTTATACAATTTGTTGTTTCCGGGATATAAGGAATATCTTGTATCATGACCTTCTTCTAAAATTAAATTCTTAACTTCTACATCTGTTGGTATACATATACCCTTCCTTTGAACCTCAATATCCCCTTATTGTCAATTCCAAAGTTAAGGTAGTTATCTATATTGTTCCGAATACTTTGTAGTTCCATATCACCTTGCTAAGGTTCATGCTTTTAAGGAGTGTAGGTTACATTTCTAAACTTGCTAAAATAGATCCGTTTCCTTTAGTCACTACCTCTAGATTCAACTTTTCCATTTCTTCAATCAACTCATTTACCTTTCCGAGGTGGTAGTGAATTGAGAGATCATAATCCTTCAACAGCTCTAACCTTCTTCTTTATCTTAAGTGTAATTCTTTTTGGGTAAAAATGTACTTAAGACTTTTGTGATTAATATATACCTTACACCTTTCACCATACAAGTAACGCCTCTAGATCTTTAAGGCAAATACTACTACAGCTAACTCCAAATCATGAGTTGAATAATTCTGTTCATGTGGTCTAAATTGTCTCGATGCATAAGCAATCACCTTATCATTATACATCAACATGCACCCTAGACCAATCTTTAAAGCATCATAATTGATTGCGTATTCCTCGATTCCATTAGGTATTGTCAATATAAGAGCTGTAACTAACCACTTCTTAAGTTCTTGGAAACTTTCTTCACACTTATCATCATACTCAAATTTAACTCCTTTTCTTGTCAATTAAGTCAATGGTATAGCGATCTTAGAAAAAACCTATACGAATCTTCTATGATAACCCGTTATGCCAAAGAAACCTCTAACTTTTGTTACTGTAGTTGGTCTTGCCTAATCTGTTACTGCTTTTACTTTTGCAAGGTCAATTGTTATTCTAGTGCCTAATACAATATGTTTAAGGAACCTACTTGTTCCAACTAAAACTTACATTTCTTCAACATATAGCTAATTTTCTTTTGTTGTTTATAGTACCTTCTTTAGATGCTTAGCATGCTTTTCTCTGTCCTTTTAGTATATTAAGACATTGTCTATAAATACAACCACAAACTCATCTAAATATTTCCTAAACACATAGTTCATCATATCTATGAAAGCAACTGGTGCATTAGTCAATCCATATGGCATAATTAGAAACTAGTAATGTCTATGGTGTGTTTTAGAAGTTGTTTTAGGGATATCCTCTTCCTTAATCTTCAACTGATGATATCTCGATTGTAAGTCAATCTTTGAGAACACAATGGCTCCTTTTAATTGGTCGAACAAATCATTGATCTGAGGAAGTGGTCATTTATTTTTAATTGTTACTTTATTCAACTCCCAACAATTTATACACAGCCTTAAACTTCCATTTTTTTTTTCTTGATGAAGGGTACAAGTGTACCTTACAGTAACATGTTGGATCTAAAGCCTTATGCAACAATTCCTAGATTTGCTTCTTCAGTTCTACCAATTTAGTTGGTACCATACGGTAGGGGGTTTTAACGATAAGGATAGTTCCTATGACAAGGTCTATGGTAAATTTAATCTCTTAATCAGGTAGCAACCTACATAAATCTCTATGGAAAACTTCAAGATACTTACATACTACAGGTATGTCCTCCAACCGGGTTTCCTTAGCTTGGGTGTCTATTATTAAAGCTAAGTAACCTATGTTACCCTCATAGATCAATTTCTGCATCTTATTAGCTGAAATTACTCAAGGAGTTGCCTTACTTAAAATTCCTTAAAAATGAAATTCCTTCTTATCAAGTTACTTAAATACTCCCATCCTCCCTTTACAGTTAACATTTACTTTACACCTAGTCATCCAATCCATTTGCGATATTACATCAAATGTAGAACAACCAACTCTATAGGCATCTCATAAGTATCTAAACTCACTTTCTCATCCTTCAACTTATGTTGTATTGCTTGTTCTCCTCCAGACAAAGTTATAAATATTAATTTATACACTAAAGTCTCTATGGGGAGTTTATTCCTATTAACATACTCCTTTGAAGCATACGAATGAGTTGCTCCAATATTAAATAAAGTAAGGGCATAACTATCTCCTATGTGTACTAATCCTAAAATAATTTGTTATAATTATTTAACTATTTTTAGGTACTTCTTAGTTATCAACTATTAGCTATCAGTTACATAAGCATTTTAGGTTATCAAGTTCAAAGATCATACTTGCTATAACCTGGACATCCTTAACTTCATCTCATTAAACAGCATACACTTTACCTTACATCTTAACCCTAGGTCCTTTCCTTCTAGGTCGGTTATTTATATTCTTAGGTCTTGGTCTATTGACTTGATTTTGCTACTGGATTGGTCTTTCCTATTGTCATCCTTCACATTATTGAGTAATATGCCCTTGTTGATGGCATTGGTAATAATATATATCCCTAGGATTAGGGTTTTCTCATTGCTTGGTTAGATGTCATGCCTCTTCGCACCTATAACACTTCCCTCACAATTTTGGGCATTCCCAAGCTTGGTGCTTACTATTACACTTCCAACAAGGTTACATTTCCAAAGGAGGCCTTCTATTCTTCCTTACCAATCAAATAAGCTTCTTTCCTTTAACTAAATTACTTTTACTACTAGAACCAACATTGAACTTCCTTTTCTTATTCTCAATCTCATCTGCAACCTATCAAATATCACGAACTTGCTTGATCAAATGAGTTTCATTTACGATATTAGCATACCTCACCAACTTAGTCCTCTTTAACTCTACTTGGTAGTAAAGATTAAGTTTGGCATTGCACCATTTAACTTTGGCGACCTCATTATTTTGCATAGCTTTAAGAGCAAATTTCAATAACCTATTGAATTCTCCCTTACATTCTTCAATTGTGTTACCTTAGCTTATTATACTCCTCACACACTTAGGAAAATAATGTTCTAGAAAAGCATCTCTAAATGCAACCTAACTAATAAGCTTTAGTAGATTTCACCTCTTTCCCTTCCATTGGTTATTTGTACCTCTGTTTGACAAAATAACAACTATCCCAACTTTCTTATTTTCCTCTACCTCATGAAATTCAAATGTTTTTTCCAACGAGTCAATCCATTCTTCTACCACCAGAGGATTAGTATATTTTCCATCAAATGGTTTCACTATTCACTACACTGGAGCTAACTTGTCTCTACCTCTACCAACTCCTATAAGTGTGGCCACAAACTGTTATGCCATTTCCATCATATGTTACGGTTGGATAGGATTGGGTTGAGGTTGTTGTGATGGTTCTTCTCTTTGCTTTTTTGGAACCCGATTCATTGGAGGTCTTCCACGTCCCCTTTGAATCATTTTCCTGAACAACACCACATAAGGTTCTACTAGTAAGTACTACTATTATTTTTATTATGCTATGACACTTTATTACTCTAAGCATGGGTTAAATTTACTTACCTAGTATCAGTAGTAATCTTGAATCTATATGACGAGAATCACATTCCTCCTTAGCTATATTACCTAAAAGATATACACATAGTACTATAGTTAATTATAGTTCGAATGGGGGCTTATTTATAGCTAGGGTTTATGGTTTAAAGTGTGTGTTTAAGATGGTGTTTGTCTTAGCTAATCTCTAATCTAGTCCTTGAATTGCTCTCTAATTCAGCTTTTAAATCAAGCTAATTCTAAAACTCTTAAACAAATGTTATTCACATACATCCTTATTCTCTATTAGCTTAGAGATTCAACCAAACCCTCTATTTCCATGTTAAACTCTAATTAGATAAATGTTACTCACTATAGTCTGTGATTTGATCTTTCATTACCTTAACCTATCATATTACTTTAAGAACTAGTTCTTTCTATTACCCATACTATATTGAGATTAGTAAGTGAGTTCATACCAAAATAAGATTATCCAATGTTATCTCATTATAGTACTTTTATCACAAGTTACTAAATTTACCATATTATCTAAAATATAAGTAAATATGTGGAAATGAGCTAATAATTTGTATACATAGCCAATTAATCTCACAAAAAATACCTTAGATTCACAATAATATATCCTCTAAGTTCTAACCATAGAAAGTACCAAATTGTCATATTGTATAGTTTTTTCTCGAAAATACCATTTTTGGTCCAATTTTATCAAAAATTATCATAAAATAGGTAAATATTTAAATTTAGGAACAAAATATAATTCTTATATTAACATCATGATTAACCAAAAATCACTTCATGTGGGTTTTATATAGAAATTTACTTAAAAATCCCTTATTTTCTTTAATTAAAAAAATTGCCAGATTAATCTAATTAAATTATAATAAATAGTAAACACAGAGATTTTTTGAAAATTCTTGTTATCACTTACCACTATTTAGTACATAATATAAGTGTGATATACAAAAATTTTTAGCTCATAACAACATTTTTTGATATTTTGAAAAATTAGTTGAAAATTCGTAATAAAAGGGAGATTTTTTAAGCAAGTACCATAAATCATTAATATTTTAACAAAATAAAATTACTACATTAAAGCGCATACATAATAACTCCATGAAACAAATTTTCATAATTTTTTGAGTTATTTTAGCATGTTAAAGAAATTATTGAAAACTGGATAGTAAAGGATTTCTTACTAGCACATGCTACTCTAGCCACTCTTCGGCCAACACCCTAGGTCGACTCACCTTCTCTCTCTACCATAAGCTTAAGTCCTAAGTAACTCCTTATTAAGTTTCATGTAGCTTTAGGAACCATATTTTACCATAATTTCCTACTAATTTTGCTAAATTTTGTAAAAATGCTAACCTAGTATGTTTGAGAAAATTTCCTAGGCTTTATTTTGGTAAAATGACTAAAGTTTGATCCCACGTCTTCTTTTATACGGATCCAAGCAGTGAAAAAGAAAAAAGTATTTTACATGTGTCAATTATTAGTGTATTAGGTGTTTTCTTGATAAATTAATGATTATATTATATGAACAACCATCCCACTTACTTTTCCAGGTGTCTAAGGGTGTACTATGCAATTTATAGATTATTCTAGATAAGTTTGCTATTTTTAAAAAATTTTTATTTAGATTATTATAATTTTGGGCACTGTTTAGTATATTATATTCATATATTTACATATAGGGTACATATAATCATACTACATGCTATTTAACTCCTAAAATTATTTTTATAAGTTAAATAATTTATCTCTAAGGTCTCATAATTATTCGAAACTCAAATTTCGAGTTTCTAATAATTATTGAATGTATCTAATAAAAATATGTTTTATTGAAATTAAATATTATATAAGTTTTATTTTGAGAAATTAACCTTACTAGGTCTTTACTTTTAACTTTTTGACCTCATATTGAAATTTCACTCAAGTCGAACAACTTTTCTTGGAAGTCCTAAATCATTCTGAGCACCTTAACCTTTGGGACGATTTAAAATATGGAAAAATTTTCCCTCTTTATGCATAAATAAATTTAATTGTATTTTCTTATATTTTGCATGAAAATTAGATAATTCTTTCAAATAAAGAGGTGATTTGAGAAACAAAATCAAATTCGAAAGTTTAAAGTAATACTCATTTGAGGTTTAATAGGATAGTCCCCTAACTTACAATATCTGGTTTCTTGAAAATCTTTTTAACAAATTTTAAAAAATACAGGCTAAAGGCTAAATTAAAATCGATTTGCTTAATTAGTTCTAATTTAATCACCTTTCCCGATTCTATCGAACAGCAACTCAAAATTAAAAAAACAAAAAACAAAAAACCAAGTTTTCTTTAACTTTAGTTGAGGGTTTAAGTTGAATAGGAATAGGGTTTAGTTTAAACTATGAAGGGAAACAAAAAATAAAAAATTTAAGCTTGATAACTTAGTGACTCTATTAAGAACCGTCAAGAGGTCTAGCCACTTAAACTTTCTAAAATTAAATTTATCTTTCTAAATACCCACGTTAATTTATGATTCTTTTCTTGTAAATATTCTTTTTCAATTGTTATACTAACTTTTGCATGCAACTAATACTTAGGATGTTAGGGGATTATTTATTATATTATGGATATAGAATAGATGCGGTTAAACCTAAGCTATCTTAGGATCTTAAGATGGGGGGCCATTGTATAGGCTTCAAATATTTGTGAGGTAACCAACATTTAAGGCTAATTAGGCTTCCCTAATTAAGCTTTGATGTAACTGACAAACCATTTCTTCAAAAACGTGTAAGGTCACAAAACTTAAGGATGTTTAGAGCCCACCCTAACTACATAGACCTTCCTTAACCATGGGTTAATACACCACTTCTAAGAGTTGCAATGCTACTAATATTTGAGTGTCCCAGAAATGTAATTAACTTTCGTACCTATTCCTTGTAAATATTTTTGTACCATTATAATACTTACCAAACTTATATAGATTTTTTTGTAAATGTTAGAGGTATTTTGTAAACACCGAATCATTAATATGGTTGCAACTTAAGAAATGATGTATTAACCCAATATTTCTAGTATTTGTATGCTTCTACACAATAGGCTAGCAACCAAAGAGTCAATAGGTTGCCATATATTTCTTCGATCCAAGAGCAACTTCTAGAAGCTGAAGTTACCTTGTTCAAAGAGAAGCTTAGACTTGCTAAATCTCAAAACTGGGCCTAAGTGACCTAGTCCCAAAAAAAAAAAAAAAAAAAAGACAAAAAGGTCATTGAAGGAGCATTGGTAATGCTAGAGGACATTAGAATTTGGCTATAAGAGTTAGATTAGGAAGTTTGTAAATGTAGTCAAAGAGAGTTCCATGCCAAGAATAAATATTAGGCTCCTTTGCTTTGTTCATATCTTGTATCCATCATATCAAACTAATAAAGATAACCTATTTTCTTTTAAGGTGTCATTCTTTCATTCTTTTACTTAGTATTCCTTATTTGTAAATAGAATCTTTAATAGCATTTATTAAATTGTTGCTCTCTCTCAATCAAAGAAATGTAAATAAATTCTATGGGCTTGTAAATAAAACCCTAAGCAATCAATCCCCCATCCTTATTTGCAATTTGATCACTTTTAAAATAAGGCCTTATCTTATGGGACTTAGGATAGACTAAAACCTTCGGCCTGTTAAGGTAGCCAATCCCAAATACGAATCTTTAATCCATTAAGAGAGTTAAACCTTTGGCCTCTTAAGGCAGCTAACTTAAACATGAGAACTTAACCTATTAAGATAGTCAACCCAAAACCCTTAGCCTATTAAGGTAGCTACTTAAACATGAAACCTCAACCTGTTAAGGCAACTAACTCGAAATATGAACCTTTAACCCATTAAGGCAACTAACCTAAACGCTAATCATTGGCTTGTTAAGCAGCCAACCCTAAACATGAACCCTTAGCTTGTTAAGGCAACTAAACCTAAACATGAGACCTTAACTCATTAAGGCAACTAATCTAAACACAAACCTTCAACCTGTTATGGCAGCTAACCCTAAACATGAACGTTCGATTTAGCCCCTTAAGGTCGACAACCTAGACAAAAACCATTGGCCCCTTAAAGTAGCTAACTCTAAACACAAACCCTTAGCTCATTAAGGCGTCCAAACCTAAACACGAGACTTTGGCCCATTAAGGCAACTAACCTAAGCATGAGACCTCAGCCTGTTAAGGAGCCAATGAAAACCCTTAGCCCATTAAGGTAACTAATGAAAACACGAACCCTTGGCCCATTAAAGAAGCCAACCTAAACTTGAAACCTAAGCGTGTTAAAGTAGCCAACCCAAACACAACCCCTTGGGCCGTTAAAGCAACCAACCCAAACATGAATCCTTAGCCTATTAAGGTAGTTAACTTAAACGCAAACCCTAGATCCATCACATAAACTAAGTCCAAACATAAACCCTCACCCATTAAGGAAACTAAGCCTAAATTCGAACCTCTTATTTGCTCGTCCTCAGTCTCGTTTTGAGTTAGACCCTCTTTTTAGACAAAAGGCAATTTAAAGCTCCTCTACCTCAAATATAAAATCTATAGGACATTAATACTAGCCTACTCAACCTTAAAGGGAATAAATCAAGATCAAGTATAAAAGGGGGCAAAGCAAACTGAAAATCCAAGTAGCATTTGTCTCATAAGTCTAAGACAGGTAGATACAAGAGAAAGTTATTATGAAGAAGAGTATACTATTAGTATTTTTAATTTTGAATTCAAATATAATGGAAGGTGTCTTTTCACATCGAGGCATGTTTTAAGGAATGTTTTAAGAGACTAAAGGGAAAAGTCAATTTTTACCTTAGAGTAAATCAATAGCTAAGGAAATGTTAACTTACTTTTAAAAGAGTTGGAATGAAAAGAGATAACCTATATCTCACACATTAATCATTAAACATTTTAAGAGTTGACTGATATAATAGTAAGGAATTTTAGACTCATTCCTTAAAGGGGGTCTATTTTGAATTTGATACACAGGTCAAAATGAAGTTAGACATTCATTTTTAGTATCGTAAGCACATTTATCCTATGCTAACCAATTTAAGCCTATTTAAGGAGTATTTTAAAACTAAAAACTGTTAAGAACCACTTTACAATTGGGCAACTTAAAGGTTAGGGCATTCTATTAGGAGAAAAGGATAAAAAATTGGTTTGTGCTTACCCTAGTGGTATCGATTTAAAGATAATTTTTATTTTTAATAATTTATTTTCTTTGAAATAACAAAAAAGTTTATAAAAATCTTTTACACAAAATCTAAACAATTTGGGAAGATAATCACTTTTTAGGAAAAAAAGAGAAAGGGGAAGAAACATCAAGAGAATAAGGTAAAATAAAAAAAATAAGAGATAAGAAAAAAAGAGGATAAGAAGAAAGAAGAAAAAAAAAAATAGAAGAAGAAAGAGGCCTCAAAGTTAGGCTTAAATGCAAGAAAAAAAAAACCCAAAAGTACACTCCAACAAGAAAGCAAACCTGAACATAATTCCCCATAGTTCATAAGGAAGGCTTAAACTTAAAGCCCAAACATGACTTCAGGCTTATTAGGCCTCCATGCACATGCCACATCATATTTTGCATCACAAACACAAAAATCCTTACTCATTCTTATTGTTGTGAAGTTTACGAATAATATCCTTCTTGCAAAGTTCAAAGAACTAAAGGATACAGAGGTTGGTTTAGTACGGCTACTTTGATGCCTAAATCAATAAAATGAATTTAGGAGAAAATAAAATGAGTAGTTATGGGTCCTCAGATTGTCCTTACAATGCTTTTTCTCCATATTTATAGCCAAATATCGAGTGTTTGAAACAGTAGTTAATCACATGATTATTCGGACACATAGAGACCTTTCAATTAGGTACATTCCTAAAATATAGGAATAATAGGCAATTATGTAATATAATTGTGCCAAGTGATAATTGTTCTCATCACTTTCCTTAAATTCAAATTAGATACGAATCTATGTTAATCGACATTAGCCAAGAAGTGAGTTACTTTGTATGTCAAAAGTCAAGTTGCCAAATGAAATCCGATTATCAACGTTTGCCCCTTAACTTACGTGGTCAAGGATCGAGGGAATAAATAGTTTAATATTCTGTTTGTAGGGTTGATTGAAAGCTATTTCCTAAATGTCGAGCAAAGTGGGAAGTTTTTTTATTTTCATTTAGAAAAATGGATCATATCCTATGTGAAGGGTTACAACTTTTCAATTTTCCCACCTATCAAAAGACTGAATGGTAGCACGTATGACAACTGTCACTTAAGCTATAATTACACCGTAGGCACTAATAACTATAAATGCCTTGATAACTGTTGAATATCTGTCTTGAAACACATGTCAATAATCCATGCCATCATCTAAGCACTACATCATTTGTATTAGAAACGTATTGTAGTTATGAGGGTAAATCATTCATATTTAAGGAATTTTTCAATATTGAAAACATTTCATCTTCATTCACATCCATAAGCTTTTGCTTGCTTTTGACATTTCGTCTTCACCTTCAAAATCTTCAAAAAGTTCTATGACATTCGTTATAGTCAAGATCAAGTATGGTTTGAAACGTAATTCATTGACTTATTCTTTCAAATTTTGAGATGATTGAGATCGAGGCTACTTCTCTCCCCCTTAAAGAATGAGTGAGACGGCATGTTCCTTGAGTAACTCAACTGACAGTATAGTAGAGTAGTAGGATAAACATGCTTGAATCAACTCCTTTATAGCAAATACTTATCCGAAAGACAAAGAAGGAAGATTTATAGTAAGGTATTTGTAGAATAATATAATTTACTTTAGTGATTCACCAGATGAAGTAGCTAATACTACCAACAAAGTTCTTATTTCCAAATATAACAAATACTGGTAAGATCTTCTTAAAACATAGAATCTTGGGAGGTTGAGAGAAGAGGAAAGTGTGTACTTTCCAAGGGAGTGTGAGTTTCATATCTATCTGAAATATCACAACTTTAAACTGTACTTCCCATTCTCGACTTTTGTCAAGTAGTTTTTCAACTATTTTTTAGTTACATTGAGTATGTTTTCACCAAACACTTATCAACTTCTTTTGACATTGTTTGTGAAGAAGTTGAGATTAGGGCTATGCCTCAATTATTTAGGTACTTCTTTACAATAAGGAGGTAGCCTGATGGTTGGTACTTTGTGGCCATTAGGCAAAAGAGAAAGTTCATAGATGGGTTAGAGTCTAAGATCTATAAGTGGCACCATAAGTTTGTGTTTATCATTTTAGATAAAGAATTAGAATTTTAAGCCCAATGGACTAAACCTATTTGCACCAAGGATATTGAATTGATGCTGAATGATGTTGCCATAATAAAGAAAATCTAAGAAAGAAGAAAAAACAAAATGTTTTACTAGGATGCTAAGAGAATAATAGGGTGATATGAGAATGGGGAGCAAATTTTCTTCAAGAAGGAAGGTATGCTATTAAATAACTACCGTACCGAGTAGAGCTACAAGAGGAAAGCCGTTTTCGTGACAATGGGGGAAGAATAGTTTCCTTTGAGCCTTACTTGGCATGGAACATATAAGTCTTTTATTCCTTGCTTTATTGTTAATGTTTCTACTTTGTATTGGAGATATGAGCATTGGTAACATGAATCCTGCAAAATTGTTGGCTCAAGTAAAAGCTAGGAAGTCCAAGGCCAACAAATGAGTAGGAGCCATGGTAACAATGACTCGGCTAGCTTTTGTGAAAAAAGCTACACAAGAAAAAGAGGCAAAGCAAACAACAGCTCAAAAGAAGGTACCTCATCCGACTGACAAATGTCAAGGTAATGAAAAGCTTAGGGTTGTAGTGACCACATGAGTTGAAGTGGTCTTACATGAAGAAAATATTCTTAAGGCTGAAGAGCTGAGAGATTTTAGCTAAGATGACGGTGCTTGCAGCGAGGATGAAGTTACTCATAATGAAGTTGTCAAGGGACTGTCGATTTAGCCGAATGTTATGTCGAGTCCCAATAAGAGAAGTAATAAGGAGCTTGTCCACTAACCTCCTCTTAAGAAGTCCAAGACTTTGAATGAGAGGACAAAGGAGGCAATGAGGAACAAAGCTTTTGGTATCAACAACGTCAAATTCATTGCTAGCAATGAAGTGGGTGAATACTTTGTTCTACTCTGGGGCTACAGCACTCTCTACACTGATTTGGCGCTGGGTGATAGGATTAAATCCTTGGCTTTGATGGAAGGTGTCATTCTTCCAAAGGATAGGGAAATTGTGAAAAATGACGTCGACATAGTTGATGGTTGTAATAAAGTGTACATTACAGCCAAACTGTATGATGTAAGTATTAATTAAATAGTTTGAATTGTAGTGCATGTTTTATTGTTAACAATCTTGTTTGCTTATAGATCAACGGCCATGTTTTGACGGTATTGGATGAAGCCAACAAAGAAATGAAATAAAAGTAATAATAATAATAATTTTTTTACGTATTATGGCAAGTGGTATAGTGAATCCATCATTTCATATTGTTAACTTATTGCAAAAAATTTAAGATGCACATAATCCCTCAAAGGCTCAAATTGTAGCTATCGAGAATGTGAGAATTAGGATTGAGATGAAGGCCAAAAAATATCAGGATGAACTTGCTGTTGAGAAATTGGCACACTTTTTGGCGATCGATAAAGTCTTATGGTATTCCTACTCACAATATCACTCATACTTAATAAAAGCTCTTTTAATCATAGGGAATAATTCATCTTAAATAAAAATTATTTTTAAAGTTGGGATAAGCACACTTTTAGTCTTTCCTAAAAGTTTTTGACTTATAAACTCGGGTTGAATAAGTAATTTTCTCAAAATGGGCCCTTTTATTGATCCCTCTTGAAACCATTTGACCAAAAGTTTAATTTACAATGTTGAATCAAAAAAGATTTAATAGCTTGGTTAAGGTGTATCATTTGTAAATTGAACTATAATTTTTGAGACAAAAGTTAAGATTGAAAAACAAACTGAGAGTATTTAAGGAAGTTCTCTCTAACTAAACTAATTATAAATTACCATTTCCATAGGAAAGGAATATCAAAGTCATAGATTGTCATTAAGAAGGTCAGCATGTCACCAAATTAACTCTAACATAATTGGGATTTGAAGGTATTTTTCTTTTCCTTTTTATTGTGTCAAGTAAGTCTAGTCTCTCTCTCTCTCTCTTTCGCACGCGCATACGCTCTCTTACTCTCTCTCTCTCTCTCTATCCACCATGCATTTATGGTCTTGACCAATAACCTTCAAGCAAAGAGTAGCCGACCAACACTTAAGAGGGGCTATGCTTAAAAGGTTTTGTTTTCTTTTATTCATTTCCACTTATTAATCTTTTTCCATTTTTATATTTGATAATATATTTTATTAAATTGATTGTTATAGACATTTTAAGAGTTTATAGCTTTTTCTATGGTTTTGAGAAAAATCCTCTTTTAAAAAGCAATAAGACATAAAAGAAAAAAAAAAGTTTAAGAATTCAAATAGAAGTATCATCTATTTTTTGAGAATTAGACTTATATATTTTTATGTAAGATTATACACACTTAATAATAACAAATATTAATTTATTAATTTGCATAAAAAGGCCTTTTAGCTTCTAAAAACAATTACTGATTTTACATAATATATATTTTTAATATTTTTCATTATTTATGCAAGAGCAAAGTTGTAAACTAGAATTTAAAGGTATGTTTACAAAGAGGTGTAATTAAAGTTATCCACAAAATTTATTTGTGATGCTTAGTTTCTTTGTGCTCTTCCACATAACTAATAGTTACATACTATTATTAATATCTATCTAAATATTAATAAAATTTTAACACCTATTATCATTAATATTTGTCTAATATCAATCATACCTACATGTCATTGATCAAAACACATGGTATATCAATATAAATAATTTTTTGATTTTTCCTTTTCCACTATTAAGTAGTCATTAGGGTGGATGAATAACCTTATTGAACAAGGTACCTATCTAGACCCTATTTAAGGGTGGATAAAGAAGGTCACAAAATAGGTTTTGAATAATAATTTTCGGAACCTACTGCCACAAAGTGAGGTACATATATGATGTCAAGGTAATTTATACTCACCTTAAAACATATACTATGAAATATATAAGGAATATATTTTAAGATATCCTATATTTACTTTGTAATAATAATTAAATAGTATTAATAAATAAAAAATTTAATATCATTACATTTTTTTATTAATTTTTTTAAGTTTAAATGAAATAACAACAAATGCTTAGCTTATAATAATAAAACCATAGGGCTAAATGCACTTAAATCTATTGTCTTGTCCTTCTCTCGTCTTTTTGTTTTTCTTTTCGGGTAAAACCTTTTCTTTCTTTTTATTATCTCATTTTTACACTGTTTTCTTCTTCTTTTACTAATCCTAATTTAGTAAGGTATGAAAAGCATATGAGTTCTTATGGTTTAATATATTTTACTAGAATTGCTTAGCATATGGTTTTTGTATTTTGTATATAACAATTTTTTGATTTAATAAAAAATTATTTTGATTATATGAAAAGAAAAAATAAAAAAAAGTAATTTAGCATAACCCAACTAAGTGTTGAACATTTTCAATTGTAAGAACATTATCTATTCTATCTATCAAAATTTCATATTATTACAATTAAATGTGTTGTATATATAAGAATTTTTTAAATTATTACTTTTTGACCAATTAATATAGTTACAAATTTGACATTGATTATATGGTATAACTATATTTTGGAAAAATATAAAGTAAAATAAAAATACAAATATTATAAGATATTTATACTATACCCTATAAAATATATAGGCTAAAAGATGATTTCAATATATCACAAGATAAATTCAAATATAAAAATTTTTGAATTTATAACTATATCTATAAAGGATAATATAGATAAGATGTCATATTTTATCGGTTTATACCCGCTTATCCCTTGTAGTCATCACATATCAATAAAGGCAGCAACGCGCACTATTTCTCCCTTCCGCTCTCTCTCGCACGAGCGCGCACACACACACTCTCCCTCTGCTTCTCTCTCTCTCTCTCTCTCTCTCTGATGGATCCAAGCCCAAACCCGCCAAAGAGCTGGAGCATCCACACACGGCAGGAGATAATTGCCAAATACCAAATCCTAGAGCGCGTGGGCTCAGGCGCGTACGCCGATGTCTATAAAGCGCGTCGTCTATCCGACGAACTCCTCGTCGCGCTCAAAGAAATCCACGACTACCAATCCGCGTTTCGGGAGATCGAGTCCCTCCAGATTCTTCATAACCGTCCCAACATCGTCACTTTGCACGAATACTTCTGGCGCGAGGACGGCGATGACGACGCCGTCTTGGTATTGGAGTACTTGAGGAGCGATTTGAGTGCCGTCATTACGGAAGGCAAAAAAGGGAATAGGGTTTTGGAAAGTGGAGAGAGAAAGAGATGGATGATTCAGATATTAAGTGGGGTTAGGGAGTGTCATTCGAAGGGGATAGTTCATAGGGATTTGAAGCCTGGGAACCTGTTGATTGGTGATGATGGTGTGCTTAAGATTGCTGATTTTGGTCAGGTATATTGTTGTTTGATTTTTGTTTCGGGATGTTGTGCCGTTATAACGTAACGTGCTTTTAATGCGAGAGTATTTCTTTCCGTGCTTTTCTTTCTTTCATGACGTGATGTTGTTGAATGCATTTCTTTTGGGAGGTTTTGGAGCGGTGAAAGTATGTGTTTTGACTGTGGGAATGTTTTCTGCTTATGCTCATTCGTTGTTAAGTGCGGTGCTTTTTGGTTGTAAAGTTGTTGAATGCATTTCGCATGTTACAAGAGTGGAATTGTTGTTGATATGATCAATAGTCGTAAAGTTCAGTGTTAAGTGCATCTTTTGAGAACGTTTTGGGGTGACAAGATCAATGTTTGCAATGTGCGAATGCTTTTGCATATAAGCATTAGCTGTATAGTTCAGACTTTTGTTTGGTGTAAATTGTAATGTTGTTGATTGCCTTTTCTTTGGGAGGGTTGGACTGATAAAATCACCTCTTTTGAGTGCTGGACTCTTTGGATCTGTGATGATTTTAGATTTAAAATTTAGCGCTTTTCCAGTTGTAATGTTGTTGAATGCATTCTTTTGAAGGTTTCTATAACAATGGAAGATTATAACTTCGGTTTTGTGTGTCATAACATGGGTTTTGTCCATCATAATTGAGGTGCGATGAAGACCTATTTCTAATGTTATATGGTTCTTATTAGAATTTCAACATTTAAATGACAAATAACAACATAATAACATTGAAATTCTGGGAAAGAAAGTTGCTGAGCCATCTTAGGATGAAATAATAGCAGTTCACTAGGATATGGATGCTCTAACAGTTTCTTGATTTTTGGGAGCGTTTCCCTATCTTACCATGTCTTGTTCTTGTCACTGCCATATATAAATGTTGGTTCTACCACAGACACAAAAGTGAAGAACTGTTACTCATACAAATACTGAAAATTGAAGATCATCGTGTATCTACAGATTTGCATGGAATGGGGGTTTAGAGTTTATCTACAACTCTGCTTGGGTGGTCCTTGATTTATTATAATGGACTAGTAGAAGGATTTATTATTATCTTTTTCTATGTAATTTGGATGATGTTGAAATTTTATATTAGCAAACAATGAGATATTTGGTGGTTTTTGTCAGGCAAGGATCCTCCTGGAAGATAGAAATATTGCATTTGATTATGAACCACAAGACGATAATCGTACCACTTCCCACGAGGTTAACATTGGACAGTCATTAGAGACAGACATCTCATACCAAGAGGGCTATGTGAATCTAGAGAATGCTGTACTAAGTAGAGATGAGTACTACAGAGAGTTGGATGAGTTCAAAGGTAAAAATTTGAATAATGAAATTGACAAAGAAGCAACTGCTCATGATGGGGACACATCATGTCTTGCAACTTGCACAGCAAGTGATTTGGATGATGATCCTTTCAAGGGTTCATATTCTTATGAGGCTGAAGAGGCTGGTGATAATCAACAGAGCTGGCTCACATCATGTGTTGGAACCCGCTGGTTCAGAGCTCCTGAGCTACTTTATGGATCTGTCGACTATGGACTAGAGGTTGATCTGTGGGCGTTGGGATGCATATTTGCTGAACTATTTACTTTTGAGCCTCTTTTTCCAGGAATTTCTGACATTGATCAGATTAGTAGAATTTTCAATGTCTTGGGCAACTTAACCGAGGAAGTCTGGGCAGAGTGTCCTAGACTTCCAGACTACAAAACTATATCATTTGCTAAAGTAGAGAATCCCATTGGTTTAAAGGCCTGCATGCCAAACTGCTCACCTGGTGAAATTTTGATCGTGAGGAGACTCCTTTGCTATAATCCAGCTGCAAGGGTTAGTGCTGATGATCTTCTTCATGATAAGTACTTCGCTGAAGAGCCTCTTCCGGTTCCAATATCCGAGCTCCATATTTCTCTGACAAAAGATGATCATGATGAGGATTTCCCTGAAGGGTGGTATGACTATAAGGAGATGGACTCAGATTCAGACTTCAATGACTTTGGCCCTGTAAAAGTTACAAGTTCTAGTACTGGTTTCTCCATACAGTTTCCTTGAGTTGTCACTATTACGAGGTGTAATGAATTGTTGTATACAATTTTGGTTTTAGGTACCTGTTAGAGCTAGCAATTTGAATCCTGGAAGGAGATTTATACCAATTGTTGTACACTATTGAAGTTGTTACATGAATAGACATTTGTTTCTAGATTTCTTGTAATTTATATTATGAAGAAAAGTGGCTATTCAATCAATTAGTTTTCCATCATTCCACTGTTCCTAGCTGAGTACTTCACCTCCTGTACCTATCTGAAGACATTCTTGGAGCAGGTCATATAAAGAAAGTTTTAGTTATTGACCCAGAAAAAAAATAATAAAAAAAAAGAAAATAAACTTGTATTTTTAGGTAACTGGACTGCTTGGAGGAGAAAGAGATTACCAGAACTTGAAAGATGCCACAGGTCTGTTGGTGTATCCAGCTGGATTTCTATACATGCGCTCTTCAATTCAATATTTCACAGGAGGTGAGGTCTATCTAGCTCAGGTAGCTTGTATAGGTTCATCTCACTGATTGACTAATTTACCCAGATATTTTAAGCAATTGGAATTGTTTAGAAATTGCGGTATGTATTGAAGGATTGTCTCGTGGTGCAGGTACTTTTATGGCTTACCTTATTTGTTATGGAGAACGCCCTTTCCTACCTGGTTACGGTAACCTCTGAAGTCATTTCATTACAGAAAATGATGCTGAATATATTATACTGACTCGGATAAACTATTTAAATTTTATTATATTTCATTGTGCAGTATAATGTTGCTTTTGGGAGTGGAATTGTGCTGGAACATCTTCCCACAAACATATACTCATCTATTATGCTTCTGTCCCCATTTAACTAACTTAGTGGGCCTCTGATTTGCTTCACCAGATTATCATTATGGGAGCAACAGATCATCAAGTAGTAGAAAGGACAACTGAAATTGTGCCCTACTTTCTTGCTTACTGTTTGATCATTAGCCTCTTCATTCTAATTTTGTTTCCAGGTTTGTCAGGAGAGCTCATCAGTGAGTTCTCTTGGCTCATGTCTGGTCATTTCTTTTTGTGACACACACACGTATTACATCCATCAGAAGCAGACATGGTGTGTCCTGTAATAGGTGGCAGATGAGACATCCATTGGGCATCGTCCAATGCTAGAAGAAGGCTTGAGGTAGTTAGAGCAAATTACAAATAGGTTTGCAAAGATGACCAGTTTTGCAGTGTCTGCAAGCTTTCTTATACTAGTTCCAGCATACCTCTACTGTATTATACCACGTCTGGTACCACTGTTGAGTGTGATGACTTCTTTTCTTCTAGTAGATAATTATTCTAATAGGAGGAGATTCTTTCTTTTTAACTATGAGAACTAAATAATTAAATCATGGTAGTGGAGTCTATCATGCATTTCCTTTCTCTTCTTTTATTGTGGTATGATCAATAAGACCTGGTTGCTTGTGTTATCCTCATATTAATTAGTTGTATTCCTGATGCTTTTTTATTCCTAGTACATTTCTTAGTTGTGATCTTGTGAAATCAGCTATATGGATGGTTTTTTGGGTTATTGATGAAAGTTGTATGTATATATTACAGTGCTTGTGGGGCTATTGCAAATCTTCTTTTTCCCCACAGAATTCACAGGATAGTCGAGTCTCTTCGGGCATAGAGGTAAAAGGAAATTTAGTAAAAAACATACCATTTGTAGGTTATGGCATTAAGTAGATAAATCTCTATTTGATGCCTTTGCTGACTATTATATATATGTCCATACACAGTTATCTAAAGATGAGACTGAACTTAATGCTATAGACATACTTAAAACATCAAACCGTGAGTGAGCAAAAGAAAGTGAGAATCACCATTGCCCTGATTAACCGCGACAACGAGCAATAGCGGCACAGCTACGGCTATAAGGGTTTGCTTCAGCACCTGGCTGACAGTTGTAATAGGAGGCACCCCTTTGGGAGCATGGAACGCTGTTCCTTTGCAAAGCTGCATAGCTAATGTACTGTGAGGTTTGTAGCACCCGCCTGTTGATTTCTGCATCCCAGTTGAATTCGCTTAGTGGCATGCACTCTCTGATGGATCCCTTACAGTGGTTATTAGAGGCAGGTGTCCACACCATGAATTGGTGGTTCCCTCCAGCATCCACTGTGCTGAGGTAGATGAAAAGGGTGGTTAAGAGCAGGGAAATTGGCATGGATGAAGATGGGGAAAATGCCATTTTAGATGTATTTTCTGATTACTACATTTTTCGCCTGGCTTCTTACCTGCTAATTTTATAGGGAGAAGCAATAAGGCAGATGACTTGGTGTGGTGGGTTTCTATAAAATCATAGGGTTATTGTCAGTCCATTATCTATAAACAGATGGGATGTCTCGATCTTAACCCAATAAATATTACTAGTAGTTAAGGTAAAAATGATGTCAACAAAATGTCAATCTTTTTAAGGAAGGCCAATAGAGGGGGAAAAAAAAAGAAAGAAAAAAAAAAAAAAAGGTGGTGTTTAAGGTTATGGGTACTCATATCTTCGAAGAATCTAATATGTTAATGATATCAATCCTCGTAATTTCAAAACCTGTGGTTGCATTAAAGAAAGCCATATTGAGCTCTAATCCAAGTTTGGCTACACCTAACTAGGATAGGTTATGACAATCCAAAAGGAACAAGAAAGAAGAAGAGGCATGTATAATTGGCAATTTGAATAGCTCCAGACATTTTTTATTGCACGTAAGCATTATGCAAGATAAGCAAGACAAAGGAAAATGGTCTTATTAAACTCGTGAGAGCTCTGGATTTAAATATGTTTTGCTTAAACTTGTTTACATTGTTTCGTAGTGGAAGGCTATTGGGGCTGTACAATACAGTGACTTGCAAGTCATCGCCTATCCAGCTATTTCTCCCCTATATACAATTGACTGCTACTATATAATTGCTTCTGGTTCCCACTGATAAATGTATCAGATAATTGATCAATGGATAGCCGGTGGCACATGCTTCATGGCCTGAATACTCACATATCTAATTTAATTCAACTAATCTTAAAGATGGGATTCGGGTCAAGGATCAAGAGCATTTGTCGAAAACTCAACCATTGTTAATTTGTGAACTAGAAGGAAGTTTATATCTGATTATTTTGACTCTGCGCTGTAGTCTAGTCGTAAATTCCTATAACTTGTAGAACTCCAGTTGCTCATGCATGAGTGACCTAAGGTTATCTTTTGCACGCGTATAAGATTCGGAAGGGTCATGTAGATATGAGGAGCACATAAGAGACATATAAATGTACATATTTTGTGATTTTGAGGATATCGGATAAAAAGCTCTTTTTTAAGGGTTCGCACATTATCATCAATCTTTTTGGAATGACTTTCCCTCCGGTTTTACGCTCTAAATCCTTTTGGAATGACTATCTCAAAAGCTCGAGATTATTTATGCTAACCATGTGAGCTTGTGTTTGGCTTGAAAATCAATCAAGGGCTAGGGTCAAGTAATGGTCTGCTTAAGTTAGTTAGTTTACTAACTGTAGATAGGAGAATATAAAAGGCCTTTGGCCTGATCTGCTTACAAAACTGATCAAGTTCAAAAAAATTCAATTTAGCGATAAGTTTAAAAGCTTATTAAATTGAGTATTCAAATCAAGTTCAAAAAAATCCATTTACCATACGTTTTAAAAGAATTGTCAAAAAGTGACTATTTGAAAAAGTATTTTGGAAAATAGAATAAGGAAAACACATATACGACACTTGCTTCAATTTTCACTAATTTTTATTCAATAAAATGTACACGAAGAATGTATTTATCAATAACCATTAAAGCTTATGCATACTTTGTCTGCATTTTCTTTTGTTTACAAGCAATTATGTTGAAAAAATAGAACACAGATGCACTTCTTTTTTTTCTTAGGGGTATTTATTGAAAGGAAAATTATGTTAAAAGGGATTTATAAATGGGACAACATCAAATTTGCCACCGGAACTTTATTTATTTATTTATTTTTTCCAATTTCGTACCTAAATTTTGAAGTTACTAAATTTCTTACCCTATCTAACTTTTACTAGTCAAATTTATACTCCACCTCTAATTATTTATACTTATATATATATTTTTTATGGGCATTTGCCACACTATTTTTTTCAAGACGATGAAGGTAGTAAATTTGATAAATAAATGTTTAATTACATATTACAATTAACAACTTCAAATTTAGGTATAAATATGATAAGTAAAAGTTCAATAGGACATAATATTTCATAATTTCAAACTTTAAGTAAACACCTAAAGTTTAGATAATAATTTTAACATTACCCCTTTAAAAATATAGTGTGTATTTAATTGGCAAACTAGGGTTTAAATCCCACCTTTTTCTTTCTCCAACTGCAAATGATGCTTCTTCCATGATTCAAACCCTATAACCTTGCCGCTGAAGTATCCATTATTAGTTATAATATTACGTGCACTAATTATACGAGTTCCTTTTATTGTAAGTTTTCTTTCATTGAATTTCTCCTAAAGACACATCTATGCTCTGAATTTTCAATGTAATTCTTTGTAAACAAATGAACATGCATGCAAACGCTGAAAACGCATTCTTCATGTGTGCCTTCTCGAGAAAGGAATTGCTCAAAACGATAACACGTATATTATATCCATCTTTTATACCCTGTTTTCGAAATACTTTTCGATAACAGTCTTGAATAATTTTTCTTTTCAAAAATATACTAAAAGTCCATACATCTCTCCACCAAGTGAAACACGTAAAAGGTCATTGGACGCTGAAAAGGGCCATCCTCTCAGAAACTTTTATGTGTGTATTATATAAGCTTTTAACTACAAGAAGAGATAAGCCTTTGAAAGAAAAAGTGATTGTAAGAACAATGTCTACTTGTAGTACTAGTAATAGTAACTGTCATCTCCCATATTACCAAATGGCTGAAACACTACGAAGGAACTTGTGGCACTTGAACTAAAAAGGAGCAAAAAGCTTCACCAATAGACTGTCAGAAGAATGGAAGTGGACGCATCAGTTCTAACACCAAATTATCTTCAAATATGTAACTGCAGAAGAGTGGTCAAGGAGGAAGAACGCAATGTTTTTCATGACTGCTTAATTTAGAAAGCTAATATCCATCCAAGAAGAGAATCTGGAAGATATCTGCCCCTTTGAACATAAAAGAAGAATCTAAAAGATTACATATCCAGATAATCCAACATAACGAATATCTTAAAAGATATGGTGGCAAGAAAGAAAGCACATCATATGCTACAAGAACAATTTATATCGTACCCTATATTAGTTGAAGGCAATTCCTAAGCGCGTGATGTGATTTTTTCTTTTATGATGTACAGAGCAAGAATTCAAGGCTCATAATAATTTCTTTGAAACTAGATGTGCAAAATGAGTTGAAAAATAGGACAAGGTGAATGTTGGTTAACAAGTTACAATTTACTTTTCAGTTTGGAATCACATACGGAAGGTTACAACGTATTAATCTCTAGGCCGAAACTATCTTAATTCCACTTGCCGACATATTTTATTTGTCAATATGAAGGATCTCTTTTTATAGTCGGTTTATCTCATTTTATCTAGGTACAATCTCCATTGAATTTGATTTAACTGAACCAGATCCGTGCCTAGAATTTGTCATTTCATCATTTTGGTAAAGCTTTTTTGGCCCAACAAACGATTTTGAAGGGACAACAACACAATAAGAAAATAGTCAAATGGTCGGACCAATAATCTCGAGCTCCCCTTCAAAAGTGGATTTGCATGCAAGCAAGACTCATTTAAAGCTGGTATCTTTAAACTCTGCAGTTTTGTTTCTTTGTAAGTTAAAGATGCTTAATTACAGTTCGTCTTTATGAAACAAAATATACACACACGATTCATGAGCACTTAACAATGTCCTTACTGTAATTTATTCCAGAAACAATACATGTTATCTCATGTATACCTGAGAACGCCTTCACCATCCCACATTCTTCAGTGATATATCCTCCCCGCGATTCTTAAATTTCCTCAAATATTATTTGCAAGAAGCATCTGTATCTATCTTTCTAACTTGCTCAGCAATGCTTCCAATGGTGGTAGCTCCTGGACAATTTGTTGCCAGTCAGGCATGCCCTACAGTACCAAGCAAAAATAATCTGTCATGTTCACAATATCTAGATATGCCCAAGATGTCATATGGCAGAAGCATAGTGTTGCTTAAATGGTGATGTAGGGACATTTGAGACTCAAATGCGGGTACTTGATGTCAATATTGTGCGTAATTGGTAGTTGACACATCGAAATGTCTAAGCTAATAGATATAGGTATTTTTTTTTATATTTATAACATGATAATTTGTCCATCAATGAGAAAGACACTAATATATATGTATCTAGATTATATGATCACTAGATTCCCTTCAACTCTTTCAGTAAAAGGATGGATTGCATTTAGCTGGATTGCCCTCCTTGTTGCACATAATTAAAGATGCATTTATCTTAATCTTATGCACAGATCAGAAGCATATCAGCATAAAAACGTATTTTTAATAATAGAAGAAATATATCAGCATAACCCAAACCATGGAGAAATATCCAAAAACAGTGAAACTTAAATTCATTATTGCTAAACAGCTCTCAACTTAGCTTACTTTCCCTGATCTTCGTATACGACCATCTAGTCGCAGTATCATATATACATCCTCTCCTGGAGTCACACCCTCAGACTGTTGCTGCTCCTTTATCCACCTAAAACATGGACAAGAAAAATAAGAAGCCAGGAAAAAAGAACATGTATATGAGCACTGAAAACTCCTAGTTAATATCCTCCAGCAAGTTCATATCCTATTTCATTTTTATAGGAAAGAAACATCAGCCCATCACATACCTTTCCCATTCATTTGGCGACACAACTTCAGCCTTGAAACGGATTTCAGCTTTCAACCGTGATTTTGCTGTAATAGATTCAGTTCGTTTCTCAAAATCATCCTAGAATGATGTCATCACATTATCATTAAAAAGAAGAATGCATAATTTTGTACATATAGAATTTCCTAGAAGATGGAATATGCAAATACAGGCCTGGAGCTTAAAAGGATAAGAATGAACAAGCTCTACGTTAGTCCATATGTCAAGGGGGGTCCAACAAGACCAACATAAGCAAAGGAAGCTCATTATGTGTTCAACAAACTTCATTTGCCACAGCTACCTAGCATTATAAATGAGGACAAACGTTGTGAGATTGGCTCAGATTAGCTGACACTATTAATCTGCTAATTGATATGAGTAGGGATAATGAGTTGAATACCAAGAACTATCTAAGCCTCTAAGGTCCTTGTATTTAGGATAAATAGCTCCGCCTCTCTACTAGCATTGCATACACGGGTCATTTTTTACACAACAGATAGCTATTTACATGTGATTTCATAGTGAAACTCACTTTTGACAACTTTAACTCATTGTAAATATAATTGCAAATTCCTCCCGTAATGCATAAAACTCACCGAAAATTGAGAATAATTAGTTTTTGCGATTTATTCAATAATACCATAAACTGTTTGAGGATAAAATTTTGAACAATTTATGCAATACATCTTTGATAAGGTCTATTTAAATATATGAAATACCATTTAGTCTTTGGATGAAGGTGGATCTCCTCAAAATGAAACATAGAATATGTCAACATTCAATGGTATATGCATTGCCAGCTTTAAATTTATTATAGCTCAATAGGCAACACTTGCATCTACTGCCAATATCTTTTCTCTACAGTTCAGTAGGCAATACTTACATCGGGAATCGATATCTTTTACCTTCTGTCTTCAAGTTCATCTCTTTTGCAATGAAAATTCTGACAATCCCTAAATATTATCAGACTTACGGGATTCATTTCATTGTTTTAATGTGCACTATTTCTTATTATCAGCATGTGATATTGCTGTTGTGAGAAATTTTATGATGCACTATACAACTATGGAAAGTATCCATGCATGACTTACTTACCACAGTGGAAGGAAGGGCTGCAGCTGCTTTGGCAGGCACACCAAAGCCCTTTCTCTCAACCGTTATTGTCTTTCCTTCACCCCAAATGACAGGTACTAAAAGAACACCTCGCCGTAGGAGTTCAGTTCGAAACCTCTCTGCCTTCCGCATGGCTAAAGCAACAGTCTCTTTTGTTCCTGCTAAAATGACCTGAAAATGGAATATTATTCAGAATTTTGATTTGTGAAAAATGAAAGATAACAAATTGTTACGACTAGTAATACAATCATCTAATCTAAAAGATTAAACTTATAAATATAATATGAACTATTATATTTATTACTTAACACCATCCCTGACTTGTAGAATGTACTTTGATTGAGACCAATCAAGTGGACAACTTGTCGATTGACAATGCAAAAATTTAAACTCATTATCTCCTACTTTAATGTCATTTTATGACTAATATAATAACTATCTGACTGAAAAGTTTAAGCATGTAAATATAGTATGGATTATTATACTTACTATTTATCACTCAACACAAACAACCTGCTGAGAACAATAATGCCAAATTTGCTCTGACCTGAAGTATAAGAGAAGAAACATACCATGCTAATAACATGTAATTTAAAATTGCATGGAATGCAAAATGATTCTCATAGAATGACATGGATGGTCTTATCAAAAAGGAGAAATTCTATATCTTTCCCCTATTTGGATGTTTCCGGATACTAACACCTAATGCCAAGTCCCTAGATAGGAGGAAAACGAAAACTGGATACTAAATGAAAACAGGATAATCTAAAAAGTCAATTCTGGCTGTTTTAGAGTTCACAAATATGTCTAGAAACATTGGGCGAACCAACTTCTGCCAGCATGACGATTGCATCTTGCATAAGAAAAGTATGGAATACATTTCCACTAATGATCTCATGCTATAATCAGATATATAATAGCATGAATTTCTTGCATTCTGATTTAAAAAAAAAAAAAAAAGTTATGGTAAATGATACTAACCGGCCTGACCGTGTCTCGGAGTTGCACAAGTTCAACAACTCGATTAGTGGAAAGGCGCAAGGGCAACCTAGAAAAAGTTTCATTTCGGGATATTTGTGCAAGTTGCTCTTCTTCTTTTTTGTTGTCCCAGAAAAATAATGCCACAAGAACAACAATACCTGTTGATTGCTGTTATCAAATTAATTGCTGGTATCAAATTAAGTCCTTTTAAGGAGAAACCTTTGATTTTTTTTAAATTTTCACAGAAAAAGTGCCATCATTAAGGTAAAAAGCATGGATGAAAAGTATTGCAGCTAAAGGCAGTTATGCCAGTTTAACTAGTCATGCAGGAATATGAATTACCTCCAATGTTAACGGCAGCATTTCCAGTGGTTTCCCAGAGATCAGGAGCACCATCACCTCCTTGAATTGCACGGATTAGCCTGGGCACAGTAAAAAATGTTGAAATACCTGCAGCTGCAGACAATGCCACATAGAAAAATCTCCTAATTCCACGGAATGGTGCTTGGACTTCACTAATGAGTTTAAGATCTCTCCGGAAACTGTATCCTATATCTTCTCCACCCAGTCTAGCCTGAAAATCTAGCAAGAGAAGTATGAGATAAGATCAAGTTTTCAATCATATAAGAAGAGCCCAGTTGATAAACAAGAGACTCTTAAGGAGGTTTTCCATCTGTGTCTGTGTGGTTTGAGAACATCAGTTTCTTTGAGGAAACTTTTATTATGCCAACGTGGAGATAGAGTGCAATTGTGCAACATAATAAGAGAGAAAGAGAGAGAGATAGAGACGTGAGCAAGCAATACTAAATACCTCTTCTTGCAATTCCTTGAATTCAGGCAAAGCTCTGAAGGAAGCCAAGTCTGGATCATTTAAGATTGTTCCAAATTTAAGGTTATACTCCCTAAGAGCTGTACGTAGACAATCAGCAGCTTTCTTTCCTTCACCTCTGTCTCAATAAACAAACAGATAAATAAATAAATATGATACTTCATAAAAATATGGCACTCAAGATTCAGGAAAAAGATGCGGGAATCTCAGTAGTGCCCAAGAGGGAAAGCACAACCCCTATGCAAGTGTCCATAAAATTGAGGGGAAAGTACAGTTTCTATTAAGGATAATGCTTATGGATGGACCTCTGAATACTCAGACTGGTATAGACCTTTTTCCCGAATATTTCCAAAAGGCAATAACACATGGACAGGGAAAAACATGACAACCTTCTAAGAATTTGAAAGTTAACGCTCTGCGTAATGACTAGCATAGCATGAAAAACTTATATTAAAATCTTCAGGTACTTTGAAAGGTTGATGAGAGTGAAATATTACAAACAAAATATTGAAAAAGGACAAAACAAAGATATAAAAATTTCAGGGAAGAAAGGTAGAAGGGATCCAATAGCAAGGAACTCAAATGATGCCACACAATGCAACTATAAGCTTAAGTACTTACACATTTTCTATTTCAAAGGTTTCAAGACAAGAACTAATCAGTTCAATAAACTTATTTCAGCAAGGATATCAAGTAAGATTGCAGAAACATTGCACATTGCATTCACCACTTATAACGAGCATCCAGTAAAAGTGAAGAATGACTCTCTAGTATTTGCACTAGCCACATTTGACGCCATAAAAGATAGTAGTTTGATCAAAATGAAGCAAAATACATGGAATAATATTGTTAGGAAAATTATCTTATTATGAATTGGTCATCTTCCATTTATTCACTTGGTCAAGTAGTTTTCAAAATTTCCAATATGAAGCATACCTGAGAATGGAGATTTCTGTCTTACAGTACTTCTATGATTGTTTTTTTTTCTTTCTTTCTTTTTTTTTCCATCACTTTGTGAAATGTATTGCAATTTTCCAGATATTAGCAATGAAGAGGAGATACTCATATCTTCAGTAGCTAAGCATGAGAGTTTGTCAAACATGCCGAATCAGAGGAAAAAGATGCTGCAACAATTCCATGGGTTCAAACTTGACCATGTCCTGGAGTTCCTGGAACCAATATTCCCTTATAGAGAAAAGGAGCTGTCTATTGCCTACAAGAAACAGAACTATATCCAAATCACCTACCTGTAGGAATGACAACATGCTTTGTTGTAAAGTGCAGCTTGGGCCTCCATTGCATTTGGATTTAAAGTAAGAGCTGTGTCAAAGTGAGCCAAGGCATCTTTAACCTGTAAAAGTATTGATATGGTGATGAATCATACATTACTGTCATATTATCATATTACAATTCTGACGGCAAGAAACACAATATAAGAGATGATACGCAATGTGAAGAAGCCATCTTAGTCCTAATCTATTGGCCAATATCCATTTTATTATTTTACACCTTCTTGAATATTCAATTGAGTCCTTAACTTTCTTGAATGCTTCTAACAAGATCCATTTGCAAAACATGTTGCCATGGTCAAAGGAAAACACAAGTAAAATGAACAAAATCACTAAATTTTAAAAAGTTATTCTGAAAATGACATAAGCCACCAGCCAAAAAGAAAAGGGCATTAGCCAAAAGGTCTAAAAACTAAATATGCACTTTTTTCCTTGGAAATGTGTCCAAATTAACAGATTAGGCAAGAAATGCCATCATCAACATAGCAAAACTATGAATGGAATTTCAATGTTGATGCAGTCAACGATAAGGAAAGAAATGACTCTGTCATAAAAATAATCCTATCTACCAAGTGCCATTTAAGTGAATAGTGAACCTTAAATGTTTATAACACTTAAATGCTTTATCATGCCGTGATGTTGTGAAGTTAAAATGGAGAGTATAATAGTCTATTCATTCATCAATAAGTCAAGACAGCACATATATACATGTGAACCATTCAATGAACATTATCAATAGCAATCTGCAAATGCAAATTGGAATCAACAAAATGTTTTGAGCCACTTCTAAAGCATCTAAAATTGCAAGCTCGTAAAGGGGCACGTTTGGACATCTCCTCCCATTTCTAGGATGATAAAGCACCATACATTGCTGAAACATCTGAAGATGTATGAAGACTCAAAAACATTGCCTTTCCAATTTAATAAACCAGGCATAGCAAATTCATGATGCATGGATATTCCAAAATCTAGCACTAGTTTGGTACAACCAAGATACTAAGGCAGGAGTCAGGACAGTGTGCCGCCCATAAAGAACGACAGCTTCATTTTCATTTAATTCTCAGCTTTTGCTACCCGAATGTACATAGAACATATTTCCTTGGCATCCAAACAACTCCATGTAGGAATTCAACCAAAGAAAAAACAACCCACAGTTTTCATTACAAAAACACAAGACTGAATTGTACTAAAATTGAAAAGCAACTAAATTTTTTCGTCGAAACAAAATCGCCACACATTACCACAACAATTATTACCCAAAATTCAGTAAGCAGCATCATATGGTAAAGCAAAGCAATGAACACCAACCCGTCCTTTAGAGAAGAGTTGAAGACCCGTGTTAACACATGACTCGGCTGTAGTGTCGCTGGAGATTGTTTCTTGTGAATCCGCGGTTGAAGGAGGAGGTGGCGTTGTAGGAGAAGAACAAGTAATGAGAGATAAATATCGAAACTTGCTTTGCGACTTGAAATGGCTTTGTCTCCATTGACTGGGTTTTGAATTGGGAATTGAGATTGAGAAGCAGAGGAGATGGTGATGGTGGTGGTTCATTGACCGAGATGTTGGTACTGTAGCCATGGATGGTGGAGGTTAGTTGTGGTAGTTTTCTTAATTAAATTTTTTTTTTTTTCTGTTAATTTTACCTTTATCTCATTGCGAATTCATCGTCTCGTAGTGCCTGTATTGGATTGTACGTCTGTGTTGTCGTGTCTCCTGCTGAGTGCTTCGTCTGCGATTTTCATTCATATCGTCATCAACTGTCCACCGAGCCGAGCCAGCCGGTGCTTAAACTCGGACCGGCTCGTAGAGGTACCGTCGCAAACCGGTCCGCATGATCTGACAGTGAAGAGTCGGTTCATGTGACCTTTGAACCGCAATTTTCCTTTTTTTTTTTTTTTTTTTTCCTGTTTTTTAGGAATTTTCTATTTTCACTTTATCTTTGTTATCTTACACCCTCCCCCGTGATTCGAAAATTGAATTTTTCGGATGACTTTTTTTTTTTTAAGTTCGCAAAATAATTAAGTCGGTCCAAGCGTCCAACTTGAAGTTACAAAACTAAAATACAATCGTCATTAAAATTGTAAATTATAAAATTTACTTTTTTGAGAATATCTTGTTCAAATAGAAAGCTAAATTATAATGTAGCTAAAATTATAAATTGTAAAATTTGATTTGTTAGACTACATGTGCATTGACTTAATAAAAATATAAATTACAACGTTACAATAACAAAAAAGAACTAGTTAATGCATGAAAAAAATTAGTGGTAGTAGGAATTTTAATTTTTAAAATTTTTAAGGTTATCTCAAAGGTGTTTATATATCCGTTAGCTGGAATAAGACCATCATAGTTCAATAAGATTTTTTAGAAAATCTTTACTGTGTTAATTGATTTTAAATTAAAAAAAATGCCAACTTTACATGATTATCCATTTAATTTTTGTAAGGAAAAAAAAAACAACCTTTTGCCGAGCACTAATTTCAAAACCTAAAAGTGAAACCCTAACTTTGGAAAAAGCATACCATTTTGTTTTTGTTTTTTCCTAATAATTATGAAAATGATTTTTTAAGATGATAAAACATTTTTAATTGAGACAAAAAGAATAGTTAATTGGTTTGACCTTACATTTGTATGTGATCGAGAATAGAACCCATGCCTAAGCTTTTATCTAATTTGTTTTAATTGTTAATGTACTCGTCCTCGTTTGTTGGTGTGACACATGGCTCTTATTCTTTGCATATTGCATTGTACTAATCTTCAATGTCAACGCTTGCTTCGACATGAATGACGGAAAGGGAAACTCACCAATCGTCAAGGATGAGGCTTGCCATACCAAATGCTTGTTCAACGACCACTATTGACGCAAGAGCAACAAGAACCTAACAAGCAATGCATGATAGGATTGGGTAACCCTTTACATACGTCTTCTATCAATCCAAAATGTCGAAATCTCTTATTGTGACATCATTGGGGAACTCAAAGTTAGTGGTCATATAATGTTAAAGCTCTGTGTGTGGCCCTCCAAACTTGTTTCATTGAAATTTCTAAGCTAACAACTATTTACCCACAAGTGAGTAACAGTGTTCAGTAGAGGGCAATGAGGGAGAAATTGCTATTTAACCACCATACATGAATTGATAACATATGAAGAGCTCTTCTAGGTTCATTGTAGCATGTGTGACCTCCTCTTGTACATGTCTTAGGATTTCGTAAGTGAATCAATGTGCTCATAAGAAGTTTTGAGGTATAGTTGTTGTACATCAGTTTTACAAAGAAGGTCCAAAAGTGTACAAACAAGATAAATATAAAAAATTTTCCTATAATAATATAACCACTTATACACCATTTCAATTGTACAGTCATGGAGGTTTAAGTCCTTGCATGCTTCAAGCAATGTACCAGGAATGCTGATGGCTTCCATCATGAAAAAATGTACACTAGGCTTGTAAATGTGGGAAAAAGTTTTAGTAGCATAATGGAAAATCTTGAGAACCTTGAGCAATTAGATACATATGTCTCAATTGCTCAAGTGAATTTAAACTTCTGGTAAGTTGTAGATTGCAAAGTTACACAAAAATTCATTATAAGGTACTGTACCCTGCAATAATTCATAAGTTGAATTCTAATGGTGATTAACATCCATTTTAAATTTTCTCATTTTTTTCCCATCTTCGATACAAAGTTCATCAATTTTTTATATAGAGAAGGTCTCTTGACTATTAGTTTAACCATGTCCTTTATTAAGGAAACCTTATCCTATAAAGTTACGATATCATTATTGACATATAAATTTAAAACATGACATACACATTTAATATGAAAAAAATTCCTTCAATCAATGGTTAACAAAGGCTTTTTAGATCTCCAATTGAGGTGGTTTTTGTACTTGCATTATCAAATTCAATTGAGAAAATTTTCTTAACTAAATTACACTCTTGTAAAATAAAACTTATCATTATATATATATTTTGGCTTGTGTGGCAATCACTAAACACCCTTAACATTAACAATCTTTTACATAATTGTCGATCTAATGACAAGTTATGCCCATATATTACTATTATGGAACGGATTGGTCCATATATCAACTTAAATTGACACGAATGTATTTAGGAAAGCAAACTTACTTGCTAGCTCCTACTTTCCTTTGTGGTACAACTCCTATATAGCCCTACTCAACATATTTTGGCTAATCTTGCATGCGTTGGAATTGAATGTATGTTGCTTGTATCTACTTTGCCATGGGGATGCACTTATGTTGAAGGATAAATGCATATCTACAAGGTCCTACACAAGATTGAACTTATGTTTATCCTTATCATATCATATTAACGTTTGTCCTAATGAACTACTGCCTCGAACAATTTGCTGCTACATCTTATTGATCCCATCTCTCCAAGATGCTTTCATTTTAGATGCCTATTTAGAGTACTATAAACCTAGCTAGATTTCTATGTGTAGCACACTTTACGATAATTGCAGAATGCTTGCAATTTCCCTTTCCTAATCCACACCTTCATGAAAATATTTAGTAAATATTTCAAATTTAGTAGGTTTAGGGGGCTTACTTGAACTAATGGATTGCTGACCCATCATTTCCTTTTTAATCTCCAGAATTATTTGAATATCATCATCTTCCTCATTCCAAATGGTTGCAATGACACTTGGTCGTATTGGGTCAAATCTCGATGGAGGTGGAGGTTCAATATCTGGCCTCACATCATGTAGTCTCTCATTAGCGTAGTCATACTCTAGGTACACCAGTACATCAACGAACTCCTGTGATGAAGATGAAGTGGCTTTTCCATTTCCTTTTGAACTTTTTCTAGAAACTTGCTATTTTTCAAAAGAGAACAAGCAGAAAAAACAATTTATGTTGATTTGTTGTTTTTTCACGAATGAAAAAAATTTACATACCAAAAAAATTCTTTATGTATGATCATTTCTCCATGTCATTTCCTTCTTCTTTCTTCTAGCAAAGTTGTTGAACCTAACAATTACCTACATATAGACATTAAAACTCACATGCACTCTATCTCAATTAGAGCAGGACAAACTAGGGTTCATAGACCCATGAGCATCATTAGACATCTAGACACTACACATCTTCCTTGTATAATTAAAGCTAGACAATTACAAATACACACATATTAAAGGCTCACTAGAAACTATTGGACAACTAAGGGTCATATACCCATCACATCTTCAATGTACAAAGTCTACTAAAGACTTATGGGACGTTGTAATTTGCAATAAAAACAAAGCTAGCAATTAATTTTTTTAAAAATAAAAATAAGCTTAAATCGCTCGATTCAATTGATGGTTAGGCTTGCTAAAGTAGCAGGTTTGGTGAGTTGAACCACCAAAGCCCTTAAGGTTTAGTGATTCATTACAATGGTAGGTATAGGCTAATTCATCAACCCAACAAGCTTGTTTTGAACTGGTTTGTAGTTTGAAACCGACCTTTGGATAGGTCTAGTCATCATTATTCATTGAATGGCTAACTATTTATAGAATTTAATTTAAATTATATCCATATTGATATTATTAAAAATAATATATTCACTTAAAAAGTTTAGGGTATATTACATTTTGAGTACCTATGTTTTTACTGTTTTTCAATTTGGATACCAGTGTTTTGGTTTATAATACTTAAAGGACTTATGTTTTATTAAATAGTGAAAAATAAATTTCATTACATCTCTGTTAGTTTTAAACAAATTACCAAAAAAAAAATCATCTTTTACTCTTCTATAGTAGAATCTAAGTTGATATGATAATAAATATTCTTATAAACATCTATTTTATGTGGAATATGATGAATTTGCAAATAAGAGACATGTGATATTGTAAATACATGTTATTATATTACAATTCCTTTGACATCCTCAGCATTTGTTACATTCTCTTTAGGATCTTTTACAATATTTTCTAGATATCTTGTAAAGAAAATTCTTTTTTATGATAGTAAACCAATAATTGGAGGTAGAATCAAAATAAATGATCACATGTGACCATTGGTTTGTAACCTTGTTCTCCATTTTCTGGCTTCACTAATGGTAATAGTGGATTTTATTTGTTGTTCATGGTTATACATTTACAATGCTTGGTATAGTTGTTTGAATATACTTAGCCTAAAAAGAAAAGATATACATATATAAAAGAGATAAGAGATCAAAAAATAAAAAGAATTGTTTTCAAATAGAATGATCAGTTTTTGGATTATAGGCATTAGGAAATGTAGATTTTTAGTAATCGAATGAAAAAGAACTTTTTAAAAATTTTTTTCCTAGGTTCTCGTTACACTAATAAATATGTACTAAAGTTTGTTTTCATAATTTAATAAAACATGAATCCCTTAATTGTTAAAAATAAAAACATAGATACTCAAATTGAAAAAGAGTAAAAACATGGACACCTAAAGCACAATTTACTCAAAAGTTTATCATGGTACATAATCAATAAATGTGTACATAAATACTCATTATAGTTGTTTTAGCAGTTAAGGTAAATAGTTGATATATTAGTGGTTTAAACCATCTGAAGTCAATCTTTAAGAAAATAAGATAAGAGAACTATTATTTCTTTGTGATTACTTAAGTGAGCATAAACTCACTCTTGTGCTCTTCCATAATATTGTGTAAGTCTTTTACACTCAAAGCTATTAGCTTACTCTTTCGTTATACATAACCATCCCTAACCTAAGGCTATTTTAAAAAGATGGTTGCAAAGATGTACAATTTGAACCTCAAGAAGTATGCCTTTGACTCATTCAAAAACTTGCCTACTAGCGAAGGTTATTGTAAATTAGTGATACAAATACTGATCTCTCAATGGATTGATTAAGTTTGAATACTTCCTCCTCCAAGTTGTAATATAGTGAGCCCAAAAATAAAATTGCCTACTAAAAAAAGTGTTTATAAATGGTTTTAAAATAGTATTATAATTTCATTATATAAAATATATATTATATATTACAATTTTATGTGAATATCATGTAAAGGCAATGCCATATAAGAAGAGTTATATCATTTTTAATAGGTTATACAAGAATTGCAACAACTCTATGACTACCATATCTGTTAGGCAAGTCATTAAAGAAAAAAATATAAGTAACAAGAACGAAATTATGAATCACCTAAAGATTAACTTACAAAAGTTAAGCTTTCATAATCATATATATAATTATATTTACATAAGTAAAGGTGCATTAAGTTTGTGGTAAACCTTTTCTGGACTTTGTTCGAAACTCATTATAATGAAAACTTTTTAGTTGTGAAATATTATTTTAATAATCTTAAGAGGTGGTGGAAAGGAATTGTAATTATTACCCACTAATGGTGGTTGTTAACAATCGCTACTAAAATAATCATTCTCTACATTGATGAGCCAAAATTTCTAGAGTACACTCCTTTTTCACCAGTATGAGATTCATTAGTGAGTAGAATTCACTAAAAAGAATCATAGGTGTAGTTTTACCTAAAAGTACGCATTGGCGAAGAAAATTCATTATTAAATGAGCATAGTAATGAATATAATTGCTCGTTAGCTCATCGCTTAACATATGTTAGGCAACAAGTAGAGCATGATTTTACTTACTAAAGGATCTTTTATATTTTAAAAAAACAATTAAGAGTAATTTACTGTTTATTAAAAAGATGAATGTAGTGGTTCATTAATTTCTATCAATATTATTAAGCAATAAAATGGCAATTGATAATATTTGAAATATTTAATATTAAATGCAATAGAAAATGTAATAGTAATGTATATAAGCGAAAAATTAAACAAAATATTACACAATGTAACTAATGTAAGTACTAATATATAATCTAACAAAAAATCAATTAAGGAGTACAAGTCATGCTAACAACCCATTAAGAAAATAGACCATAATTAAGTATTAGTTAAAGGAGGGAGAGGGAAGCAGGTGTTTTTATTAAGTTTTTAAAAGTTCTTATTGATGATGTGCTAAAGAGTCCACTAGAGCTTGATATTGTCGTTGTCAAAGAATAGATTTTCTAGGTTTTATTTTTTGAGTTGTCAATGGAGGAACATATTTTTTTCTTATTCTTTTGTTTATTTTAATTTATTTCTTTTAGTTATTTTAACTTATTCATTTATGTTGCTACACAATTCCCAAAAATGCCTACTTATTCAATTTAGTCTATTAAAACCGAATTGTAAATCATATGCCATATTTGCTTCAACATCTTATTAATATACATAGTTATTATAGTAAACACTTTATACGTCCTCATGGCTTTTCCATAACAAATTAAGAAATATTACAAAACTCATAACAAATATGAATGTTATTAAAAATTCCAACTAACAATGTTGATCATAGTTTAAAATGCACCAGTTTTCCAAACTTTAAAATCTACATTTGTGCATAAATTTAGCAAAAACTTGTTAATTTTATATGAAATTGGAGTTTATATACAAAACGAACCAACTTAAGTAAAATTACTAGAAATGCATAAAAGAGGACCAAATTTAAATGAATTTGATTAATTTTATATCCTATATACAAGTGCACAGGGCTACCATGGTCTTAGTAGCCTCTACCGTTTGATCAAGTAGGTTGAAATTAATGAATTCAAGAAATTTGGCTTACAATTGATCAGTAGCCTTGCTACCTGCCAATTGATTGGTATGTCTTGAAACATCAAGGTTACACCGATTTCTTAGGCGACCAATCAGAGGACAGGACAGTAGGGTGAACAGAAAGTACAAGGGTGGAATCACTCACACCGATCAATCAGTATCATCTACACTGATTAATTGATAGTTAGGTTAAGGTTTTTCTAACTTAAAACCATAATTCCAAAATGTTGCGTTTCATAAAACACGGAGACAACCTAAGGCTGATACGTGTCTACCGATCAATTAGTAGCTCAAATTTATAAAAACTTACATTTCTAGTAGAAATAACAAGCCACAATTATGATTTTAGTAGGGTTTAGCTTAGTTTTATGTGCTCTCTATTATTTTTACTGTTCCATTGCACATTTTATGTTATTCAACACTAGTTTTTAAGATTTAAATGCATATTTCTTACTATTTTGAGTAGAATCCTAGTTGTTTATCATATTATTCATTCATTATCCTCTTGATCTTCTCTTATTAGTTTATATCTAGTTGTTCATGGAGCTTGCTACTGATTTTGTGTAATTTATTGTTGCTATTGTTAATACTACGAGTGGTTAAGTTAGTTTTAGTGGGTTTGTGATAATGTAGATGTTATAGTTGGTGAATCTTTGTAGTTTGGATATGGATTTGAGTTTTTAAGTGAGATTTTGATGTTTGATATTTAATTTGAACTTTTTGAAGTGCTTTTAATGGAATTTCAATGTATTTTCCTTATAATTATGAGATCGAGAGGAGATTAGTTTTTAGAAGTCTTTTGAGAGTTAATGGGTTTGCATAATTATGATATTGAGAGGAGATTAATTGTTTAAATTCCTAATTGAGTCATTAAATTGATGAATTATCAATAAACAGGTTATTACAACTATGAGACCAAAAGGAGATTAGGTATACCTCATTGAATTCATACTACATTATGCGATTCTAGTGGATTAGAATAGGTTATGAGATCGAGAAGAGATCGATCCCCTAATTCCTAGAATTGGAGCACTTAACTTGTGATAGGAATTTAGTGTTTGGCTGATTGTGTAGGAAAATGAGATTGAGAGGAAAATTTTCGCTACATAATTGAGTGAGATGCCATACCTATGATCGAGCTCAAGTGAATTCCATCAAAACCCAATTAAAAACCATCCTTAAAATCTTAATAGCATACTCTCACCATTACTTCGGAAGCATATTGCAAGCCTATGTCTTTATTATTTATGTTAGTTATTACTTTTTGCTCTTACTTAGTATTTCATTTACAATTCTCAACAATCTATTCAACTCACCTATATTAGAGTAGTAGGTTAGGATCTAATACTTAACTAAATCCCTTTTCCTTGAAGAATTCGACTTGGTGAATACTCATCAGTATTATTATTATAGATGATTTGACACACTGATCGGTTAAGATGATACTATTTTGAAAATTTCCATTTATAAAATTTTGAGTTTACATGTCTCCTTAAGTAAGTTTTTGATGCTTTTGCTAGGGACTAACTTATGTTTTCACAATTATTATTTTAATAGTGCACTGTTCCATCTTCAATTTTTAGTGTTGTTGCTAAGGAAAAGGAAATTGAGCTAATATCAGATAAATCAAGGACTCTAAGCCTAGGAACTAGTGCAGCATTAGTGTTAGAGTTGTCAAACTCGAGTTGACTCACCCGGTCTAACCTAATTTAACCTAACCTCTCTATAAAATCGATCCAAATCACCCTTTTAATCCTTATTCATAGTTACCTTGGTTTGACCCTATTGACCTGACCAGTCCAGCTCGATTTTTATAAGAACTCCATGCTAAAATATACTATTTTTTCTTGTATTTTTTTAGAAAATACACCAATTTGCTTTGCTAAAAAAATAAATATAGATAAAAAAAAAACTGTATAAAGCTTTCGATTTTTAATTCTCAAGGATATGAGTAAATTTTATTATATTATAAATAGGTATGAATCGTATTATAATATTTTTATTGATCTTGGTTTGCTTTGATTCAACCCTATTTTGACCTTCTTAACCTTTGACCTCTCTCATCCCCGGGTCAACCTTCTAGTCCAAGTTTGACAACATTGATTAGTGTAGTTATAGTGTAGTTGGTAGCTTAGTATAATTACTATTAGTTTTGAGTAGTTTCGTTATTTAAGTTTTAATCTTCATCTATTTTCTTGTTCAATTGAGTTGATGTTGCTATTTTCCATTAATTTAATTTGAATTAAGGATAAAGTTTGGAACTTTACTATTAAATTTGTGAAAAAAGTGCCGAATTTATCCATAGTCGATTTGTGTTGAGATAGGAAGAGTGTTGTTTATATTTTTGCGTTAATAGTCATAAGCTATAGTTTAGTGGTTCGATTGGATTGAAAGGGAGTAGATCTAAGAATTATTGCTTTATATGCAAAGAGGGGTGAAGAATTGATAGAAGAATTTGACCTTGAGGTAGATCGAATATTCTACAGTAAGATTAGGGAAAGGAGGACAGAAGAACTGAGAGAAATGGAAAATCTACAATGACTTTATAATGGAGGGGATGGAAATGGAAATAATGGACATGGAGGTAATAGAAAAGGAAATGGTAATAACTAAGCCTTATGGGAATATTGTATCCCAAATTTAAATATAGTTGCACCACCTATCATTTAGCCAACTATGCCAGCAAATAATTTTGAACTCGAACCTGCCTTGATTCAAATGGTGCAACTTAATCAATTTGGTGAATCAACATCTAAGGACCGCTACAAACACCTTCAAAATTTTTTTTGCAATTATGTGTCACAATGAAAACAAATAGGGTATCTGATGATGCAATCCACTTTGAGTTTATTTCCATTTTCATTAAGGGATAAGGCTAGAAGTTGGGAACTTAACTTTATTCAATAAATGACACATATCTTTCATCAATGAAATGACCACAGCTTAGGACTATGGATGTGGTCCTTGTTCGTAAAGCTCTCGTATGTAAATCCCATCTTGCAATTTAGCGTACTTCCATCATCTTGTGTATATTTTCCGATGTGCATTTTTCCTATCAAAAATATAAAAAAAAAATACAAAATTAGTATAATAAAGTGCTAAAATAAATTTTTAACAAATAAAGTACCAATTTACACTAAAATTATACCAAAAAGCTTATAAAAACTCTATAAAATCTACTTATATAAAAAGCGCAATTAAGTTTTATCAAACTCCCTTACACTTAAGCTTTTGCTTGTACTTAAGCAAAATAAATAAAACTATGAAAAGCTCTTAGGGACAAAAACTCATCAAAAGCTCAAATTATGGAACCAAAAGTAAATACCGCATAGAGACTATTTAAAAACAAGAGCGCCCACTATTTCATTAAATTTCATCCTTATAAGTTTCAAAATTTAAAGCTCTAATAACTTTTTACTTCATATAATTTCACTTAACCATATTTACATGTTCTTAAAACACAACTACACAATATATGTATTGGCTATAAAAACTATACTAAAATTTAACAATTAATCCATGTAAATTGGAGTTGAACTACATCAATTAAATAGAGATTAAACTAGAAATCATAGTAAATATAAACTTAATCAAGAAAGAGTTATCCACATTTTGAAAACTAAAGAGTATACAGTTCTCTTTTACCTCTCTAAGCACAATAATTAAAAACAAAAGCATATCTCATCAGCTAGTCCCTTGATTGTCTCATCACTTCTTTCAGTTTTTCTTCAAAAAGCTTTTCAATTAAATTCAATTCCTTTATGTAAGCACAAACATTTTGGTCATTAAAAAAACCTCACTCTTTTGATAAACCAAGTCCAATTCATATTATTTTAATTCTTACATTGGTAATGGGAAAGTATCTTATTCTTTTGAAAGACCAAAGCTGATCTATACTAATTTTTTTTTAACCAATTTCCTTAGGTTAATTGCAATAAAGAACTTTACTTTTCTAAGAGACCAATGTTGATCCTTACCTACTTATATTAATATTATTATTTATTATTTTCTTTTTTTAGCAATGACCTCCAACTATTTTAATTTTTCAAAGTACTTTCAAGAGATAGGTGTCATTTCTTTTTTTTCGTTTGTTAGAAATTAGAGGGCTCTCAAAGCTTCTAGAAGTGAGCATACACTAAAGTAAAATATAAATAACTAACTCCTAATTAGTAATGTTTATGCTAATTCCAAGCTTAAATTGAAGCTTAAGTAATAGGAAATTTTACATTCATATAGATTTCATTATTCAATTCTAGCATTGTGTAGAAAGGTCAGTATTATTAAACAAATTTATTACTTAAATCTAAAAATTATTTGAAAACGTTGCTTTTGATTCGAAAAAGTTGCTTTTTCTTTAATTAGATGAAAAATTAATGGTGAAAAAATATGCTATATAAAACAAAATGATTCTATATTTCTCAAAAAAATTATTTGCAAAAATTCTAAGTGTGGGATCAAGCAAATTAGTCTAATTGCTTTTATAGATTTTCTTATCAATGTCTAATCACTTTATTTCTACTTTTACCCTACCCCCCTCCCCTCCTCCCCCCTACCACCGCCATAACCCAACACTTAAATTGTACATTGTTCCTTATGTGTACATAATCAATAGTAAGCACAAAAATTAACAAGAGAAAAGTAATAGAAAAGATAAAAGGAAAACTAAGACTTCCTTAGTTTTAGCTTTAACATTGAATTTTGAACTTATCATGCTATAGGATTCCTTATTCCAATTGAAGTTCATACATGCCTTGGAAAAGATAAAGGAAAACAAAACAATGAAAGAAAGGAAAATAATAACATTGCAAAAGATAAAGTTAAAACTAAACTAAACTAAAAATACGTCTTCCCTTTACTTCTCTTGTACACATGAAAGTTAAAAGAGTAGTATTAGAATTATTAGGGTTGATCCCTCACTAACTACAAAAGATAAGTAAAGAAAAACAATACACAAGTTAGCAGTTATCATTAATGTATATCTTGCTAATCTATGTATTCAAAGATTAAGTGTAGCGGTTTTTTTTTTTTGAAAAATAAAACAATTGTAAATTAAAATATCTTGTTCATATGAGGAGGATCATGGTTGAGGAACAAGGTCATGGTCTTTATCCGTGATTCTCTTAGTATATATGTACATATTAAAGCTAAGGAACTACATGTACCTGTTGAGAGGAACATGCCTAGGATCACGGGTGTGGTTCTTGCTTGTGGTCATCTCGTATTTTTGTTTGATTCTACATCCTTACTTGTGATCCGAGAGGATCATGCCTTAGATTATCGGTATGTTTTTCACTCGTAATCCTCTTGGATTTTTAATTTAGCTCCTCTTTCATGATTCTCCCTTAAAAATTTTTCCACTCAATTTTTGCAATATCAACAACAAAATGCAACATAAAATTTGAAGAGATAAAATGATTAAAAGCTCCCAAAATTTTCCATAAGCTATTAGATAAAAAAAATAGTTGTAAGTGGACTAACTAGATAAAATTAAGCAAAAAAAAAAATAAATTAAATATATGAGAATAAAAATTGGGTTACCTCCCAATAAGCACTTTTGTTTAACGTCGTAGGCTTGACACTTTTTCCTCTTTTTTGGTTCAAATCCATGAGGCTCTTTATTAACAATCTCTCTTATAGCTTCCCATTCATTATTAGAATCAACTGTTACCTCGAATGAAGCATCCCATGTCATAATCAATTTAGTGGTTTGAGGCTCTTTCTTTTTCCATCTTTTTTGCAGTACTTATTTGAAGCTCATTATTTCTAACCCTTAATACTAATTTACTATTTTTCACATCAATTACATCTCTTGTAGTGGCTAACAATAGATGCCTTAGGATGATAGGAATTTCTACATGATCTTTTATATCCATGACTACAAAGTCCATAGGGAATATAAGTTTATCCATTTATAAAAGTATATTCTCAATCATCCCTTTTGGTCTCTTGAAAGAATCGTTAGCTAATTGGATTGTCATTTCAATCCTTTTAATTGCATCCCTTGATTCCAATTTCTTTGCTATAAAGATAGGCATCACATTATTACTTGCAGCTAATCACAAAATGCATTCTTAAGATTTTCTTCTCCTATGGTGCAATTTATGCTGAATTTCCTTAGATGATTTAATTTAGGAGGAAGGGTATCCTTTAGTGCCTCAATGCATGCTTAAGATAACATGACTGTTTCTTATCTATTTATTGTTCTTTTCTTAGCTATTATTTCTTTCAAATAATATCTATAGCTAAGTATTTACTTTAATAAGTCTAGTAAGGGAATGTTCTAGCTTCTTAAAAATTTCTAAGAACGATTCATAACCTTCCTTAGTTTTTTTTTTTCCTTGTTGAATAAGTCTTTTAGAAAAGGTACAGATGCCTTTCTTAGTTTGGTAATGGGCTCATAAGTCTTTGCAATGTTTTGATTGTTTTTCCAGCCTTTCAAAGCCCTCTATAGTTACGTAGGCAAGTTTTTCAGTTGTTACTTCCTAAGTTGGTTTCTCTTCTATTTTCACCTCTTTTGCTACTTGAGTGCTGCAATTGGCTTGTGTCTCTTTGGACATCGGCCATTCTAGTTTTTTCTCATTCTTAGTAGATTCAGGAGGATTTGCCTTTACACCCATTAGTGTGATGGTCAAAAGCTCTACTACTCGTTCTCTCTAACTTTCAAATGATTAAACTCTATCTTTCTAATCTTTCTTCCCACTTTTGCTCCAAATCCCTAAAAAAGTTCTCAATGCTCTTCTCTTGATTTGAAATCGTAGAATTTACAAAGGAAAGTCGTTCATCATATTCATAATATGCCACTTTGTTAATTAATTTAGGTGCTTCCGTCACTAGCATGCTTGTGAATGGTCCTCCCGTGGTAGCTTCAATTATAAGTTTATCGCAATTCTTGATCTTACCATAAAATACTAATAATTGATTTTAGGTAGGATTGTCGTAATGTGGACATCTATTCATTAGATTGTGGAACCTTAACTGCACTTCATATTATGATTCATCCTAATGTTGTTAGAAAGAAAGGATTTCAAAATAGGAAAGGTTGTATGTGATTATCCACAACGTTCTCATGCTAGAACGATCTTCTAAAGAAGTGCTTGTAAAATGAAATAAAAAGAGACTACAAATTGAACACCAAAAAGAAATTAAAAAGAAAATAAACGAAGAAAATGAAAGTAAAGAAAATAAAGCAACGAAATTTAGATAATCCTAAATACCAAAATTAGATAAAAAAAAAAAAGGCAATGGTGCCAAAAACTTGATACGCTTAACCTCACTTTATTTTTTATAATAAATACAAAAGCATATTTTTATTAGCAAGTGTAATATGTTATGTATGAAGAAATAAAATTGGTAAGAACCAAGTTGAATCCACTAGGAATTATGTCTAATTTTTAATAGTATTAGTCTCGAATCAATATAGGTAAATAAAATAAAGGATTTTATTAAATAATTAAATTCTAAAGAAAACTAAATTAACAAAACAAATTATTTGGGATATTCAATATCTTTAAAGATTCAATTGTAAACTAGATAATTAGAATACCAGTTATGATAACAAAGATATCTTTAATAGGTTTAATTTTAAGGCAATTAAGCACTAGGTATTCCTTCTTACGAATCAAATACCCATGATTAACAAATTTATCCTTTTAATCGCTAAACAAGAGATAAACTAAATTAACTCTATCTTATTCCTAAACCTCAATTGAATTAAAGGCATACATTATGTCTCTTTAATCTAGACTATCCAGTTCATAGTAAACAATTAGAAGAGGTCTCTTGACTCAACCCTAATTAATAAATATTCCAATATAATGAAAAAACATGTTGTCGTGATTAGAGAATTAAATACTTTAAATAATAGGTATAATTCATTAAATGATAATCTAAAAATCTAATAAATAATATTGATTAAGCACAAGAGAAATAATAGGTACACAATATCCAAATCAAGAATATGTAAAAGAGAATGAACACAAACTATAGAGGAGTTCCAAATCTTGACTCAAGATCAAATATTGGTCCTATCACTATTGATATTGAAATCCTAGACTGATTGAATGAGAGAGAAAAATAATCAACTGTCTATTCTATACTATTATCTTGTTACATTTGTTCACAAGGCCTTCTATTAATATATAATACAAGAAATCCAATGCAGATGTAGGCCTATAGGGTGAAATTGTATCTTTCTTAAATGGTTTCAGTTCTTTCAAAAATAATCTAGAATGACTACACCCTAGAACCATAGCTATGGTCTTAGCATGTGGTCTTTCTATACTTCAATTCTCTCATGGAATGAGAGATACATGGCATATTTGGAATTGGGAACTTGGCTTCATTCAATAAATGACACATGTTTTCTATCCATGGAATAATCATGGCCTTGCCTGTAGAGCTATTGTATGGAAGCCCCATCTTGCAACTTTGTGTGCTTTCATCATCTTCTATATATTTTCCAATGTTGCACATTTTTCTTATAAAAAATATAAATATTATACAAATTAATATAATAAAATTCTAAAATAAAATTATAACTAATAAATTATCAATTTACACTAATATTATACCAAAAGCTTATAAAAGTACGATAAAATCTATTTATAAAATAGACACAATTAAGTTTTATCACTCTTCTTCTTAGAAGAAGTCATAAGACTTAGGATTGTTACTGAGGTTTGTTTGGTCTGACGGTTTGCAGAGGCCCCATTAGGTCGCTTAACATCCTTCTTGTAAGTGCCACAATCAGTCCCTCAAGGTTTCAATCGGCTGAAAGATCCGATTAAGCCTAAATTATAAAGTAAAGCTAGAAATATTAGTAAAAATGACCTCGTAAGTTTGAATTTACGAAAATAAGTAATAAAATAAAAGACTATAAAAATTTTACATTTTAAGTATATAACTCGTTATTTATCGAAAATACGTAAAATACATTCCGATAATTAACGAATCACTAGAGATAAATTATATGTATACTAAAAATCATAAAATGACCTAAATAATATTTAGGAATATTTATTTGTACTATATATGAATTGACATGTAGGTATAAATATGTGTAATTACTTAAAATACGCAAAATGTGCTAAAATAGTACTAAATACTTAAAGAAAATTCATAATTAATTAAGGAAAAATCAAGAAAAATCAGGAAAAATTAGGAATAATCCAGAATTGGGTCGTGGTAGCTAGGAAAAATAAGAAAAAAATCGGCCAATTAAATTAAGACAACACAAAAGCCAAAAATTAAGGGATAAGGCAATTGTCTTATCCAATTTAATGTACAATAATTATCCTAAAGCTCTATAAATAGCAAAAAAAATTCAAAAGCTCATTTGGACAGTTAGAAATAAGAGAAAATTAGGGAGAGGCAAAAATTGAGAGGAAAATTTAAGTTAGAAAAAAAATAAGAAAAATTGTGCAATTAGGGCCTTTAAAGGGAACCCACATCAAATGAGCAGCTGGGAGTGGACGGCCACTACCACCACACGGTGGTGGCAACACCCAGACCGGCCAACAAGGCCATGGCAGCCAGCGGTGGCTGAAGCCACCCAAACCGGTGAGTCCGATTTCCAGCCCAATTTTATGTAATTTTGTTAAAAATAGTAAATATTCTTATAAAATTATGAATTTTGTTATTGTAGAATATTTTTGTATGTAGTTTTTAGGAAAAATATTATTTTGATGAAAATATGTCTCATGATACAGGGTCCTTAAGAAATCATACAAACCGAGCATGTTTCGGCTTAGAAATAAATGACCTTAGAAGTGTAGTTTTGAACTCAAAATTTTTATGTAGACTACTTAGATGACATAGAATAGTGCTATGAAGCCTGTTTTCAAAAATTAATTTTCAAAATTTTTAGATAATTTTTAGGCCCTAAAATGAGGCATAAAATGAGTAATTTAGGGATAATAAAGTAATTAAATGGTTAATTACTGATTTAGTGAATAAGTATATGTTTTAGGATGTTGAAATCTGATGGAGTATAATACTTGTAGCATTTAAGGTGTTAGATGTAATTATTAGGATAATTATGTAGTAAATAAGTAATATGGAAAAATAATACATTTTAAGTAAATTTTGTAAATTAGGGTAATTAGTAGTAAAACATGATTTAGGATGAATTAGAAATTTTGAAATGATAATTAATGTTAGGAGATAGTAATTAGAGTGATAGAAATATTAGATGTGTATTATGTACATAATAAGTAATAGTACATAATACACAATTATTAGAAATATACTAAATAGAAAATATTATAATAAAAACTGATATTTTGATAATAATAAAAATGTACAATAAATCTGGTAGGAAACTTGAATTTATTGAATTAGATAAAAAATGTAAAAATTTCTCACATCAGAAGTAAAATTGGTACACTAATAAGGATTTAAGTATACCGGGTGGAATAAAATACTAATTAAAGGTAATGATAGTATTTAGGAGATCGAGAAGTAATGTGATTGATTTCACATTATGAGTTGAAACGAATTTCTAAGATTGGAGTATAAAATACTACTTAAAAATTGAACTAAAACCTAATTTAGAAATCGATGCGAAAACCGAATCTGAACCTAACCCCAGACCTAGAATATTGTAAAAGACTTAAAACCTAGATAATTTGGTATATTAAACCCTAAACAAAACATAACAATAAGCGTTATAGGATAAAACGAACCTATAATAGTTATATGAAAAACTGAAACTACGTTTGTGTTATAGGGATAATCGGCGATGGCCTGAGCAAGTCGGACCTCGAGTGAGTGAGCGAAAAGTCGAGGTAAGTTGGGATTAATACAATGTTGTATTTTGGAGGTTTAAGATTATGCTTGGTTGTGCTTATTAGATAGTTGGATGTGTGCATGTGCTTGATTATGAGTAATGCTATGATTTTGTTTGTTGTTTTGGCCTATATTATGTGATTTGTATGAAATGATGGATCACCTTAAACTGGACCTAATCAAATATACGACCAGTAATCATAATTGGACATGTATGGCAAACCATTAGGGGAAACTTAGGACTCTCCGACTAAATACCGATCCCTTCGAAAGGGATAGCATAGTATTGCATAATGATCCCTTCTTCATTCTCAGTCAAACTAAGTGACAAGTGAGGAGGTCGCGGCGAGGGTGAAGTCAGTGGTTCGAAGGTAGTCGCGGGAGGAGCGAGGTCTCTATTGCACAAGCTTGGGTTTGGTTGTGAGCTGTTGCATTAATGGTAACTTCTCAACCCGGATTAGAGCAGGCGTAATTTCTCTAATCTCACGACAGGCCGGACAACGTCATGCAATGGCATTTACTTGCACATGCATTGCACCTAATAAGTTGATTGAAAACCTTGTTGTGTTTATGGTATAGTTTTAAGTCCTCCGTCCTAATTTACTGAGCTGTGGTTACTTACATCCCTATAGATGTCGTGTAGGTACTGGCTAAGAAGTGGCAAACAACTACTCTGAAGCTAGCAACTGCTGGATCCTAGGGAGTGAGGAAAAACATTGAAGAATAAACACATATTTTTAAGGTTTAAGTTTTTATTTTAGAATTATTTTTCATTTCTGAATAATGTAATAACTAGGAAATATATTACAGAGAAATATCGTAAACTTTAATTGCAATAACTGAATTACAGTATATATATATATTTCCTCACTTTCTTAGGTAAATGCTTTATTTAAATTACAAACTGTTTACTTCAAAGCGGGTTAGTCGTGGATACCTTGTGTAGATCAGGTCTAAGAAAGTGGTTGTAAGGCCAACTTTTATCTTAGGATGGTTTATACGGCGAGGCTATTACGACTCTACCGCTTCCGGGCGTGACACTTCTTTCCATCCTTTCCTTGATCTTTCTTAAGGGCTTTCCTTTTGGTTGGATTACGAATAGGAGTCTTTGCAGGTTCAACATTAGGCCATTTCCTAGGTTGGTAAGCCTCTATGACCTTCCTCTTTTGAGAAGCCTTCGAAGCTTGTGCTTCTTAGGACTTCTTAGTGGTGATAGTTTTGGATGGAGCATTCTTGTTCTTGTCATCCTTCCTAAAAGCAGTTCTAGCCTTCTAATGAGCCAACAAATTTTTAGAATCTAGATTCTTAAGCTACATGTTTGCATGAAAATCAAAAGTAAATTAGATTGGAAAAATACAAAAGCAAAAAAGAACAACTTAAAGATGCCATGCAAAGCACAAGCAAGGAAGACCACCTAACTTTGAAGTAATAAGTAAATTTCCCTTCTTTAGCAAGCCTACTCAACACAATGAAATCTTAAGCAATATATACTTTACTCTACAACTGTACCTTCATTTATGCCCTCAATGTCCTTCCCTTAAACTATACTTATGCCTTTTGGGGCTCTGACCTCATCCTTGGGGAAGATCAGAGCTCTAAAATAATACTTGTTGATGATGGTGTCCACATCCCAAAAGAACCAGTGCTTATTACATGCATTCATGATGGTCTCATAGGTAACTTGGTCATTTGGGAGCAATTTCTTTATATCAGATTGTTTAATTGGATGAGTTTAAAGTGTGGGGAAGTCCAAGTTGGTCTTCAACCTAACTACAATCCACTTCTTCTTCCAGTCATGAATTGAGGTCTTAAGCCCTATCAAAGTCTTTCTGCTAGGACAGACATAGATATAAAACCATCCTTTACCCCTTCTGATTGTAAAAATGTAATGAAATAAGGTTGGGGTAGCCCTAATTTCTAAATCCTTGCATATACACTCAAAAGCTATCATTAGTCTATATAAATTGGGAGTTAACATGCTCGGATAAATATGGTGGTATGTGGAAAAAGATCTCTCAAAAACAGAAAAGGGGAATCTAAGACCAACCTTAAAATACTTCTAAAAAGTGCAAACTTGTGCTCTTTAAGGGAAGTGATGTGTTCATGGACCTAAGGTTGCTTGATTCTCTAATAGTGAAGAGCTAAATGGAAGAGGAGTTGTATGTCATTAAACTCCTTTCTAGTAATCGTACTTGCAACACTACTGGGGCTTAGTTCATATTCTATGTCAATGTATAGAGGGACAATTGGAGAGTTACCTTTGGTATCAAATGGGTAATTATTGAAGGGAATCATCCTCATTCTCTAAGCTTTAAGGGACGAACCATTACTAAATTAGTTTAACTTGACAAATCCCAAGGGCAATCACCTTCTACATTCACTATGCTGGTAGATTACTCTAGAAGAGAAGCACCACCTACTTTAGAAGTAGTAAGTAGGTCTTAGCTCTGATGCTGAGCATCAGTCAAATCATTAGAATGATTATTGTTAGAAGTTAAACCAGATATCTTTACCTTTGGAAAGTACTTGAAATGTACAAAAATGAATAGAAGAAGAAGAAGAAGAAGAATTTTTTGAATAAAAATGCTAGAAGAAAACTCATTATGAGGAATATAAGAAGTGTAATTGGCCAAATAGAAGAACAATGAAAGGAGAAGACAGAGAAAAAGAAATTAAAAGGATAGGAAGTAGAAGTGAACCTAAGGATTTGTGGTGGTTACTAATAGTTCCTAGCCATATGTTATCACCCTCTTTGTAGAAATTAGATAACTGCAATTGAAATTCACTGTCAAGAATGCACGTGAAAACTAACACCCTCACATGAATTTTCATGTCTAAGATACAACGTGTCACTAATTGGATGTAAATCTTCCCCAACACCTAAGCCAAGAATAGGTCATCACCAATAAGAATTAACTACAATATTATAAGGGTAGAATTGAGATAATAAGCTTTAGATAGATAAAGGTAAAACACCCTAGACTTTCTTATAGTGACTTTGAGAACCATAACATAAACATAAAAGGGATCATAATATAACATATTACTCTCTTTGGTATCACCACCAAGGAGAGTCATGGGGCAAATGTTGATAGGGATTTCTATCCTAAGGTAAAGAAAACCTTAAACCAACCTAGAAGAGGTAATGTCTGATCTCTTAAGCCTTACATCTGAACTTTTTTGTTGTGTATCTAACCTCTTTTATTAGTCTCATAGTTGTTAAGGGATTAATAGTATGGGAAGTTAAAGATCTTGGATTAAAGTTGTACGACCATGAGCTATATGATGAAGAGTAGGCTGGGCAAGGTCTTAATTAGTTTAGCCAAAGGATAAGGAGCTTACAAAGACTTGGTCTAACTTATAGGAAGTTCAAATTCAAACATAGGTATGCGTAACTAGGAATCATTACACAAATATCTGCCTTCTAGTCACCAACAACTCTCCTACATTTTAGAATTTTAAGGAGTGGTTCGTAATTCAAAATCCCATATGTAAGGATTTTGGAGGCAATAGTTGTTAGGCAGTTGTTAACCGACCATTATAAATAGAGCTTAGCATCTTACTGTAAGCTTCTTCTAGCCTCTATAGTCTTACTAATTTCTTACTCTTTCCACTTCCTTTATATTTTTCCCACCAAAACTTATTTAGGTATCAGAGTGGCCGGAGTTACCATAGTACTCATATAGCCAAATTCTTTCTTTTGTTTTATAGACTTAATGTTTGTTAAGTGATTAAATTCCTCTTAAACCAAATTTGACTATGAATAAGCGGTATACATTTAGGGTTTAATAAGTTAGCCCTTGAACTCATCATCTTCAGTTTTTAAAACTATTTTCAAAATTAGTTTTTCTCATAGACCGATGATTAAATTAGAATCAACCTACCTAATATATTCTAAGCTAACCTTTTTTTCTTGATCCCAATTTGGTGGTAACTCCAAATCCTTTCAAAGATAAATAAACATGGTTTTTCTTAACTTTTAGTCAAGGTTCTACATTAAATGCGTATAAGGTTCGATATAGATCAAATTAAGGAAAATAAAAATCAAAATTTAGGCTAGACAAGATGGGAACTCCATCAGGGATTGCTAAGTGGGCTAGCTACATGAACCTTCCAAAATTAGAATTTCTCCTTTAAGATACCCTTCCCATGTCTTATTTAATCATCTTAGGGTTAATTTAGTCATTTTCCATATTGATTTTTCTTCCCTTTGAATCTTAGGCTTTCAAGTTGTTAGTTGTTTTGTTAGATCTTAAAATCTCACTTTAGAGTACATTCTTAATAGGCAAACTTCCCAATAGCTTGTAATTATTTTCCCATACTTTGGACTTTATGCCTCTCTGATCCTTAGAAGTTCTTAAACCTATAAATAAATCCTAAACTAGGAACCCTTTTTTCTAGAATTACTTTTTCTAGCTTTAATCTTCAAATTCAATTTTTAAGTCATTTTCCTTTTGTATACTAGTCATCGACTTTTCTCCTTCCTTGTCATTTAAAAGTCTGAGATTATTTAGTAACCTCCTCTAATTTGTAATTAGTCCATGTGGCATGAAGTTTTGATTTGCTTTCACTCCTTGATCCCCACATATCCTATTGGCAAATAGTTTCCTTCCTTCCTTTCTTTTTAGTTAATCTATAATTCCAAGTCTTCCCTCTTTGTGTGTTAGTAAATTATTGTGAGGAGCCTAAAATAGATTATTTAGTTAAGTTAATCCTTATTTTTAGAGTAAAAGTTTTCCTCTCTCCCTTTCCCTCTCAAAGAGAATAAAAGAAAAAAAGAAGAAAAAAAAGAAAAAAAGAAAGAAAGAGGTTGCTAATGGCTACAAATTCTTGCTAGATCCAAGATGAAAACAAGAAAAGCTAGAATAGAAAGGAAAAGCCCCATAATTGGTATGATAAGATAACACAAATAGCTCTTGAACCAACCTAAGTCCCTTCCCCTACAAGACAATTAGATCCAAACATGAATCCTCGACTAGGGAAGCTGTAAGACTCAAGCTTCTCAAAAAAAGCCTAGTACCAAACATGAACCATAGTCCACTTAGAGTACAAAATCGGAAACAACCATAGTTTCAAAACACAAGCCTAAATTCTAAGTTCAACCTTAATTATAAACAACCACTTTGCATGACTTGCTCGACCTTGAAGAACCAAGCCTAAATTAAAAAAAAAAAAAATGAGGGGCAAACAAACTCAAAACCCTAGAGGCATTTGGCTTGAAACTTTAAGGCAATTATCATCTTCAATATAGGGGAAAACTAGTCAAATTGGTATAGGTAGACATAAGATCATCAAGGTTTAGTCTTTGAAATTTTGAACTTAGTTACAAATGAAGAATGTCTTCTTACATTCAGGTATGTTTTAGAGAGACGTTTTGAGAGATCAAGGGGCAAATCAATCCTTACCTTGGGGTAAATTAACAAAAACTCTTGCTTAAGGGAACAGTAACTCACATTTTAAAATTTGGGATGGAAAGACATAAATTACGTTCTACACATTAACCCTTAAAAACACTTTGAGAGTTACGTAATGTAATGGTAAGCATATCATAAATTCATTCCTTAAAGGAGGTCTATTTTTGAATTTGATACACATGTCAAAATAAAGTTAGGCATTCATTTTTATTATCCAAACAAAAATATCCTTTGCCAACCTTGTTGAGCCCATTGTAAGAGATATTCTTCAAATTTTCAAACCTTGTAAAAAACCATCGCTTGTGCTTACTTCAATGGTGTCAATTCAAAGATAAGATTTTACTTTTTTAATAAATTGCTTTCTTTAAAATGAAGAGCATGAAAGAACCTTATATATGTGATCTAAACACTTTCACCTTTAGATTAGAAAAGAAAAGGGAAAGAGACAATGAAAGAATGGGGCAAAATGGATTGAAAAGAAAACAAGAAAAAGAAGAAAAGATGAAGAAAAAGAGAAAAAATAAAAGAAAATAAGAAGAAGAAAAAAGAAAAAGAAAAAGATAGGCTAGAATGTAAGAGAAAAACCTAAAAGATGAAGCTAGTTCTAGTAAAAAAGAAAACACAAATATAGATGCTCCAATCTATCAAGAAGGCTTGGACTTGAAGCCATCATACCCCATAAACATTGAATCCTCATACCTCCTTTTCTATATCACACTTCAATCTTGAATCACACAAACACAAGATTTTCCCCACCTACAATTTCACCTACACTTAATGAAAACTCTTCTAATCATAGAAAATAATTTATTTTAAATAAAATTTGTCTTTGAAACTAAGGTAAACGCATTTTTAGTCTTACCTAAGGGTTCTTGATTTGTAAACCCACAAACCTTCACATCGATCCTTCTTGAGACCATTTGACCAAAAAACCTAACTTACAAATTGAATTGACAAAGATTGAATAGATTGATCAAGGCGTATCATTTACAAATTAGATAGTAATTTTTGAAACAATAGTCAAGAGTGAAAATAAAATTAAAAGTATGTAAGGAAGTCCTATTTGACCAAAATTGATCACGAGTTGCCATTTTCATAGGAAAGATGTACTCAAAGTCACAAAGTCCCCACCATCAAAATTAGCATGCCTAACCTTGGAGATAATAGATCAAAAAGGTCTTTAGGAACTGAAAAATATGAAGCACCTTGCATGGTTGTCAAAGAAAGAAGGATTTTGTACTAGTTAGCAAACTAAAAAAAAAAAAAAAGGAAGAAAGCATGGAGAGAAAAGAAAGAAAAGTGGAGGACAAAAAAGGAAAATAATAAGAATCTCTCTTAGAAAACAATTTTCTAAGACAATCCATTTTTGAATCTATACTGAATGCCTAAGTGGCCTCTAATGTTCCTATCAAGTTGTTTTCAAAAGGACTTGCAATCATGATCATCTTTTTCCAAGCTATTTTCCTTAACGTAGAATGTTAGTCAAAGGATGCAATCTTACATTCCTCTTAAGGAAATTTTTGTCAACTCAAGAGACTTAATCCCTAAGAACTGTTTCAGTCACCCATTAGACCAAAGATTCATCTTTGAAGATTAATCTAACACTTCTTCCTTAAGTTAATCTTGGTTGCCAAATTTTGAACACTCTAGGTTAGTTTGTTAAAAACTCTTCCATTTAAAATAGTCGAAAGCCCAATCCTAGTTGATTCAATTTGTATCTTAAGGCCTTCACCCCATTAGTAATGATGGAATTCTCTTAAAAAAAAAAAAGTAGGCTATTTTTCTAGTATAGTAACATCTCATTAGAAGAGGATCGAGATTTAATCTTCTCTAGGGCAATGATGGGGTGGATAGAAAAGAAGAAGTTGTTGATGATGTGTACAGCTTTCTTCATATGGTAAGAGGAAATAAAGCAATAGACTTAGACACAAGTTGTCTTGGAGTTGATATTGACCACCTTGATGTGGTCAATGAAAATGTAGATCTACCAGAATCTTTATAGAATAATCTTACTTCTAATAAGCCGCTATTTAAGGATAATGACCAAAGTGCACTTGTTAGTGAAGCTTTATGGTCTAATTTGACAAAAGTTTGCCCACAAATGCTCCTTTTAAGAAGTAAAAGTAGCCCATTGAATCTAATGGTTGGAATGATGCTTCATGGGGTAGAAACAACAAAAATGTCAAAACATTTGGTGGAATTTGGTGATTGGTTAGTGATGAGTCGACTATGTTTTAGGCTTTTCAAAAAAGAGAAAAAAGGGAAGGTCCCTAAAGTTTCCGTTTCTGCTTTTAGTTACTTAGTTCAAACGTATTTAGTCTTTATCATCCAATCTTAGGATCTCCTTTTTCAGTTTGACAACTTAAGGGACTTACTCTTTAATGTCTAGTTCAAATAGCCTTAATGGCTTAAATCCTTAAAATTTGACATTATTTGCCCATGGCTAGGGTCTTTCTCATCTTCTTCACAAATTTTCCCTAGTGGCATACCTTCAAATCTAACATTAGCCACCTATGTCTATAGTCTTTCTCATCTTCTACACAAAATAACCCTAGTGGCTTAGTCCTTCAAATTTGCTTAAGACACCTATGTCACAATTTTTCTCAACATCTGCAAAATCTTGAGTCATCCATTACAATCTAAGTTAACATACTCCAATCATTCTCTTCAAAGTTTAAGGGGCTAGTTCTAGCCATATTTTTCAAGTTTTTCATAGTATCCTATGTTAAAGCAAGGGATTTAGCCCCTAACAACTAGGTTAAGTAGCCTCAATGGATACAATTTTTCCTTCATAGCAAATGTGAAGGGTTCAACCCCCTTGATAGTTTAAATAAATCCTCAAAGAAAATCTTGTTTAGGGCTCCTACCCATTTGTGTAATCATTGAATTTTTGACACCTCATGCTTACCAAAAGAATTAAAAATTTGATTAAGAACAAAAGGCTCATCAATCAGAGATAATGAACACAAAGAGACCCATCAGGGCAAGATGGTGAATACAAAAGATCCATCAATCGAAGATGGTGAACACAAAAGACCCATCAATCTAAGATGGTGATCAGATTTTTAAGACTCATTAATCCAAGATGGTGAGTTGCTGAAATCTAAAGAGCTTTTTAGAAATTGTTTTCCCATTTATCTAAGATTGTGTCTCCCTTCCCTTCACCATGTCGTCCCCTTCCTTAAGATTGTTCCCAGCAGGCATCTTTAGGTTTCCCTTCAAAAAGTTAAAAGAAATAACATCATATTTAGTTTTCCCGTATAAGCTTCACTAATATAGTCATTAGAATTGAGAGCGCTCTAATGGGAGGATAACCCTTTCCACCTTCAAAATAGTCATTAGTATTATCTCTATCTCTTTAAGATTGTTAAGTCAACTAAAGGAGCCTGACCCCTTCTTTAGGTGAATTAGCTAGTGAAGGAGCCCTCTTTAACCTCTAGGAAAGTCTTTAGTGTTGTTTACCCCTTTAGGATTGTTAGCTCATCCAATGGAGTTTGACCCTTCTTAGGGAAAATTAGCTTGTCAAGAGCCCTCCTCGATGCTCGGATAGTCCTTAGTCTACCCCTTTAAGAGCCTGACCCTTTTTAGGGTGAATTAGCTCTTTAAGGATCCCTTTCTACCCCTTATAGAAACCTACTCACACCATTCTTACAATTCCCTCCAATTTCAGTCAATTTTTCACGAGAGCTCTTTTCCTTATTAGAACTACAAGCCTCATCTTTATGAAATTTTTAGTGATTTAGGGATAAAAATGGTCTCTTTTTTTGTCTTTATAGTAAGGTTTTACTTAAATTTCACTACAAAGAGAAACAGCTATAAACGCTCTATTTTGTCCCTTTATAATTTCTTTTAGATAATAAAAGGGTTCTAATTGAAAAATATAAAAGATAAAAAATTCAAAAAATTACCAAAATTAGAAAACCTTGAAAAATACAAAAAATGGAAATTTTAGAAAAATAAAAAAGATAATAAATTAAAAAAATCCAAAAAAAAAAGGAAATTAGAAGAATATAAAATATTAAAAATTTGAAAAAAAAATTGAAAAGAAAAATACAAGTTTAGAAAACTTAGGAAAATTTAATAAATAAATTTTTTATTAAAATAAAAATAAAAATTAGAAAAGCTATAAATAAAAATTATAGGATAAAACCTTAAAGTAGAATAATAAAGGTCTTTAGGCTAATTTGGGCCTAATTTTAAATTTGAATCCAATCGGGCCATTTTTAGTTGTTATATATAATTTATTTGCATAAGATGATGGGACACAAGCCAATTGGCCCATTGGTTTAAAGTTTGCCCATGGCATTTGGAAGAAGAGGGAGGTCTTGGGTTTGATCCTTGTATGGTGCAAGATGTATCTTTATTTTTCCTCCCCCTATTTGCCATGTGTCCTGGTCCTATTAGGACACATGTCTTCCTATGATACGTAGTAGTCATTGGTTAAGCCATGTGGTTAACGTGGCGGCATGTTAGTATTTTTTTCTTCCCCGTTTCCTTTATTTTCTTGTACAAATCTTACTCGAATAGATCACTTTCGAGTTGTTTTAGATCCCTTTTTCTTTGCCATATCATGAAATTAATGGTGAAATTGAAAATTACCTGCAAGATACTATTTATCAATATAAAGAAGTACATCCAAATTCAATCTATAGAGGGTTAAAATGGGGTTTGAAAATTGAAAAAAACCCCAAAACAAAAATTTTGCTTTGATATGATTTTACTTGATTCAAGCTATCTCATTAAGTTTTGAAGCTTTCAAATATTATTTGCAATGCCTCGCCTTCTAAGGATAATAGGCTATACCAAGAGTATACAAGGTCGACTATATCGAAGGTAGGTACAATCTTGTAGAAAGCTTGAAAATGAAGATGGAACAAGTGCATGAAATAGGGAATAAATAAGTAAACCATGGTTAGCTTTAAGGATATTACGTACCTAGGAATTACCGAGGACTCACAAAGCAAACTCAATATGACACATGAGCTAACTCGATAAGGGTACTCACTACCTGGCCTTACTTAAGGGTTAGGATAAGAGTGAAGGGAATGCTTATAGAAAGAGACAATGAAGTAAATTCAATATTAGAGATATATTGAGGCTACATTTACAAGGTATTTATACTAAAAAAGTTAGGGCATCCTACTTAAAATGGAAAAAACAAAAAGAGTATTGTCTAAAAGAGGTAATGTACAAGGAAGAATAAATGGTACAAATGAAAAATCAAAGAAATTGGTAGTTAGTGCAATAGATCCTTTCACGTAATGCTGGGCACGTGGTGTTGGACACATGGTGTTTAGTTGTTGGGGTACTTCTAGTAGAAACAAACAAAGTTGTATGGCCAAGTTAGAAGTTACCGAGTAGAGGTGCTGTATAGACTTAGGGGTTTTTCTAAGGAGACATTAGATTAGAAGCATTTAGGGGTTCTTAGCATAAGTATTGCTAAGCTAGTGGTTAGCATTGACATAATAAAGCAAAGGTAGGACTAGCCGAGTAGTTAGAGGAATATGCATAAGGTTGGCTTAATGGAACTAAAATAGCTTAGCTCAGCAATTGAAATTGTTCAACAGTGAGGATCGGCTTGACCTTAGCTAAAGTTGGCTAGAAAGATAGAATCCACTTTACTAGTCCTTTAAAACCTCAAGTGTGGGAGCGGGTCAAGGGCTCAGTTATTTGATTCTCATCATTCCCTTTAGGTTGATTTAGATTTGGAATCAAATCCAGCTGGTCATTGCTTTGTTCTCCTCCAAGTCAGAAAGGGCTAAGGTTGGTAATATTGAAAGTATTGGAAACTCAATAGTCTTTTAGTAATTCCAATGGATAGGCATTGTCATTGATCTTCTGGAGTCCTTTGAAGGGACGTTTGGCTTAGGTAGACAACTTACTCCTTCTCTTGTTGGAAAACCTCTCCTTACTCATCATTGGGTTGAAACTACTCTATTTTCCTTCCTTTACTCTTCTCTCTTAATTTCTTAGTAACTTGGTCAATTTGCTGTGTAACCTTCTAATAGATCTATTGAGTAGACTGTGCTTAGGCTCTTGTTTTAGGTTTTGCTCGAGCATAGGTGTTGGAGTGTGATTAAGGGATAGCTCTAGATTGAGGCCATAGATGACTTCAAAGGGTGTTTGTTTAGTGGTGTTGCATACCATACGACTGTAAGCAAATTCCACCACAGGCAAACAGACACCCCAATTAGTTAAGTTCTTCCTTATTGTAGCTCAGAGTAATGATCCCAAAGTGTGGTTGACTACCTCTATTTAGCCATTAGTTTAGGGATAATAGGAAGTATTGAATAGTTTAGTCTCCATACAATGCCAAAGAGTTCTCCAAAAATGGGTTAGAAACTTTAGATCTCTATTTGACACCATATTTCTCGACATGTTGTGCAAACGAACAATTTCCTATAAGAAGAGAAAAGCAATAGCCAAAGCATCATTAGTTTTTGAGCAAGGCACAAAGTGCATCATTTTGTTAAATCTATCCATGATGACCATTACAACATCCTTTGCTTAGGTAGTTTGTAGCATCCCGAGAATGAAACCTATGCTCAACTTAAACCAAGGCTTAATCAAGATAAGTAAAGGCATAGCTTTCCCTTGCTTGGCTAGGCACTTGGCTCTTTTATACGTAGCGTAAGCCTTAACAAATCCGATGTACATCTCTCCTCATCTTAGGCTAAAAGAATCTTCTATTCTATAACTCATACATTCTCTTCTCTCCAAAATATCCAGAGAACCCTTTACCATGAGCTTCCTTCACTAACAGTTGTCGTACAAAATTGGCCAGCACACATATCTCACCACTTCGGAATAGATAACCATCTTCTATGTGATATTCATCTACTGTTCTCCCTTTACCATAGCGTCTATAAATAGGACCAAAATGAGAATCATGTTTATACTATATTTAATGCTTGCAAAACCTAATAGTTTAGTCTACAACTTGGTAAGAATAACATGTCTTCTTGATAGAGCATTTGCAACTATATTACTTTTGCCTTGCTTGTATTTAATGATGAAATTAAAACCTTCTAGAAATTCAATCCATTGGGCTTCTCTATTGATAGCTTGGATTAGCTCCTTAAATATCTCAATGACTCATGATTAGTGTATATGACGAATTCCTTTGGCAAAAGATAGTGTTGCCAGATATGAAGAGCTTGGACCTTTGCCAAGAGTTCTTTATCATATACAAAGTAGTTCATTTGTGTTCCTTTGAGCTTTTCACTATGATAGGCAACAAGTTAAACTTCTTGCATTAGCACGGCTTTGATATCAATACTTGATGTGTCGTATTCAAGCTTAAACACTTTCTCAAAGTTTAGTAGAGCTAAGATTAGGGTAAAGGTCAATCTTTCTTTCACCTTGGTAAAGCTTCTCTACTCTTTATCTCCCTATTTAAAGTTTACCTTCTTCTTCATCAACTTGGTAAAGGGTACAACTATTAAATTAAAGCCTTGAATAAAACAGTGGTAAAAGGAAGCCAATACGTAGAAACTCCTCACCTTGGTATAAGAAGATAGGGTTGGTCACTCAAATGGCTCGAATTTTCTCTTCATCAACCTTTAATCCTCCCCAACTAACTACATGCCCTAGGAAGATCACCTTTTCCAAGTAGAAACAACACTTTTTCAAAATTTCAAATAATTTCTATGCTTAGAGGACATAAAAAATAGCTTGAAGATGGCCAATACGACTTACTAGATCAGTATGGTATATAAGGATATTGTTGAAATAGATTACTATAAACTTTCCAATTAGATTTCCTAAGATACGATTCATCAATCTCATAAAAGTGCTTAGAGCATTTGATAGTCCAAATGGCATTACCATCCACTCGTATAGACCATGTCAAGTCTTAAAAGCGATCTTCTACTCATCACCTTGCCTCATATGAATTTGGTGGTAACCTGACTTCAGATCAATCTTGTTGAACACTTTAGCACCACTAAGTTCATCTAACATATCATCTAGCCTCATAATAGGGTACTTGTGCTTGATCATGATCTTTTTCATAGCTCTACTATCCATATACATTCGCTAAGTACTATCCTTCTTTGGCATAAGTAATGCAAGCACAACATAAGGGTTGAGACTTTCTCTTACATATCCTTTTTCTAGCAACTCGTTCACTTGCCTCTAGAGTTTAGCAGCTTACTCAAGGCTCATTCGATAAGTTGGTTTATTTGGTAGAGCTGCTCTAGGTATCAAGTCAATGCAATATTAAATGCCTTGGAAAGGGGGTAATCCTTTAGACAATTGCCTAAGAAACATGTTTGCATACTCATCCAATAGCTCTTTGATCTTTATAGGTAGCACAACTTGCTCCTTCAGCTTTAAAAGTTGCCTAGTCAATAGAAAGGTTGGCATGCTATCCTTAATAGCTTCTCGCAGCTTGATACGTGATAGGGATCACGGACTAATCAATTACTCCCGAGTCCAAAGACTTGCCCATATGGTTTGTCGAGCTATCCAAGAGGAGTTGAACTCTGAAGAACAATGCATTCTCTATATCGACCTACTGAGGTATTTTATTCCAATTTCTCTCTGTCTCATCTTGGAGACCCTTGAGGTGATTAACCTATTACCAAGCTAACCTCTTATTGTTGCACTAATCCAAATCCAAGTGTTGAGTCCTCCATTTTCGAGCTGACTTACATCCAAGGTTGAGCTACCACATTTTCAAGCCAACCAGCAGAAGCTAAATAGAAGAATGGTCACACATTAAACCAACCTTTCCCAAGCCCTAAATAGTTAAGCTACCGTACAACTGACCTAACCTGCTTTGTTTAGAATGAGCTCTACTTGGCATGTAACATTATCTAGACCATAGAATGGATAGCAAACGTGCGTCCTATTTTTCTAACATTCATACTATCCTTTTTGTTTATTTATGACTTTACCCTTGTAATCTATTCCCCATTCCTTTTCTAGCAATAATCCTTTTTGTAATTTATGTATACCTAAGGCTTACCCTAAATGAGCTATATAAATACTTGTAATATGTGATGGCTACAACATTAGTGATATTGTACTTTAGGTATTATTCTTCCTTCTTGAGCTTGTGTTTTCTCATTAAGGATTGAATCCTAAATGGCTCTTATCTAAACCATTGAGCATAAACTAATACCAAGTAACCTTGTATTATATTTATACATCATATTAAGTATAACTTGAGCTTGTATAAGGCGTTGGTGAGTCATATCTACTATCGATGCATGAAGACCCTTGCTCAACTTTCGACTACTATTTAGCTTTTGAATTGTCTTGAGGTTTAGACCTACCCTTTTGGCTTGTGTGATATCGATAGCCATATGTTAATCTTTCCGGCATTCTGTATCATCTTAGTATCAGAGCTTGACTACATTCGAGCAAGTTTTTATTACTTTGTACTCTAAGTGACTTACTACTATTGTATTGTGCTGTAGAAACTGTCTGTCGTTATCACGAGGGTTTGAGAAGCGTTTAGTGTTCCTCATTTCTTGTTCACAAAACAAAGTGTAAGTGTTTGCTTGGTTTATCGTGTATTGGTTGTAATAGTTATTAGTGTGTGAAGTGGTATTTTATTGTTGTTGTTCATAGAAAGAATTTTGAGTTTTGTTTCAACTATTAATCTATTGTAATATACCATAATGTCCAATTCTAGTATCTAAGGAACCTTAAGTAACCAAGAGAGTGGTGCTCGTAATGGCTAAGGTTATCAAGGAAGTTTTAAGCCCCAATTTGCAAAGGAGTGATTAGATAGACTTATTAACCTAGTGACTAGTTTGGTGACTGTCATAAATGAAGATAGGCAACAAGCTAAAAAAGACCCCTATAGAGGCTGAATTAATGAGCTGCCTGAGAGAGGCAATGGCTGATATGTCTGAGCTAATGCCTCAGTCCGACCACCTCGAATTGGAGGAGTGGACAAGGTTACTCGACGGAGACTAGCATTAGATGAGATTGAAGAACAAGATGAGGAAGTAGGTGAAGAAGAGGGAGAGCATTACAAACCTGAGGAGAGAAATGTTCGAGCTCTAAGAGTGAAAGGATTAAGGATGAATATCCCTAATTTTGCTAGACGTTCTGACATTAAGGACTACTTAGACTAGATAGATAAGATTAAAAAGAAGTTTGAGTGTCATGAGGTGACTAAAAATGCTAAAGTTAGATTTGCCATATTAGAATTTATTGGCTATATAGCTCTGTAGTGGAAGAATCTATAAGTCACCCACAGAAGAGAAGGAGAGAGTGAATTTAGAAATTAAGATGAAATGAAAAGAGTGATGAGAAGAAGATTTGCTCTAAATTATTATTTATAAGATACATTCAAGGTGTTATAGGGATTTGAGGTAAGGAGGATCAAGTGTTGATGCGTATGTGAAGAAATTCCAAATGTTAATGATCCATTGCGAAGTTATTGTGCCTAAAGATTGAGCTGTTTCCCGATTCATTAGTAGGTTAAAGTACGAGATTGGAGATATTTTAGAGACAATAGATATTGGTATACTTGATGAGGCAATTCGAGTTGCTCAAAAAATTGAGAGGCATTGAATAGGAAGATTCCGAGCTCCTGTCAATTGACTTACCTTTAGTTGACTTATTCCGAGCAGACCTATGCGATCGAAACTAAGTCAAGTGGCTAAGATCTGACTTTCACAAACTACCCGAGTAGAGGAGAAAGATATCTTGACGAAGTTCAACAAAGGCCAGAGCTCAAGAAGAAAGATGAGTGAGATCAAGTTCTTCAAGTGTTAAGGGTTTAAACACATGGCTACACAATGTTTGAACAGACGAGTGGTGGTGATCAAGGGAGAGATGTTAACCATTGAGATAAAAAATTACCACGACCTAGAAGACAGTTTTGTAGTGATAAACCACTATGTACAAATTAGAAGTAATTATTTATATATTTGTTCTACTTGCCCCTTACTTTCAATAAGCACATGAAGCGTCAATACTAGAGTAATCACAAAGTATCATAGATTCAATGGTATAAAACAAAGCTTAATATCATTACTTATTTATAATTTATAGACTTGATAAATAAAGTTATAAGTCTTTCAAATAAATACTTATTATATATTAAGCTAACATAGTTTACACAAATTTATTTCCTTGTATAGTTTCTCTCAAGACCGCTTCTAAATCTTTAATTCTTACCAACAGTCTAGATCTTCCTAGATAAATCCAATAAGGTTCCTATAGGAAATTAAAACTATAGAAGTAAAAGTTATAGTCAATTTAGTGGGTTTTCCACTCATACCACTTTTTAAGCAAGTTGATTAAACAAACATATGTAGTATTTAAAGGTCTCATTTTCGCACAAAACTAAGACAAAATTATAATTCAAAAGATTAAGCTACCATTTACAGCCAATGTATAATTGAGCCTGCATTTGGATTTTCCCTGAAAGTTTTGACTATCAAAACTGGTAAATTTAAAAGTTCCGGCAGACCGTGTAGCCGTTACATTCCAAGTTGTGCCCCCAGACACTCTGGGTCCTTCCCTCTCTCTTCACTCGAAGCCTGAACTCCTTCTGAAGTCCATGAAAGTCTCAACGAGATTATGAGACCCTTTCCCAAACTCCATGACGCTGCTAACGACATTCTCTTCCTTCTTACTAACTCCTGCAATTCCCTCAACCACGTACGTCAAATCCAAGCCCAACTCTTTCTCCAAAACCTCCACACAGACACCACTCTTGTCTCTCACTTCATCAACACTTGCCACTCTCTAAACTTCCTTCATTTGACGTTACCCTTTTTCACCCATATACCCAAACCCCATGTTTTCATTTGCAACACTCTCATTAGAGCATTTTCTCACTCCCAAACCCCACATGTTCCTTTCTCAATATATTGTCGTATGCATAAATCTTCAATCTTTCCTAATAACTATACCTTCCCATTTGTCCTGAAGTCCTTGTCGGACGACAGTGAACTTAAAAAGGGACAACTGTTGCATACCCATGTTGTGAAATTGGGTCACGTGGATGACATTTATGTCAATAATTCGTTGTTGAGTCTATATGCTTGTGGTGGCGGGGACATGGGATTATGTCGCCAGCTGTTTAATAAAATGCCTCAAAGAGATGTTGTGTCATGGACCATTTTGATTACTGGGTATCGGAATTTGAGGAAGTTTGATGATGCGTTGATTGCTTTTGAGCAAATGCAGTACGTTGGAGTTGAGCCTAACCGTGTCACTATGGTCAATGCCTTAGCTGCTTGTACTCGCTATGATGCCATTGAGATGGGTGTCTGGATACATGATTTTATAAGAAGGAAACAATGGGAACTGGATGTAATTCTTGGGACCGCACTGATTGCTATGTACACGGCATGTGGGAGGATAGAGGAAGGATTGAATGTGTTCTGGACCATGAAGGAGAAGAGTGTTTATACTTGGAATGCGGTGATCAAAGGTCTAGCCCTTGTAAAAAGTGGTGAAGAAGCGGTGCGGTATTTTAATATAATGGTTCAAGAAGGAGTTAAAGTGGATGGTGTGACTTTGCTTGCAGTACTTGGTGCCTGCAGTCACTCGGGGTTAGTAGTTACAGGTAGAGAGATATTTGATTCATTGATTCGTGGGAAGTATGGCATTTTTGCTGGTGTCAAACATTATGCATGTATGATTGACCTCCTTGCTCGCAGGGGCTATCTTGAAGATGCTTTAGATTTGGTCAATGAAATGCATTTTGAGCCAACTAAGAGTATGTGGGGATCACTGCTGGCTGGTTGTAGAACTCATGGGATGTTGGATATGGGTGCTGTGGTGGCAAGGAAGCTTGTGGAGCTAGAGCCAGGCAACGGTGATTATCATGTTATGCTTGCTAACTTATATGCAGGAATGGGGAAATGGAGAGAAGTTGAGAAGTTGATGTATTTGATGAAAGAGAGGGGTCTGAAGAAGGATTCGGGCCATAGTTATGTTGAGACTTCACTTGAAAATAATCTTCAGGAACTATTAGCATGAAAAGCACAGTTGTTGGTAAATAATCTTCAGGAACTATTAGTATGAAGAGGGCAGTTGTTATTAATCTATGTATCAGCTATAGCTATGAGCTTCCTTGGAGTATTTTAGTCAATTAAACTTGGGAGTCACTTGTTTGTTGGGAGCTGCCGAGAATCAGACAACCTCCATTCCGATTCTCCAGTTTATTACGCTGTCTCTCGTGTGAGACAATATCATCAATCTGTTTTGGAGTCATGTAATGGGTCCTAAAACCCATGTAACATACTAGTGATTTCCAAGTGATGACATTCCAAGTTTTTGACAGAGCCAAGAAGATTAGTTTCATCAATAATTTTTTATTGTTGCATTGGGACTTTAGTTAACTTCAGCAGTGCTATCAACAATCTATAAACTTGCTGAGAAATAATTACCATATTCGGAAGCAATTAAAGAAATCAGAATCATGAGTCTACGTTCATATCAACAGCAGCTCCGACACAAGAAAGTTATGTGTAACTAGAAATAGCATTCGTTGAGATACCCTGTTTCAAATTTGTCATCCTTACGAAAACTTATGCACCTGGTAACCTAAATCTTTGTTTGCAAGGGGTAGGGACAAGCGAGTTATCACAGTAACCATTATTTAAAACATTCAAATACCAACCCAATGAAAATGGAAATCTTTTTCACATTAGTCATTCATAGATACTTTAAGAGTAGGAAAATATATTGAATCTCTGATGTAGGAAGAATGTTCTAGAAAATATACTTTATCAGCTATAGACTAGACTAAGCAGCTTCTATCCCAAATATGCATTTCAAAGGCAGCTTCTGAAACCCCCGGAGGGCAAATACCATTAGCCTTCAGATCATATTAGTTATTAACTAGCATACAATTTTTATCCTAAAAGGAAAAGATAACAGAAATGTATTACCGCAATCTTCTATACACTTTGCCACAAAACATGCCACAATTACCAACAAATAGCAACTAGGTGACAGCATTAGCAATGCTTGATTGCTCTAGGAACAAAGGATCAAATATATATGGAAACCAACTCGATCTTGCAGCACCCCTGTTTAGGACATTATTGACTCGTCCAAGCCTCTTCCAGGATTCTCTTTCACCCACCTAGCTGTTGGTTAGGCTTTCTGTGGTGGCATAAACATGTATATCTATCTGACTGAAAAAGCATGTATTATCAGAACCCATAGTATTACATTTCCATTGCCTATAGTTGGCTGAGAAGCATATCAGATCTATTCTCCTCGACCTCATCATTGTCACTTGTCTTGCCATCATCAATTGGTTTTCCAGAAAGATCATTGCTATCAGAAGTATCCGAAACCAAGCCAATCAGTGATGCATATGTATCATCTTTGAGAAATCCCGACTGCTTCAATAGTCCAACAATAGCTTCCTTTGATGATATATCGCTGTGTTCTTCACATAGTTCCATGAAGGCAGAAATATTTAAAGCTTTTGGTCTCCAGCTCTTTGACCCGTCAGCTGAAAATGCCTCTTTCAAACACGATAAAGCCTCAGTAATTCTTTTCTCAGCCATATGCCCTTCAACGAGAATCTCCCATGTGCTTGAAGTTGGCTTCCCACCCACTTCGATCATGTGATCAAGGATATTCTCAGCTTTGTCCAAGTTTCCTTCTTTGACATACCAATTCATCAGAAGGTTTCCTATTCTAGGATCAAATGACGTTCTTACTGACAGCCACTCATCATAGATTTTCTCAGCACCTTCAATATCACCTGTTCTTGTCAAAGAAGATATCACAGCATGGTAACCTAGATTGGGAATACTAGGAAAAATTGTTTTATAGCTATTCCAAATACGATACACTTCCTCTTTGTTACCAAGAGTACCATATAAACTTATGAGATAATGATATGGTATACGATCTCGACCTGTGATTCTAGACTCAACTTTCCTCAAACTCTCCTCTGCCTTTTCTACCTCCCCCATCTTAATGTACATGGTGGCTAAAGTGCTAAATGTGGTCCAATTAGGGTTGATAGTTTTGTCAAGTTTCATCTGCTTGAACACCTCTTCCATCCTTTCTACTGATTCTTGTGATCCACGAGATGATAGCCAAATATTATAAGAATAAATATCAAGTTGGATATTCTTCTCCATCATTTCTGAGACAAGAGAGTCAACCTTGTCATATTCTTTAAGATTCATGTAGAGAGTCATCATCACATTAAATGGCAAGGCATGGGCTGCATAACCTTTTTCCCTCATCATGTCCATCAATGATTCTGCCTTATCCCTTTGTTTAGCACGCACATAAGCATTAAGCAGTGCCCCATATATCCTCCTGTCCTTTAACATATTCGGTAGCTGCAGAAAGTAATCTTCAGCACTCGCTACTCCACACACTTTGGCAATAAGATCCAATTGTATTGCAGCATCACTGGCTGATAACCTAAATCTTTCTTCCCTGTTGTTCATCCATTCATAAACCTGTAACCACATCCAGAAATTTATGTTAAGTTTCAATGCTTCTTAAAAGTGAAGGGCACCATACTTTGAAAAATAGAACATTTTAGAAAAGGCTACACCAATAATGTAAGCCATGTCATGCTGCAAGCAGACCTAATAAAAAAGAAATGTGTGAATGCACACATCAAATCTATGGGATCACTCTAAACCCATTAGGTAAGACACCCCTAAGCTGATTTTTCATGAAATTACAAATAAGCTATTACTCAAGAAGATATCCAAAATACTACTCCCGAAGTGGAAACTGGCTCAAGTTCCAACAACACTTAATTCTGAAGGAAAGAGCACTAAATGATTCTCATTGAGTTAATATGCCGCAACTGACTCAAGATTAAGCAACTAAGCAACTCAGAAACAAATTACTAAACTAACACTGCGACAAGTTACACCACAAATATTTCTGATAAGAAAGAAGTTACCTGTAGGTTTTGCTAAAAGAGCCTGTTAAAAAGTCTAGAAAATGTTCTCCAGGTGTTTTTTTCTGATCTTTGCTACAATCACACATTTGGGAAAGTTAAATAACATGGTCTAATCTTAAGAAGTTACCACTGCTAGTGACTTTCTGCGGCAAGTAATGATAGGAAGCTAAGGTGACAGCCAACAGCAAGGTTGTTGGTATGTCACTGAAAATAATCAAAATGGTTTCTTCTTTTTAAAAGAAAATCATATTCCTCATTGTCTATTGATATGGTTGCCACCACAGAAGGCCTACTACTAGAGTTGTCATCCACCATTATTTGCCCCTAAGAACCACTGTATCTTCTTCTTAGAGATTATGGCAATAATATTTGACACATGCAAAGCTTTGATTATCAATGATGTCTTAAAAAATTTGGGAAACTGTTTTAGCCAAAAAACACACCCTACGCAAAGAGGCAATTCAGGACACAAATTACTGAATCAATACTATCATATGTTAAACCCACCAGAGTTATCAACAATGTTTGCTATCTGCACCAACTTGCCTGTTGAATTTCCCTAATAAGCTCTGCATTGAAGCCACCTTTGCATATCTAAAAGATATACTTGGCATATCATGGTATAGGGTAAGATAAGCATACTCAATGTTTTGTTCGAAGGACCTACACAAAGGTGCTATTTTATCTTATCTCAGATCTGTCCGGGTAACCTTATAAAAAATTGCAGGCCCAACGTTATAGAGAATAACTAAATGCATAAGGCTTCATTGGTACTCAAGGGCCACTTATATTACAAGTGATGTTCATTGGTGAGAGAAATCTAGACAGAAATTTTAAGGAAAACTCGTGTAACTATTATAAATGCAGCCCACTTCTATTGACACCCTCTAAAATTTTGACCAAAGGTGGTCCAACATCCATTAATCTATGTGGCATGTGAGTCCTAATGAATCTTTCCCCAAAGAAGCAGCGTTTGTTCATGAGCAAGCAAAAGCAGTAGGAAAATTCCCTCTTTACGGCTAAATGAACGAAGACCTTCCAATAACAAATCTCCAAAAAACTGAACCAGCCACCTAATACAAGAACACTAAGAATATAGAAACTTGGCCAACGAAAAATCAGATAAAGCAACACAATCAATACTCAAAAAGCATACAGCGTTAGTAATTCCTCATGAAAACCCATTATAAGAACCAAAAAATAAAAAATAAAAAAAACTAAAAGGACAAAAAGAATAGAGCTTTGTAGTAGTGTGTGATACCTCGAGAGCTTGCCTATGCCGCTTGAACTTTCTCAACTCTTTAACAACCCTACAAAGCTCCCATTTAGTAAGCTTTTTACCCTCATCCTCACACTTGTCCAAAACGGAGGCAGCACCCATTTGAGGATTTTCCATTAAAGATATTCTCTTGTAGACAGAGTTCCATTTAACCATGGGTCTCCTTTCATAATCAAGAGTTCCATAGTTATGCACTTGTGAAACTGAAGAACAAGCGATGGTTATTGTTGGGTGCTTGAGGGTGTTGGCGTTTAAGGGGAGCGTAAGATGTCGGGTGGGTTTGAAATGGAGGGAGTGAGAGTATGAGAGAGTGGAGGAGAGAGATGGGTTGCGGTAGTTGAGGGAGGAAGGATGGAGAAGCATGGTGATGGTGTCTGCTTGTCTGGTCTTTGGATGGGAATGTTAGAAGGGTTTGGGAGCTCGGAGGATAGGGAGCCAGCAGATTGAAGTTTGAAGCTTTGAATAAAGCTACTGAAAAAGGTTAGATTTTTTCCGGTCAAATGACTTTCCTACCCTCTTTACGGCAAATTTTGTTCATTGATTTGGAATGGAATATCAATACTAGAGGGAAAAAGACAATGAATATCATTTTCTTACAATGATTTTGTTTAATTGGGTGTAATAAATTAGAAATGTATTTAAGAATAAATTGCAAATAGATGCTTATGTTTACTTTCTCTCCTTATTTGTAAATTTTGTAAATTGTGTATTTAAACTCTAAATCTTAAAGAAAAAAAAAAGGAAACATGTACATTGTCACTACAATATGCCTATTTTGGAGTTTAAATGTACATTTTTATTTTATAATTTGGGTCTAAATGCATGATTTAAAATGTAAGGAGATGTACTATAAATGAAATAAACAAAAGGGATAAATTTATAATTTAACCTTTTTATATAATATTAGGAGAGAAGATAACAACTAAAATCAAAACATTTATAAAGCTTTTATGGAGGGAGAAGAGAATTTCATTCCCCCTTATTCTTCATATAACCTCTATTACTATGTCTAGTTGGCCTTTCATCCCCGTACTTACAATTCCCAAGGTATAATACCGTAAAAAAATTGACAAGATATTCTTAATAAAATTACATGGCAATACTTTAAATTCAAGTTATTAAAAACTCTAATTAGAAATACCATCAGTCCATGAAAGAATTAAGAGACTTATGTGGTAAGAACTAGGGCAAAAGAGGTCATATAGTAACATATTAATGGCTTCTTAATTGTAATTTAGTTTTCACAAATATTGAGTGATACTAAAAATATCATAGGCATTTATAGATGTAATAATGAATCTTACTATATAAAAGTCTCCTATAAAAATTAGAATTGAAATAGAACGTTTGAATAAAAAAATTAATAAATTAAGATTTCAACAATGTGTAAGGAAATATAATAATTAACATGAAGTCAATTCAGTTCCTTAGGAAAAACACATACAAATTTATATAATATACATAACAAGAATAATTAATCCTTATAGATTGAATTATAGAGAACAAATAAGTAAGCGTTTAGTATTTTCAGTTTAGCAAACGTAACTAATAATATAACTTAATAATAAATAAAACAACAACAACAATAATTAGCTATATATATATATATACATATACACATAACTACTATACAAAAACTTATATTTTTAATTAGCTATATGCATCTCGAAAGCTTATATAATTATAATGTAGTAAGAAAAATATGAAAATATACAGTAATAATAAATGTGCTAATATGTGCTTAATTTGTGGTATCACATTGCTCATTGAAATTGAAAAACATGCTTCATGCTATATGAAATGACCTCTCTCTCTCTCTCTCTCTCTCTCTCTATATATATATATATATATATATATCTGTCAACATGACACATAAACATTGAATTTTTTTTTAAAGAAGTCAATATAGCTTATTTATATAGTTTGTCTTTGGAAACTCAATTTCAAACAATCAATTGTTATATTTTTCAATATTATGTAATGAATAAGAATCTAGTATAGCATATGAAATAAAATATGAAATAAGAAGAGGAGCCAAGCCTTTCTTGAGTATACAAATATAAATGGTAAAAGGATATTTTTGAAACCCTCTTGCTATACTTGAATTAATAAATCTTTCAAATGAAAGAATAAACATAACATTCAAGGTCACAAACCATATATGAAAATGTAATGACCAATATGAACCTAATGAAGTGTAACAATTCATTTGACATATATGCACCAATCAAATTGGTACATAAGTTAAGCCATTTTAATTAACCACTTCTATAAAATGAGTATCTCATGCAAATAGGGATATACAATAAGCATGCAATAAATATAGTTATACCTAGAATGAGATGCTTTAATTGTCAAAATAAAAACTGTCTATTTTAAAACATTCTATAAAGAGGAGAAAGGATATATAATTAGAAGGACATACTCCCTTACTTAAAATGGTAATCATAAGTCTTGTAGATATTTAGGATAACTTGTTAAACAGTATTCTCATTATAGCATAGCTATCTATGATGCTATAATTTGTATTTCTATAACACCAATAACAATAGTAATAACAATTATGAAAGATAGAAACAATAGTAACAATCAGTATATATGATAGTAATTGAAGATTCGAAAACCAATATGATGATATTTGATAATGTAAAGCTATAAGACCTATGTTAATAGTCATTTTCGGTACATGGGCCTTGAACAATCTTTAATAAAATATGCTTTAACTTCTAAAAGATACATATCTAATTAAATAGATACACTTGTCTAATTAGAAATATATTAAAAGATATACTACTCAAAATATCTCGGCCTCATCCCCAATAAATAGGAGATGAAGCTCCCATGCAAAGGACTCTCCTTTTCACTCCTTATCTCTTAACATAATTTCACTCTTACAACACTATATTGAGCTAAGCGCTGGAGTGGTTGTGCTGAAGAAAACTTCGGTGCCCCATTAACAGTGTTTTATTTTGTAGAAAACCTAAATTGAGAAATCTTTACCAATAAATCTATGGAGTGAAGATCACAAGTCAATATTGGCACCATTTGTAGGAAGGAATCAATTCAAAACTAGTAATCACTTTTCATTTTAAATCCAATTTTTCCATATCTAAGTACATTTATCAATAAATTTCTCATATGTACCAAATTCTTATGGCTTAGAGCACTCTTCACTTCACCATGAAGACAATGTTAGCTTTTATTCAATGCAATATAGAAATCTAAGACTACATGGTAGAATATGAGTACACCAACATCAAAATAATTACTTTAATCTCAACTGGTCATTAAGAAGCTCCATAAGCAATAATGTCTAACTCTCATTCAACGAATTCGAGTCTTTTATCCATAAAAATCCATGCCTCAAGCATCTACTTAAACTAAGTCAAAATTTCTCTAAAGTATCAGCAATTTTCTAAAATACATGATGCTAAAAAAATGAGAATTTAGTAGGCCATCTGATCTTATATTCGAAATCACTCCATGGGAAGTGGTCTTCTTTAACATTTTTTTTTTTAATTTCAAACAACAAGGATCACAACAACCCCTTCCTGATTATAAGCCTTGGTAATTGGTTGAGTGCTCATTCTTCACTAATTATGCCTTCTTCTTAAATCGTTTATCTAGTAGTCGCCACATGTACAACATTTTTGCTTGGATAAAAATCTTAGGTGCATAGGTAAAAGTCCTAGTTGCTCAGATAAAACTTTGAGGTACATGAATAAAAATCTCGATTACTTAGATAATTTTGAAATATTATAGGCACCTTAGAAATCCCATGGTACCTAAACACCTAGGACAATCCTTAAGGTTTAGGCCATGAAACCCAACTCTAAAAGCCTAACAACTTATAAATAAGATAGCTAAAGACCTAACAACCTAGAAATCTCATGGTATCTGAACACTTGGGACAATCCTTAGAGGTAGGGCCACCAAACCTAACTTTGAAAACTTAATAACTTATAAATATTATGATTAAACACCTAGGCAGTATAGAAATTCCATGGTATCTAAAACTTGGGACGATCCCTAGGGGCTAGGTCACTAAACCCAGCTTTATAAGCCTAGTAACTTATAAATAACTTAGCCAAATTCTAGGTACCCTGGAAATTCTAAAGCATAAGAAGCCTAGGATGATCTTCAAGAGTTAGGTTACCAAGCTTAGCTTAGGAAAGCCTAACAACTTATAAATAACTTGATCGAACCTTAAGTGCCTTGGAAAACTTTGAGGCTTCACTAAGCTTCCACGAATGATGAGATCTCATAGTCACCAAGCATTCGCAAATGACGAGATCCTACAATAATCAAGCACTCGTAGATGGTGAGATCCTATGGTGATTGAGCATTTGTGGACAATGAGATCTTAGGGTCATTAACCTCCTACAGATAATGAGATCCTATGGTTACCATTTGTAAACCCTGCAAATTTTGTAGAATACGGGTTGAAAGTTAATAAATTCTTTCGAAAGATACCCTTAGTGTTGACAAGATAACTAATCCTGACCCTAAGAAGTTATACTCAAAAACCTTAATGCAAACCCTTTAAACCCTAAATGGTAGTCTTAACCCTAGTTTAACCCCTATACTCAAAAGCCCTAAAATCTTATAAACAAATGCCAATAATTAATATTAACTCCTAAGATTAACCTAATATAGCAAAACTAACCCCAAACTCCAATGGGAAAGGGACTGATAGTCGAAGTTCATGAGAGCTCCCTGAAAACGATAAAAGGTAAGCTATACCAAAAATGAATATTAGTATAGATAACCTTAACAATGAATTCAAAACCTTAAAATGAATACTGTAGCTCTTAAATGAACCTTCGTATACTAAGATCCTAATTGAAACCCTAATACGTACCAACCTTTGAATTGTAAAACCTTAATCTATGGTAAAAAACCCCAATCCAATTAGTGTAGTCTAATTAAATAGTAAAACTATTCACTAATTGGAGACTAATCGCTTAATTGCTCTAAAACCCTAATTTATTCTCTAAAATGTACTCGAATAGCAATAATTGTCTCAATTCCTTAAAATAATTAAATAAGATGACCCAATAGGCTTAACCAACTTAATTTGACACATTAAGCCCTAAAGTGCACCTAATTTGTGTTAAGTGTATGAGTAATTAAAACTAAGAAACTTAATTATACCTTAATTTGCTAATCGAGGTTTTACATCGTAATTAACTATAACTTAAGAGCAATTAATCATATAAAGCCAAAGGAATTATATAAAAATATCTCCTTAATGATGCTAACCTTATACTTAGGGAGACAACATTAACCCCATAAACTTTTGGATCTAAACTCAAAATTAGATATAGGAGTTAATAAGTAATCCCTAGAAATACTCAATATATAATAATAAAATCCATAAATGAAAAGATTAAACCCTAAATCATAAGTCGTAAATCCTAAATAATAATTTGAAAAATCCTAAAGAGAGTAAAACCCTAAAACCTTAATTATATGTGTAAAACCTTAATACGTTGGAAGCCTCAAAATGATTGGAAAATATCAATAAACTAATTAAAACCTTAATTGGAAGTTTAAAACCCTAATTCAACTAATAAACCCCACTACATCCCTAAACTATTCGCTAATTACAAATAATTTCTCTTATAGCTTAGAAACCCTAAATCACTAGCCTCATAAGCGGTTAAAAAACCTTAATTGATCTCGAATAATAAAGGGCTCTAACAAACAAAGTAATATAGGTCAGTAAACTTAATTAAAGTCATAAAATATGGAAGACCCTTATTACACCTTAACTAGGCCTAAATTTCTTAATTAAGTACGATTACGATTAATTAGCTTAATTACCCTTTAATCCATCTACTAACTCTCATTACTTCTTAATTAGTAGAAAATCAAACTTAATTAAAAATAAAAGATAAAGGATTAATTGATAATTAAAGGACATTTGTCCTTAAGAAGACAAAATCCCTCCTCATTTGTTAAAAAGAAAATAAGGTACAATAACACCAAGAGGGGACTATGTACCCATATCCCAAAGTAGCCACCCATTGTCCCCCTTAATTCACCTTTAATATCTGTTATTTTACCTCTCCAAAACCTTCATTTGACACTATTCTTTATGCATAGAAAACCCTAAAAAACACTCTCGAGAAACCTAAAAAGGGAATAAAACCAAAGGAGCTGTTGGACCACCCTACACTTCCCCTACCCCCCTCATACCTCCCTCTTTGCGCACCTTAGTGCCTTTTGGCCTTACCACTACCACACTCCACCAAATGACAAGCCACTACTACTAAAAGATCACATACATACCCTAGTTTCTTGCCGACAAACATTTTCCCTCAAAGAAGTAAGTTTCAACTTTCTTTTTTAGTGGAAAATTTGGAGCTCATGTAAGCCAGCCTAAGGTAGAACTCACCCAACTTGAATTTTTGTTCACATAAGTTATACCTATGATATCTTGAGAGTTTAGGATTAGAAATATTAGATAAATATGTTATAATCTTGTATATGTCATTTTAGAGTTATATAATCACACCTTCATTCATATACTTTGCTAGTTTATTATTCACATTCTAGAAATGTAAGAGATAGTTTTATGTAAATAACATGAAAAGATTTTGATTAAACTCCATGAAACCTTAAGCACCATTCATGCCGCCCCCTTCTTGATATGTATCTATTTTGTTTTCACCATGTTAGGTGATGTTATTAGCTTTAAATGAATAGAAATATTATTAAAATGAAGAAACACACTAGAATAAGTATTGGATGGAAGGTGTTGAAAAGAAAGCATAAAAGAACCCTATTTGGCCACCACTTTCATGAAAATTTCAAATTTGTAAATTTTGATTTACTATCTTAATAACATGATTATTTAGTGTTAAGTATGATTTATGATATAATTAACCAAGTTAAGTAGAGTAATGATGAGTTAATGGCCTAAACTAGTTAAGTTAGTGATTAAGGCCTTAGGAATAGTATTAGAAACCTTATTAACAAAATGAACTAGATCTAGAACACTTAGTAAAATGGGTTATTTAGTAGACTCATTAAGATATTTGGCCTATTGGAATAAGTTAAAATCAAGTTTAAGGTCTTAGAATGCAAATTAGCCAGTTATTAAAGCCTATAAATATGATTAGGAACCTAATAAATGAAAAGAACCAGATTTGAATTCTAATAGAAAATTAACTTATCTTAAGGCCTTTAGTGGGCTTAAGCCTAAAATCATAAGTGGAGTTGAGCTTAAATCCTTAAAATGCAAAATAAACCCAAAAGCCCTTAAAAAAACCAAGCATAAAGCCTAATAACTTAATAACTAAGTCTGAGACCTAAATTAAAAGGTTGATAAAATAATATACAAAAGGTTTATTAAGTCTAAAAGCTTATTAAAGCCATCTCCTATGTGCCCCTTAGTAGGCAAGGGTTTTAAATTAGTAAAAATGACCCATTTAGACCCATAAGAGCAACACCAAGGCTTAAGGTGAAATTTTAAAGTGTTAGGTAGAAAAGTCCATTTAAAAGAAAAGGAAGCCCAAAATATTAAGTATAAGGTCCAAGATCAAAAGCTAAACCCAAAGCTCAAAATTAGGCCTAAATCTTAAAGTAGTCAAACTAGTACCATTAATTAATGAACTTGTTTGACCTAAACCTAATTCTTACACATCCAAACAACTTAAAAAGGATTTCACCAAATGAAAGAACACGTGAAAATGGAAATGGACTATTAAAATGTGAAATTCTGACTTAAAATGAGAAAGTTATGACTAAAATACAAGATAGGTAAAAATAAAGAAATTATAGCAAGGCTAGAGAAAAGATTAAGATTAAGATGAGTTTTATTCACTTTAATTATCTTACTTAGGTGATTTGGGATACTAAGTTCAAGGCTACCATAGACTACTGGAAGTACTAGACTTCAAGGCTAAGTGAGTACACTACTCCCTATTTTACTTTGTTTTGTGCTTATATTTAGTGCATTATCTAATTATATATGATAATTGAACTTGATGCATATTGGGGTATATAGGAACCTATGTGTGCCTGCTTTGGTTGAATTATGCTTGCAAAATATCTTAAGATATTTTAAATACCCTTATTTGCTGCATTTGAATATAGGGCATTTGAGTGTCTAGAATGTACTTGTTTGACCACCCCGTTAATTCGGAATTAATAAATATCTAATCTCTAATTAAACTGGACATGCATTATATCTTCTAATATGAGTTAAAGGGCGTTAGCACCACTTATCATGCTTAAATGGATTCATATTGATATTATGTATTGTGATTGTTTATCATTTGACGTATTTCGTGCGATATGTTCTTACCTTGACCTTTGGGAATTACTTGGCTCTAGGGAGTGCCGCCTTTTGCTTGAGGCTGAGCTATGTCTACTATTAAGAGTGATTATATTGTTAAGAGATTTCATATTGGACATAGTTACCTAGGTCCTGATGTACCTAAATACTTCTTACCTCGGGCAATAGTGGGAGTTAAAATTATGTTATATATAGGTACTGACTAACCGTATATACTCTTTGCATTACATATGCTTATACATGTATTCATATGTATGATAAATAACTTACTTGTTATTGTCTGATGGTAAGGTGGGGAGGTTACTCACTAAGCTGGATGTAGCTTTCCCCTTAATAGTTTCTTTTGCAAGTCTTACAAAGCTGGGGTTGGGTTAGGATTTGAGTGTAGAGTGCTCCATTGAGTTGAGCAAGTAGAATATAAGTTTAGGAAAGCAAGCAGTATAGTCAAATACAACTTTTAAGGAATTTAGTAGCATTATGATTGTCAAGATATAGATTCCTTTTCTTATTGTTTGGCAAGTGATTCTTACTCTTTACGGTTCTAATCACTATGGATTGTTGAATCACTTGTAGATATATATATATATATACCGATGAAGAATAAAACCATTTGTCTCATTCTGTAGATGTCAAAACAATATAATCAAGGAAGTCTATAGCATTACCAACATAATCATAATCATAATCATAATCATGAGGTTCTATAAACAATGACATAAATATGAACTGATAAATATTTTAACCTCCACAGGCGGCTGAGCCAAGACTAGTGGGGTTTTGATGAGAATGAGATGCTATGAATAGTAAAACAGATAAAAAACCTCCAAAGGCGGTGATACCAGCCGATTATGGGGTCTATTAAAAGATAAAATGATAGATAGTAGAGGTTAGACAGATATAATCTCGTGGAATTACACCCAATTTCGATTGGAGATTCCCCACACGAGATAGAATGTAAGAAGCAAATCAAACTGATTTTATTGATAAAACTGATTTTTACAAAACATGTAAATACAATAGCATAAATGGATGATCAGGAGGTATGATCAAGAGAAATGATCGTCCTACCTCTGATAAGAAGCAAACAATTATGCTTCAGGAAGTGATTGAAGAAAGAGGAAGAAGATGAATGTAAGAGAGGTTGAAGAGTAAGGTGATGAAAAGGGTTTCTGAAGTGAAGAGGAATATGTAGTAAGAAATGGGTTCCAGTCCGGAAAAAAAATTGGATGCCTACGATGTCTGATTGGAAGTGTTTATATAGTAAAATGGACTGACAGGGTACTATTTGAAACAGTGGTATTGTGGCCGACAGAGTAGTGTTGCTACAGTGATGTTGTGGCCGACAAAGTCCTGTTGATACAGTGGATTGCTTGGTGTCTATGGCAAACAGAATTCTGATAATGATTGATTGTGCATTGTGGTACATGTGTATTATACCATATTTCTACTTTTACAGTGCAGAATAATACAGAAAATTTGAATGATACAATTTTCACGGTTCTCCTAAATCTATGCCATAGCAGTCATCTTCATTTGTATTACCGCTGTGGTGAGATGTTGAGTCCGTTTCTGAGCTTGATTCTTGTACCGATTCTGTTTCTTTGATACGATCCAATGCTTTTTCCAGAATTTGTTTTAATTGGTCTGGAGAATTTTCCAGAATTATATATATATATATATATAGTTAAGTAGATGTATGTAAATTGAATAAGTAAGCTTAGAAACTTACTAGTTAAAGTCTTGTAACCCCTGACTTACAAAGTGGTCTTTATATCATGGGTACACACATGATATGAAGATTTTAGGTAAGATTCAAGCCCTTTTTTAAGGCGTTATACTGTCCTTATGTGGACGTTGAGACCTTATAGTTGTCGAGTGCTCACGTGTACCACAACATTTCACTTAAGTTAAGACTTTAGCTCACTATACCATGGGTATAGCCAAAAGCACCAACAAAAAGCTCCCTTGCAATGTAATCGCTCATCTTAGGACCATGAAAACCATGGAAGCACTTAGTCTCCTTATTGAAAACATCGACAAAGAGACTTTTTGGGGTAGGGATAGGGGATGTAAGTATTCATAGTCATTTTTGGTACATAGGCCCTAGATAATCTTTAATAAAATGTGCTTTAACTTCTAACAGATACATATCTAATTATATAGATACACTTACCCATTTAGAAGAGGTTCATTTAGAAATATACCAAAAGATACATTACTCAAAATATCTCAACCCTAACCCTTATATATTGAAGATGAAGCTCTTAGGAAAAAAACTCCCCTTTTCAGTCCTCTCTTAACATTATTTCACTCTTATGACACTACACTTAGTTAAGTATCGAAGTGGTTGTATCGGAGAAAACCTTGACGCTTTATAGATACCCCATTTTTGCCATGTTTTATTTTAATTTAAGTCTTTTTTCACTTTTAGGCTAGGTTTACGAAGAAAATAAAAAAACTTGAAAAAATAGAAAATAACTCAAAAAATAAATAAATAAACGAAAATTGAAAATTGAAAAATAAAAAATAAAAAATATTAAAAGTATCTTAGTCAAGTCAATTAGTCATTTAGGGTCAGATTATATTACAATAAAACATATACATGCGATTTAGTAAATTTAGAGGTTTTTGAGCTTTATTAAAAAAAGTGCTATTTAAGAAAAGTCCAGTCATATTTGAACTCATAAATGTGGACCTTGGTCAAATTTTGAATATTTCAATTGGGCTAAAAATGACTTAAGATTTATTAAATGGGTTGTGGGTAGTGGTTAATTAAGTTGTGTTGAATCCGACCCAAAATGGAAAGCGCAAGTAAAATATGGAGTTCTTAGAAACTTGATCTTAAAAATGGATTACATTAAATCTTGAATAAAATTAACAAATCTAAATCGGGTATTATCGTATCCTATGAATATTGGATTTGTTAAGATTAAATCTTCACAACAAAATGATCCAAAAGATTCAAGTTTATAATATATAAATAATGAACATTTGGCTGTAAAAATATACGTTTTCACAATTTCCACACTCACATACTCTACATGTCTAATACATGCACTTAGCATACATGTCTATCCTCACTCACACTCACATACCATATACAATGTCCACACATTCATGTTACTCACATAGACCCACACACTCTCTTGCGCATAGTTACTCATGCATACGTCACTTACAAACTCCACAATCAATTCCACTACACATCCTCACACACATACGCTCCTGACCTCATGCCTGACTCATTCACTCATGCAGCTATGTCCAGCACAGCCCACCATCTTGCACACACGACCACGTCTAGCATAGTGCTATCTTATATATGTACGTCCAGTACTTCACAATACGTCCAGCACTCTACAGCATCGCCCAACACTTCACCACACGTAGTCTATGCAAATAGCAAGCACACATGTAGTAGTACGTATGCAATAGACACAATTACAGTAGTCTACACGCTATAGTACACCAACATCAAATCATAGTGTATGACCTAATCTAATTTGCATGATTATTCTCTTTGGATCTAACTATTGGGTAAGCTAGTTTGTTTTTTGTTTATTTTTTTCCTTTTTAGTTTTATTAGTTAATTTTCTCTTTTTTCTATTTTTTTAGTTAATAACTTTATTAGTTTATTTTCTCTTTTGTTTTTTTAATAGTTATATGTTACTCATTTTGTTTTTCTTAATGCAGGTAATTGGTTTAATTTTTGTTATATGCCATGTCTTTTTAGAAAAAAATGGCATTTTTTATACAAATTGCATACTTTTTGTAAAACTTGCATTTTTAGATTATATACATATCTTTTCCAAGATTCATATCTTAGGTAAAGATGTATATTTAAAGCCGCATATCTTAGTAGATCTTCGTAAATCTTGCGTTTAGGGTTTTAGAAAAATAATTTTTTTTTTTTGCATGTAATGGTTTTCTTTTTTAAAAAAAAATCTTAATTGGATCATTTTCAAAAGATTTAATTAGTTAAGTTTTCTTTAAAATAGATTTATGAAATTAGATCTTTTATGTTTTTTTTTTTAAATAATAAATCATGAAGTAACATAAATCTGGCTCAATTTTTAAATTAAAAAAAGTCAGCCCACTAAATCTTTTCTAAAAAAAATAGAACTAATGTTGGTTTGATCTTAACGAGCGGGAATGTAGCTACCTCTAAGGAAACCATATAAAAAAAATAAAAACCTTTTTTTTTTTTTTAAAATTCGTGATAAAAATCATTAGAAAATTCAATTTAATTGCATTTTTGTATATTTTTATTATTGTGGCATCTTTAGGAAAATTATAAAAAAAATAAAAGCCCATTAGTTCTTTTTTTTTTTTTTTTTTACTTTTATATGGTGATTTAGTTTTAATAAGTTAGTCCCCGAATCTCGATTTTTTGGTTAAATTTATTTTTTTTAGAATATTAGTAGATTAGTGGCTAAATTAAGATTTTCCTACTCAAAAACCCTAATTTGACTTTTTACCAATTTAATTAGTTAGTGACTCCAATTGTTTTTTATTTAATTTTTTAATATTTTTTGAAGAAAATTTTTTTTCTTTAATTTTATTTTGAGTAACTTATATTAAGTAGATTAGGTTTAGTATAGGTTAAATTAAAGAAAATTAAAATGGGGTTTGATAGAATTGGTAACTCTATTATGGACACTTAGTAGATTAGCTATGTAAAAATATAAAAATTGATTAATGGGCTTATTTTTTTTTTCCTTATTTAATATTGTAATATAGATGTGCTAACCGAATTTTAGTGATGCAAGCCTATTATAAAGAAGCCAACCTAATGGGCCTTATCTTAGGGAATTTGGGTAGTTATTTTCTTTTAAGTATCATATGTGTGTCTTAGATGTGGTCAGACCTATGCTACCTTAGGAAGCTAGGACAGGCCACTATTATGTAACTCTCGGGTCTTGAGATCTTTAACCCTACTTGACGATGATAAGTGAGTTTAGTTATGCTTTGATGTAGCTTAGTAGGTGTTTCTTATGAGAATGCTTGAGGTTATAGAGCCTAAGACCCATAGATCTTATCTTTATGCATCATTGTTCTTTTGTAAAATAAAAAAGGGGTTAGTAATTTTTTTAAATTATAGGAGTTAGAAAAATAATTGTTGTAACCCATAGTGAATTGGGCTTTATTTTCAAAATTTAATGTACTTATATATACAAGTGTGCATGGGCTTTATTTTTTTTTTAAAAAATAAGAAATATTTTGGAAATTTACACAATTGTATATGTAAGTTTACATGAACATTGACCATGACTTTATAATAATTCTATTCTTATAGTTTATTAATTACCAACCCTATTACATTACACGCATATGTAGCATATTGCGTTGCATTTATTTTTATATTTTTAACTTGCATATTTGTCTGTATATGCTATCTTATGTAATATATATGAGTTTTGTAGATTTTTTTTTTATTTCATGAGTAATAGGCTATGTAACATAATATTTAACATAGAAGGTATAAGATTATTAATATTCTCCCTATACCGTGATGTACCAATTTAAAAAAAAAAAGAAGAAAGAAAGAAAAAAAAAAGTCAATATCAACTTATAAATTTTCTTTTTCGAGGCATATAATTATAGAAATTAGTTATGGTAAAAATTATTGTGGAACTGTTACTTTTTTAAAGTTTTCCAATAATTTTTTTTAAAAAAGAGAAATTTCAAAGAAATATTTTATGATAAAAAACCAATTTCATGATAAATCTTTACTTAGTCGATTTCTATTGTAATGTCCCACTTATATCATACTGTTAGGAACTAACAAAATATAAAAAAATTTAAAAAACAAGAAAAGATTTAACCATCGGATTTCTACTATAAATTATTTTCCATCTTGAAGTGATCAATCTTGTAAATGTCTAAGTTCTTATTCGTTGTGTTTATCCATTAAGTAATCATGGTCTTGATGGAGCTTTCTCCATGAGTCTTCACCCTGATATGATCTTTTAATGAGTTTCTTATTGTAAAATAATTCCACTTCTCTATATCATCCTTATAATATAATCGTCATCCTATGTCCTTGGTTGTCAATCCTAATGTTTCCAATTTCTTTTAGATTTGTCGATGTTAATATTAAGCTTCTATAACATAAAATCAATATTGATTTTTCAATAGAAGTTTTCAAAAAAAAGATAAAAAAGAAAAATTTTCAAAATTAAAAGCTTGCTTTTTTAAAAAAAGAGAGGATATGCAGTGTTGCTAACAAGAAGGGATTCTAATAGGATTTGAAAGATTGCCTTTTAGGTAGTTTGGCCTAACTTGAAGCCCATAACCACTCATTTTCAAAATCAAGATGTTTGAAGCTCTTGAACAATGAATAAGCATAGTAGAAGTGGTTCTTAGCAAGCGCATGAAGCAAGTTAAGACTACGGTCCATACTCAAGCCCAAGTGCTTATTGACACACCATCTCAAGTAGATGATTCTAAAAACTTATAGGTTCATAAGCCCCTTATCAACATGATATAAGGTTTAGAAAGGTTGTTAGAGACAAATTTGAATGGTTGAGCTTAGGGGGCATGTCACTATTAGGGACTGGAAAGAAGGGTTGCTGCCTTAGAAGAAAAGTTGGTGAGGTTAGAAGAAAGATTTACTGGCATACCAATGGAGATGGGTTATGTACTCAAGTAGCTCGAAAACTTATATGCTATTATAGATAAGACATCACAGGCGAAGCATGAGGATGATTTAATGGAAGAGAAGTTAGGAATGGGTGTGCCAATTGGGAAAGCTTAAGATCAAGATAAGCCTATCCACAACAAGAGGAGGTAGCTTATATAGTTCAAGAGTCCAATGGTTCAAGTGTTCAAGCAATTAAGGGATGCAAGATTGCTGGTATGTGAAAACCCAACAAAGAAGTACAGGTCAAAGGAGCATGACCCTAACAAAATAGTGTGAATATCATGTACACCAAGTGGAGCATACCATACAAAATTGCTGGAAGCTGAAGCATAAGGTGTAAGATTTGATTGATATAAAAATTATCTAACTGAGCTTTCTAGAAGCTAATGAGTCAATTGATAGTAGTATCCCTTCCCTAAATTTTGAAGAAGCATCAAATATACAGCCTCCAGCATTAGATATTAAAGGCTTACTACTGTCATTTGATAAAGTGGCTCATTATTTGAAGTAGTTAGGTATATCTCCAGGAGATCAATTCAATTAAATAGGTTAAGTTTGAAGAAGTGATAGAAATGGGGGCAAGAAGTGGAAAAGAGTTTTAGTTCCTATATTTATTTATTTTTAGAATATTCTTTCACTTTAGGGACAAGATTTATTTGAATAAAGTTTTTTTCTTGTACATTTTGTTTTTCTATGATGTACATTTAGCTCAACTCGATATGGGCATGTCATTGGCCCTTCACTTAATAAAACGCTTTATGCAAGATTTGGGCAATTGAAAATGATAAAGTGAATTTGAACTTGGAACTTAAGAAATTTTCTACTTAAGGGGACATAACATGTTACTTAAAAGGTTTAGGATGAAAAGAAGCAAATAATATCTTAAACACTAACCCTAAACACATGAGAGTTGAGCAACACAATGTGAGTCCTTGGACTCATTCCTTAAAGGAGGTTTGCTTTGAACTTAGTACATGTATCAAAGTGATGTTAAGCATTCATTTTAGTACCCTAACACAATTTTCCCTTACAAACCCATTTAAACCTTTAGAAGATTTTTCTTAAAATTAACCCTGCCAAGAACCACCCCCACACTAGGGCAATTAAGAGGTTAGGATCATTAATTTGGAGGAAAGGAGTAAACTAACTTGTGCTTGCCTTAGTTGTGCCTATTTGTAAGCAAATATTATTGTAGATAATTCAATTTTTTTAAGATGAAGAAGAGTTTCAGACTATATACACCTTATTTAAGCCTATACACCCATTTAAACACTTTAAGCCCATAGACTTTCCCAAACAGCCTTAAGCCATATACACTTCTCCTAAACTAATACTCTTTGAACCCATGATTTTAGGGTTTCAAATCCTATCAAATGAAAACTCAATAAGGGAAGGTAATCACCTTGACAAACAAGAAGAAAAAAAAAAGGAAAAGAGAAGAAAAAAAGAAAGAAAAAAGTGAAAAAGAGAAAAAATAAAAAATGGGCAAGGTGATGACCTTTAAAGATGAGCTAATTTGCCCATAAGCTTGAAGTCTGAACTTATGATGGTATTCTAAGGCTAAACACTTTAAATTCCTAAGCTCAAAAGTAAAGCCTTCATTTTATGATTCCACTCACTATATCACCCTTTATGAAACTCTTTTGACTAAAGTAGTTGACTTATCTTCAGCAAAATTTTCTCATGAAACTACAATAAGCGCATGTTTAGTTTCTCTTAGGTTCTTGGCTTGTAAAACCGAGATTGTATATGATTTCCTCAAAATTGGCTAAGTACATTGATATCCATTTGTTCAAATTATTAACCAAAAGCCTTCCATTGCAAACCTAGAAAAGACTTGATTGATCAACTAGAATGTACCACTTATAAGATAAGCTACTATTTTTTAAATTAATGTCAAGAGTGAAAAAAGACTTGTGAGAGTGTAAAGAAGTCCTGTTTGACTAAATATTTCAAGTAATGATATCTATCCCCTTAGTGGAAAATTAAAGAAAAGTTAAGTGCTTTCTCAAGAACATGAATCACCGTTTCCCCCTAAGTTTGAAATCAATGCTTCTAGAAATTTCAGAATTCATGAATTATGCTTTAGGAAATAAGATCGAAAGGATGGGTGATCAATGGGCAATGGGTAAGCCGACCCCTTATTTGTGATCTTTAGAGTCTTTGAGGCTTTTTTACTTGTTAGCAACATAATTTTCCATTAAAGAGTGCTTTCTGAATTTTTTGCAAAAAAAAAAAAAAAATTTTAGAAAAGAAATGAAACTTTTTTTTTGTCAAGAGAGATTTCTTAAAAAGAAAAGTTAAAATTTTCAAAGAATCATCAAAATGCCTCAAATTCAAGGATCATATCATTTTATCAAAACTCATTAAAGTCCTTGAAATTCATGATCGCTTGCCTTTTAGTGTGCTGTCCATTTTGTATAGTAATCTTAGATCGCTTGCTCATTGGAGCGCCATCTAGTCTTTTCTAGGATTGCTTACTCAAAGGAGCATCATCCTATTCCTTGTTGGATTGATTACTCAATGAAGTGCTATCCAATCTTTTCTTAGATTGCTTACTTAAAGGAGTGTCGCCCTATCTTTTGTTGGATTACTTGCTCAATGGAGTGCCATCAAATCCTTTCTAGGATCGCTTGCTCAAAGGAGTGCTATCCTAATCTTAGTTTGATCACCTATTCAGTAGAGTGCCATATAGTTCTTTTTAGGATCACTTGCTCAAAGGAGCGATGTCATATTCGTTGTTGGATAGCCTATTCGTTGGAGCACTATCTAGTCTTTTTTAGTATGGTTTACTCAATGGAGCACTGTCCTATTCTTAGTTGGGTTGCTTGTTCAATAGAGTGCTATCTAATTCTTTCTAAGATTGATTGCTCAAAGGAGCACTATCCAGTCCTTTCTAAGATCATTTACTCTGTGGAGCACCATCCTGTATGTTATCGGAACGCCTGCTCATAAGAGCGTTGTTCTATAAAGTGTCATCTTATCTTGCCTTTAAAAGATGTATCCTTTCGAGCAACAGGTCCTTTAAGAGATCTATCCTCTTAAGGATATTTGACCTTTTAAGTCGAAACCTTATTTGTTTGATATTCAAAGGCTTCATCCTACCAATTCAAGCAAGGACTGGACAAAAATGAGCATGTCTTTTGATTTTTGTAGCAAAGTTTTTACAGACTTCACTACAAAGAGGGTCGATTGTAAATATCCAATTTTTACCACCCTTTATTTTAATTTCAGTCTCTTTTCACTTTTGGGCTAGGTTTACAAAAAAATAAAAAAAATAAAAAAAAAAAACTTGAAAAAACAGAAAAATGGAAAAAACTCAAAAAATAAAAAATAAAATAAAAAAAATTGAAAAATAAAATATACAAAGTGTTAAAAGTGTCATAGTCAAGTCAATTAGTTAATTAGGGTTGGGTTAAATTACAATAAAATATATATGTGCGATTTAGTAAATTTAGAGTCCTTTGGGATTTATTAGAAAAGTGCTATTGAAGAAAAGTCCAATCATATTTGAAATCATGAATGTGGACCTTGGTTCAATTTTGAATATTTCAATTGGGCTAAAAAAGACTTAAGATTTATTAAATGGGCTATGAGTTGTAGTTAATTAAGTTAGGCTGAATTCGGCCCGAGATTGAAAGCCCAAATAAAATATAGGGTTTTTACAAACTTGATCTTGAAAATGGATTGAATTAAATCTTGAATGAAATTAACATATCTAAACCAAATATTATCATATTTTATGAATATTAGATTTGTTAAGATTGAATTTTCATAACAAAAATATCCAAAAGATTTAAGTTTATGATCTATAAATAATGGACATTTGGCTGTAAAAATACATGTTCTCACAATTTCCATACACTCTCCCACTGACACACTTCGCACATTTGACACATCCAATTAGCATACACATTTGTTCATACTCACACTCATAAACTGTGGACAATTTCCATACATTTACATCACTCATACAGAAGCACATACTCACTCACTATTTACGTCACTCACATACATATAATCTCTTATACATAGTCACTCATGCACAAGTCACTCACAAACTTCACAATCAATTCAACTACACATCCTTACATACACACCATTAACTTCATGCCTAACTCACTCACATACATAACCACATCTAGCATAGCCTACTGTCCTGCATACACTGCCATGTCTAGCATAACACTATCCTACATACGTATGTCTAGCACTCCATTGCATGTTTAGCACTCCATAGCCACTAGTACGTCACCGTACGTAGTCTACAGTAACAGTAAGCACACATGCAGTAACACATATGCAATATACATGATCACAACAGTCCATACGCTACAGTATGCCAACATCAAATCATATACACATGACTCGATCTGATCTACATGATTATTTTGTTTAGATCCAACCATTAGGTAAGCTAGTTTATGTTTTTATTTTTTTAGTTTTTAGTTTTATTAGGTAATTTTCTCTTTTCTATTTTTTTAGTTAATAGTTTTATTAGTTTATTTTCCCTTTTGTTTTTTTAATAGTTATATGTTACTAATTTTGTTTTTCTTAGTATAGGTTGTTGGTTTAATCTTTGTTATATGACATGTCTTTTTAGAAAAAAATTTGCATTTTTTATACAAATTTCATCCTTTTCATGAAACTTACATTTTTAGATTGTATACATATCTTTTCCAATATTCATATCTTAGGTAAAGAAGTGTATCTAAAGTTGCATATCTTGGTAGATCTACGTAAATCTTGCAATTAAGGTTTAGAAAAATAAATTTTTTTGGCACGTAGTGATTTTCTTTTTTAAATAAAAGTCTTAACTAGAGTATTTTCAAAAGATTTAGTTAGTTAAGTTTTCTTAAAAATAGATTCATGAAATTAGATCTTTTATTTTTTTAAAAGAAAAATAATAAATCATTAAGTAATGTAAATCTAACTTAATTTTTAAATTAAAAGAGAGCCAACCCACTAAATCTTTTCTAAAAAAATAGAACTACATTGATTTAATCTTACTAGTGAATTTGTAGGCACCTCAAGGTAACTATATAAAAAGATAAAAACTATTTTTTGAAAAGTCATAATAAAAATCATTAAAAATTTATTTTAATTACATTTTTGTATATTTTTATTATTTTGGCATCTTTAGAAAAATTATAAAAAATAAAAGCCTATTAGTTCTTTTTTTACTTTTATATGGTGAGTTGGTCTTAATAAATTAGTCCCCAAATCTCAATTGTCTAGTTAAATTTTCTAAAAAAAATCAATTTTTTAGAATATCTGTAGATTAGTGGCTAAATTAGGATTTTTTCACTCGAAAACCTTAATTTAACTTTTTACCAATTTAATTGGTTAAACCCCGATTTAACTTTTTATCAGTTTAATTGGTTGGTGTCTTTAATTTTTTTTTTTAATATTTTTTGAAGAAAAATGTTTTTCCTTAATTTTATATTGACTAACTTATATTAAGTAAGTTGGACTTAGTATAGGTTAAATTAAGGAAAATTGAAATATGGCTTGTTAGAATGATGTTTTATTTTGTAAAAAACCTAAATCAAGAAATCTCTACTAGCAAATCTGTAGAGCGAAGATCACAAGTCAACATTGGCACCATTTGTGGGAAGGATTTAATTCAAAACTAGTGATCACTTTTCATTTTGAGTCCAATTTTTAATTTTTCCATATCTAAATACACTTATCAATAAATTTCTTGTCTATGCTCGGTTCTCATGGCGTGGAGCACTCTTTACCTTGAAGACAATGTTAGCTTTGATTCAATGCAATATAGAAATCTAAGATCGCTTGGTAGAATATGAGTACACCAACATTGGAATAATTACTTTGATTTGGACTGATTGTTAACAAGCTCCATAAGTAATAATGTTTGACTCTCAATCAATTGATCCGAGCCTTTTGTGAATAGAAATTCGAGTCTCAAGCATTTACCTGAGCCGAGTCAAAATTACTCTAGAGTGACATCAATTATCTAAAATACATGATGTTGTTATAATGAGAATTTAGCGAGTTGTCTAATTTTATATATGAAATCACTCCACTGGAGGTGGTCTTCTTTGACTTCTTTTAATTTCAAACAACAAGGATTGTGACAACCCCTTCTTAATTGCAGGCCTTATAATTGGTTGAGTGCTCATTCTTCACTAATTTTGTTTTCTTCTCAAATCATTTCTATGGCGGTTGCCACATGCACGGTATTCTTGCTTGGATAAAAATCTAAGGTGTGTAGGTAAAAATCCCAATTGTTTGGATAAAAATCCTAATTGCTCAGATAATTTTGAGATACTTTAAGCACCTTGGAAATCCTGTGGTATTTAAACACCTTAGACAATCCTTAGGGGTTGAGCCATTAAACTTATTTCTAAAAGCCTAACAACTTATAAATAGGATAGCTAAACACCTAAGCATTTTGGAAATTTATAGGTATTTGAACACTCGAGACAATCCTTAGGGTTGGGCTACCAAACCTAGCTTTTAAAGCTTAGTAACTTCTAAATAGCACGGTTAAACACTTAGGTACCTAAAAAATTTTGTAGTATCTAAAAGTTGGGACTATCCTCGAGGGTTGGGTCGCCAACTTAGCTTTAAAATCTTAGCAACTTATAAATAACTTGGCTAAATTTTAGGTACACTGGAAATTCTGAAGCATAAGTAGCTCAAGACAATCCTTAGGAGCCAGGTCACCAAGCTTAACTTCGAAAACCCTAACAACTTATAAGTAACTCAATCAAACCTTAGGCACCCTAGAAAACTTCGAGGCTTCACTAAGCTCCTGTGAATGATGAGATTCGTGGTCACCAAGCTCCTATGGATGAAAAATTTCGTGGTTATCAAGCACCTATGAACAACGAGATCACACAATCACCAAGGTTTCGTAGACAATGAGATCCTACGGCCACTAACCTCTTGCGATCACCGTTCTTACACCAATGTTGAGATCCTACAGTCATTGAGCTCATGCGCATATTGCATGTTTTGCTTAAGTTAAGACTTTAGCTCACTAGACTACAAGTACAACTGGAAGCACCAAACAGAAGCTTACCTACAATGTAGTCCTTCATCTCAGGACCTTGAGAGCTTATGGAAGCACTTAGTCTCCTTGTTGAATACATTGATAAAGAGACTTCTTAGGGTTTGGTAGGGGGTAAGTATTTATAATCATTTATGGCACATAAGCCTCGAACAATATTTAATAAAATGTGCTTCAACTTCTAAAAGATACATATCTAATTAAATAGATGCACTTGCCTAATTAGAAGAGGTTCAATTAGATTTATACAAAAAGATATACCGCTCAAAATATCTTGGCGCCATCCCTTATAAATAGGAGATGAAGCTCCTAGGTAAAAGACTCTCCTTTTTGCTCCTATCTTAATATAATTTCACTCTAACAATATTATATTAACTTAAGCATCAAAGTGGCCACATTGGTGAAAACTTTAGTGCGTCACTAATAGTGTTTTATTTTGCAGAAAACCTAAGTTAAGAAATTTCTACCAGCAAATCTATGGAGTGAAGAACACGCATCAATAACCTATAGTGTGAAAATTTATTTTCATAAATGATAATACAATATAAGAATTCTAGAACAAAAGTGAATAATAAAACTAGAAATGACATTCAAATAACCATTATAACTTGTAGATTCAAGAGATAATAACAATTTATTGGCTAAAAAAAAATAAAGAGAGATAATAAAAGTCTTATAAATTGTGCTATTGCAATTAGCAATATTACAAGACCTAATGGCTTTTGTTAATATAATATCCAGCTTGTGTAGCTACACAATAATCTTAAATAAATAAATGGACAATATGATACCTTAAACTATAAATATATATATATGTGTGTGTGTGTGTAATTATGGTTAATACGAAACTCATATGGTATATTCTTGAAATAATTTAATAATTAAACCAAGAAAAGAAAAATTTGAAACATGTTGTTTTAAAATCCCTTTTTGTTGCATCACACAAACCCCTCACCTCTAATCATTTTTACACTTAATTCCTTATTCAACATGTTACAGGAAGTAAATGATAGAAACTGAACTAATTAAGACTTAGTAACCAACTAAACTAATTCCTTTTGGTTAGAATGTTACGTGACCTAAGCAATACTCTATCTAACATATCTTGATATCCCACATTTTAAAGATGACAAAATCTATCCATATCTACCTAAAAATCTAAAAATCTAGCATATAATCTTGCAATATCTAGTGATATGCTAAATGATAAGATCATTAAAGCTCATGTCCCCTTCTTTGTAATGAAATGTCAACTACTATTGCTTTCCTTCTATTTTTGAACATCCACCTACTAATCTAATGTCTCCTTGCACTCCCTATCTTCCCCTTTCCATCATTCTTTTCCATTTCATGGAGTTGTCTCAACTTAATAATACGAAGTAGAGCTACTACAACCCTTCTCACAAACCACTATCACTCTTTGCTGTTGCTTCTTCTTTTTCTCTCTCCTTTATTATTTGATCATGCAATCCTTGTTGAAACAAATGAAAATAGGAAGACTAGCATATTCATGGAAAACTTTGTTCATCTCAAATGTAATGAGCCTTAATAATTTGACTTAAATCAAGGTAAAATCCAAACTTAAATGTAAACCTAGACATGGCCGCTTAATTGATTGAGTCTTCATTCTTCTTCTCTTCATGTTGCAAACTTGCCCTATTTTTAAAACATGAAATAAAGTAATAGCTATCCTTCCCACATGCTCCATTTTGCTTTAGTTCAAGCTACCAGGGACCCCAAATGTTTGAAGCTATCTTAGGTGAGCCATAATGCTTCTTCTACTATTTTCATGCCTGAACATGGAACTAGCTCTCTCTAACCTTTATTCTTATCGTGAGAAGTATCTAGATGAAGAAGAAGGAAAGGACATGTGAAGGAGCTTTAGGTGGAATTTCAAAAGTAAGAAGAGGGTTCGATCATCTAAGGCTGCAGTATAATGGTTAAAGCCTTTATGGGTAATCTCTTACAACCTTAGGTTTGCTAGCTATGTTTAGAAAACAATACATGATCTTAGGAATCTAAAGCCAGCTAAGGTTCATAATTTGGAAGATTCATTTCTGAGAAGTTAAAAATTTGATCTTAAAGAACTTGTTCTAGTTGAGAGTCCTTATCATAAATTCTAATATTGATCTTGAATATCTTTTATTGGCTATGAGAACTTTATGAATTGCAATACAAATTTTGAGAAAGTTAAATACTAATCATACATTGATACGGTAGTAGGGTTAGAAACTAGAAAGGATATTTGGGGTTCAAGTAGGTATGAAGAATAGGAAGTAAAATGGTAGGTTTTGATGGTGAATGTGTATGGATATTACGTACCAAGACACAAACACAATCAGGGGTTGAGCTCAAAATAGGGTTGGATATAACTTACGAATACTAAATGTTACTCGGGTTTCAAATGAGAGGTTAGATACAACTCATTAACTTGCTCAAATGATGGGTTTACCACAATCTTAAGGGCAAGATTGATAAGAACATAAGAGAGATTAAAGAGTAAAGCACACTTAATAATCCAGCAATGCTAGCTCTAAAAGATTAAGGATGACTTTGCTTGAAAAGTGGAAAGTTCTAAGTGTAGGAATATTCTTCATTATTTGATTGTCCTTGTTTGCTAATTACAAAAGTTGCTATTTGTAGCAAGTCCTAAAACCTTAGTAGCAAAAATGTAAATAATATACAAGGCCTTAAATCCTAAAGAATAGGCCCATAATTAAGAATAAAGAAAATATATACAAGAATACGAAGCTATGAGTTTAATAGAAGAAGTCGGCACGCAGTCATTTGGCATATCCAGAAAGGAGTAGTATTTGAACTGGACGAGGCTGACAATTGGATGTTCGGGTCTAAGGAGGAGTCCTTGAAGTCTCGCGGTGCTTGGCTGAAACACTTGAAAGGTCGACACATAATTGTCGAGCCCTAAGATTAGTCGACATTAGTCATTTTGTGCCGTGCTGAGTGGATCTTGGGCCTCCTACTCTCGGTAATGTGCTCTCTTGGCTACTTGACAGATAACAAGCCTGATGTCAAGTGTTTGCCTTTCTATCTCTTAGCCATCTGGCAACCACTAGGCCTAGGCACAAATTGTTTACCCTCAACATCGGGATAGTCGTAGGTTGATTCCTATCATACGTCTTGAATAGGAAGCTAGTAATGATGATTTCTTTTTAAATTCAAACAAAAGGAAATACCATTTTGTGACACTTACTAAATCTTAGAAATACATGGGAGGTTTAAAAATTGGAAATAACTATTAAAGCTTGTGCACATATATGGAAACATAATCTTTTTATTATGATGATAAAGTTGGTATTAGATACGTGGGAAGCAAAAATAAAAACAAGGAGATATTAAACTAAAAGAAGAATATAAGGTATATAAAGCCTAAGATAAAAATAAACAAATATACTTTTATTTCCATGATTAACTATCATTATAGACTAAGGATATGATAAAAATTTACTAAGGGTAGATAAGGTAATAATAATACTAGTACATAGACATATGCTGAGGACTTCGGGGAAGACTTATAAGGTATATTGATTTTAACATACTCATAATAAGTAGTAACACTAGAAATTAATTAAGGGAAATTTTACACCTATTGAGTAGAGGATTGGGTACAGAAATTCAATTCCAAGATATTCTTATTCATCTCTAATAAATAAGGAATAACGAAGACAATTAAGTTAAGATAAAAGTTAGGTGTTTAATTGATATGGTGAATATTGAGTCAATATGGAAATAGGCCCAATTTAAGCATGTCAATAAATTATTCTGGTGCATATCTTGAGAAGCTAGATATGCTTGATGATTTATTGAAATATATACATACTATTCTTGCTTATGATTAAACATTATAGATTATGTCTAACTATAATTTTTATAACCTTATTGTCAAATTGTCAATATTTTTCCAAGTCTCACTAGTTGCTTTTAAAGTAGCAATTAAAATGTCTATTTTATACGTTTATATGGAAAACTATCCCTTATAAGAAATAAAGATTGACAACCATGATATTTATCTTAATAAAAAATATAGCAATTTGATTACAATAGCATATCAATACTATTAATTAGTAAATATTATGATAATCTAATAATACTTAATAGATTTAATATAATAATTATACTAAATCTATCATAAGGTCAATGAATAAATTTCAGTATGGAACTATATTGGTTTTTGAATTAGGTTAGTTAAGGGTTGATATACTTGATTATTACAAGAAAAAGTAGCGACTCAATTGGTAAAGTGAAAAATTAAAATAAAAAGGGTAGAAGGTAATGTAGAGACTCTTATGTGGTGAACTACATTTAGAAAAAAGTAATTTAATATCTTTATAATAATTTTAGTCACTTAGTAGTTAGATAAATATTTGAATAAGAATTTAGAAACAATTAATAAGAAATATGAAATAGTTATTATTGAACAAGTGGCTCCATAAAAAGGTCACACTTCAACTCCCTCACACTAGGTTTGAGTTTGTAAAAGTCTAATTTAGGTCTAGCAAGATCCAAATAAAAAATTAAAAGTCAGTATAAATTGGGGAGTATGTAAACTATGGTAGGCATCTAGCTTATTCTAGTAGGATAGTCTCCTAAAATATTTATTAAGTCTTATTATCTCTTTAAGTGACTTAAACATCAAGTTCAAGAAAACCTAAGGACTATGTTAAGTAAGCAATTACACTTAAGTGAGTGCTCCTAATAACTCTACACTTATTTTATGCTCATAGTTAGTGTACCTAAATTTTATATGTTAATAAATTAATGCTTAGTGCTTGAGTTGCACATGTGATTGAATATTGATTGCTTGTTGAGAAAAAATACTATTAATTATAGTAACCTAATATGTAGTTGTAATGTTACTACTACATGATTGGATGGTTTGTGACATTGACTGATCACCTAGTCAATTGACTTAAATATATTTAGCTTGACTTAAATTTAAATGGATGATGCATGACCATACATTGCATTTAATTATTTCAGCTATTACCTCATATAGTGGTAAAGAGGGTTGTTATGGGGGTTGCTATTCTTATGAATGGAATCAAAGCCTTTTCATTACGGTGAACTTATATAACAGGGTCCCACCCTATCCTATAAGCTTATTAGGCATTGGATACACTAACTTCTGGCTAAGGGTTACGTTTTGAGACCTTCACTATAGGGTATGTGTGTAGACTACGAAGGCCATCTTACCGCTAGACTTAAAGCTTCAGGTTCACTAGAAAATGGAAAATATGAAATTTTTTTTCTCAAACTTAAAATGTGGAATTCTAAAAAATGGTTAAAAACTTATGCTGAAACCTAATTGTGATTGGTGCTAATAAATCTCTGACCCTTACTTCGAAGGGTCTTAAATCTAAAGTTGTATGTGTTACCTAGTTGATTACATACATTGCTTGGCATACTCCTTGTTTATGTGTTCATATGCTTGTTAATAATAATTGCTTGATAACTTATTTGTCAGTAGAGTAGGAGGGATGTCTTAGTAAACTCATGTAGCTTACTCCTTAATAGTTTTTTATTACAGGTTGATTAACAATTGTAGCTGGGATAAGAGTTGTATGCTAAGTGGAAATATCGATAGCTATAGTAGAAAATTGAAATTAGAAGTTGAAATGTATAAAATAATTTGATACCTTAAATGTAAACAATTTTCATTAAGTTTTTGTATCTCTAGCAAGTTTTAAGTATTAGAATTTGCCTACTTAATCTTACTTTTGATAAGGGATATCAATTCTTTGTGGATCTAATGTACTATGAACAATTGAGCATCTACAAATATCTATTAAATAAAATAGTTATATGTAATGCAATTAAATGTGAGTAGCAAATAATTAGTTAAAGTCTTATAACCTTTATCTTGTAAGGCGATTTTCATACTATGGGTATACATGTGATATAAAAATTTTAGTCAATCTTATTAGATCTCTTTAAGGTCATGATAGGAGTAGCATTAGAGTTATAGGTTGTCAGAGATATGAGTAACTTAGCAAGAAGTGAGATGGGGTGGTGCTTAGGTAGATTCATAGTAATAGAAAATAATAGATTTAGACTCTAGTCTATATATATATCACTTTAGGATTTTAGTGTAACTACTAACTAGTCAAAACATACAAGCATTAAAACCCTCATGACCTTCTTATAGTTAGGTTTTAACTATTAGTCAAGGTCCTTAAAAGAAAAATCAATGCATATCATAAAGAGTACAAAGACTAAGAAACTAATATGATCAAGTTTCAAGGAAGAAACTTAAAATAAGGAGTGGTGGATGTAAAGCCACAAAAATTTGACAAGATATTCTTAATAAAATTCTATAATATTATTAACTAGCAATACTTTAAGTTCAAGTTATTAAAAACTCTAATTAGAAATACCATCCATCGATGAAAGAATCAATAAATTAATATGGTAAAAACTATGGAAAAAGGGATCATATAATAGCAATATTAATGGTTGTTTAATCATAACTTAGTTTCCACAAACATTGAGTGATATTGAAAACATCATTGGTATTTATAAATGTAATAATGAATCCTACCATATAAAACTCTCCTATGAAAATTAGAATTGAATTAGGACACCTAAATAAAAGAATTAATAAATTAAGATTTCAACTATGTGTGAAAAGATATAATAGTTAACATGAACACAATTCAATTCCTTAAGAAAAGCACATACGAATGTATATACATAACAATCATAATTAATCCCTCTAGATTGAATTATAGAGAACAAATAAGTAAACTTTTAGTATTATCAATTTAACAAACATCACTAGTAATATAATTTAATAATAAATAAAACAACAACAATAACAACAACAAGTAGCCTAAGATGCTGTTGGCCTAAGCAAAGGCTAAGAAAAAGAAGCTTGATATGTAAGCTATTAATGCTACTAAGGGATATGGAGAATTTATAGAGGAAATCAAGATTTAAATTTCTAAAAACTACATGCTCCCCACCTCCTAAAAAGGGCTAGTGGAAGACAGTAGGTTCCTCTAAAAGATGCAAGGTAAAGGGCACCGACTAAGACCTTTAGGCCGGCCCTAATAAGGAAGAATGTAAGGTAAACCCTATGAGCTTCTAAGCTTAGGGCTCTAAGCACCGACCCTCTAGTGCCAGAGTTGGAGAAACAATTCCGTACACCTATAACTGCCTCACCAAGAGGCTAGAAAAAGAAGATTGCTGAGGAACCTCCTTTGGTTAAAAAGTCCCACAACTTAAAAGGGAAGATTGTTGATCATATCTTATTTTTTGAGCTTCAAATGAACTTTTCATATACAAATATAGATGAACAACTACATCTTGGCCGTTTTAGATAAGGTTGAGAAAATGATGTAGACGGTACGGACTCTTTTCTACTATATTTTGATCAGCTTGGTTTTTCTTTTACTCACACATCACTGATCTTTTTAGAGAGTTGAAAATGCTTGGAACGCATCCAAAGCCCAAGAAGTTTCAGTTGAGAAGGCTAGAGAGAAGGTGAAGAAAGAGGCATAGAAGCTACATGGCCTCTTGATATTATGTTCCTACAATGTTGTCAAAAGATCCAAATAAAAGTGCACCAAGCAATCAAAAGCAAAAGTTAGTCTAAAATTATTACTGTCATCTAATAATAAAAAATTTGAGTCTTTAGTAAAGTAAGAAAATAATTCTCTTCAATAGAGGCCTCCTCCTCTTCAACTTCATTAGAATCATCTTCATCATCAAAGTCTTGGATATAGGGTGTTGATGGTGGCAAGGGAATGTGATGGTGCTCCAAAATTGCCTTCATAGTTGACTTTGTATGTTTAAGCTTATGTTTTAGTGTCTTTTACTTTTTAATGAGCTTCCCTATCATCTTTTTAATCTTTTCCAACACTAAAGAACTTAGTTGTTGGGATGATGTGGAGGGCTCATCTCTCTCTAATGCTAGTAATGGGGCATCAATTGCTTCTTCTTAGAATTCTTCCACTTAGGTTGTTAGAGGTATTGATGGGAGCCTCATTGCATGGATTGATTCAAGGCTTATAGAGGTAGGGTAATGGAACAATTCCATTAGTAAGAGGGTATCAACTATACCAATTCCCTTCATTAGCCAAGTAATGAAAGGTCTTACAAAGATATACTTGGCTTTCCCTTTAGTAGCTTGGCTTCTAAAAAGGAAAGCCATGTGAACTCTGAAATTAATTAGGAGTCGCATAGCTAAGCTTTGTAGAAAAACAATGTCACCCATGTTGACAACCCCCATACTACTTTTCCCTTCAATTACACTTTTGGCTAAAATCTAGTGGGTGATTCTCAAAATAGGATCTCTTAAGTTTAAAGCCTTAGACTTACCTGGACTGTACAATGAGCCACCTAAACTCAAATTGGCCTAAACTTTTGCATCACTTACCCCCATTGGCAACTTCACCAATAGATTATGGTATTTAGCTGTATGGATACGTTCTTCTAAATATAGGCTAAGGGCTACTAGTATTCTATTAAATTACATGATTATTGGTTGCTCGTTGACATGGAATCTCATAGTATTTTGAATGCTATTTTCCATGTGCTTAAAGTCCAAGGTGAGGGTGTTAAGGACCTCTAATGTGAGCTCCTTATAAGTCAGCTCATTAATGGTTAAGAGCCTATCCTAATGTCTTACATCCCAATATCTTCATACTATAGTTTCATGTTCAACTTTTGCCAAGTTATCCCAACACACTATCACATTTTCCTTAAATCCTTTCCTATATAGCTTATTATAGCACTTTCTTTGCCATGCTTTGGTAAACCTAAGCATGGGGTTTCATGCGACACTACTGCTTACGTTATCTTTTCTAGCTACTTGTTTGATTTGAGGCATGATCTAAAACAAGAAAATCAACAAGTTCATATAATCATGTTTCTAAAAAGAAAAGGATTCAAAGACCACTTTCTAAAATAATTATTGAGGAAAACTTGTCATAATCTAATCGATTCTAGAATTCCAATATTGCAACACTAAATTTTACATTGATATACAATCATGAACTAGCTTTTCAAAGGTCAAGACACAAGTATTTTTATCCTAGTTCACAATCTTATAAAATTCAATTTAGAGCATGCTTCATATTTCTACAATAGTGATTTCGAGCACAATTTAGCAATCCTAGAGTGTTTCCTTAGTTTGGTCACATAAATAACATGGATTCATCATCAATGAGCAAACAAATTCATGAACAACCCCTCTTCATCTTCTTCTCTAACAAGCACTCTTCATAATGTAATAGAAACAAATTGGATCACATAAACATTCAAGAATCACTCCTAAAACTAAAGATAATCACATAGGCAAATCTCATACCCTTGCATCAAACCCTAACTACACAATGTGATTTCTACAAAAATAACAAAACCGAGTAAAGATTAGTTTTGCATACCTTAGTTTTACTGATCTTGGGCAAAATTCGCATCAAGATTGTAGGGGTAGTGAATTATGTAGTGAGATAAGGTGAGAGAGTGTAGTGTTTTAGATAGAGAGTGAGTATTTATAATGAAAATGGAAGAAGATACCTGTGATTTCTAAATTAAGGTATGAACACAAGCATGTTTGTGGTGGTGTTTCATGTCTTGATGCACATGCTTACCCTTAAGCTTGATCATGGGTGAGATCCTAGCTGTGATCTCTCTGCTTCATTGCTTTTTTATTTATAAGGGGAACATAACCATGTTCATGGCCACGAAATTAGGCTGTGTTTCCTTTTGATTCTTAAATCTAAAAAGTTTTGAATTGCTTTATTTCTCCACCTAAAAATACTCCTTAAATGATAAAAAAAATGATAAATTGAATTGTTAAATATCAAAATTCAATTGAAATATGAATTATTGGAAGATTTTTTCTTTTCAAGACAAAATTTACTTATAAATTCAACATGTGACTACTTTAACGAAATTGAAAAATTGTTCCTATTGGGAATCAAGCTGGCAATGACTAATACTAAAAAGTCTTTGATTCACCTTAAATAATGAAATTTAAAACAACGATCATTCAAATAGAAATAACTTAGGTTACCTCCCAAAAGTTACTATTATTTAGTGTTATTGGCTTAATAATTTCATCCTTCCTACAATTTTGTTCAGGTCTTGTAAGTCTAATTGTCTTTCTATAATACTTATAGCTAGCTGTCCCAACTAATTTTCTAGATTTTTTAGTAACACCTTTGTATTCCTAATTACAGTTTTAGTGGCTTGAAATCGAGCATCTAAGCTGTTGATATACCTTTTCAACTACTCCTCTAGGTTGGGATTCCTATTATGGGCTTAGACATTCTTGTTCTATTGCTACTATTGACCACCTAATGAGAAATTAGGATGATTTCTTTAACCTGGATTATAAGTGTTAGTAAAAGGATTATTTAATAGTCTATTAGTAAGAAAATTAACCTCTTCCATGTCAATTGGTGTCTTGTCTTACACCACATTCATTGTTTTCATCAATCCTTTAACCTTCTTAAATTCTCGACTTAAGCCATAAGAGGAATAACTTAATCAACTTCAAAATTTCGAGCTACTTTCATTTTGGTTCTCACATTATCTCATTAGAGTTATTTATGACCATACCTTTTATTAGCTTTTATGCCTCGTCAAGTGTCTTAGCACTTAACGTTCCTCCAACTGTGATATTAATAATCTTCCTAGTAGTGTAATTGAGACCAATATTAGAGATCTAAATTTGCATCCATAAATGTACATTGTGATGTGGACAATGTTTGAACAAATCCTTAAACCTTTCCCAAGTGTTATATATTGTTTCTATATCAATTTGGGCATATGATGACCATTTGGGTAGGTGGAAAGTATTTCCTTAGAAATTTCTTAGCTAAATCTTCCCATTAGTAATTGATCCTCTAGGAAATGAGTTGAGCCATTGCTTAGCCTTACCTTTAAACGAGAATGGAAATAACCCATGCCTAATTGGATCATCCATGACTCCATTAATTCTAGAAGTGTCATAAATTTCTAGAAAACTTGAGATTTAAATCTTCATTTGCTAAGCCATCATATTGGAGATATTACTACACCATCAGAATCACATTCAGATGAGTTTGAAAATTGGTTACATGAACCATAGGTCTGGTAATATTAGACTCAACTCCAATTGCTTTTGGTTTGGCATTCTCCATCATATTTTTGTTATTCATAACCATATTTTTTATTTCTCCCTCTTCTTCTTCCTTAAATTGAATTAGTGGATCTTGGCTTACCAATTTCACTACCTTGTGCTTCCTCTAGCATAGAAGATGAATAGTCTACTTAATTTTCAAGATTAAATTAAATATGATTTGTTTTTCTATTCTTAGTCATATAATGAAATAATTCAGATGTTAGAGACAACTAATAAAGAAGATACCAAAGATAAGAAGGATTTAATAAATCAAAACATGTTAAACTAATTGGTAAAAAGGGATTTTTCTTAGTATCCTAATTAGTTTTACTCTTTTGGCTTCCCAACAACGGCATTAAAAACTTAATGTAGGCTCTAGTGGTATGGGGAAAAATATTACCCTTAGGCATGTACACTCAGTCAAGTTATAGTATAACACGAATTTAAGTTAAGTTGTCAATCTCATAGGGGACCATAAAATTAGGTAAACCTTAGATTACTAGCAATTTTCCCTAAATTTTACCAATTATCTAACTTATTAATTTAATTACATGATTATCTTTGGAGAAACAAAAGTAATTAAAATAAACAAATGACAAAATAAATAATCAAGAAATTTAATTAAATGATGGAAAACATGATCCTTAGTAAATCTACTATTTGCTACCTAATTCTCTATAACTTTTGGTCTCAATTATACTTTTAGACTATAGAGATTCCTAAAGTTAACTAGACTCACATCTGTTAATTAATCTCTAACCTTGAGTATAATCTATCGAAATTGTTTCTATAATAAAGGATCTCAAGATTAGATTAAGACCTTAAATCCCTCATTAGGTTGCCCTAATTTAGAGAAATGAAATAGCTAATTGTTTCATCTATTCAATTACTTCTAATTGCATCAATCCACCTAATTCTAGGATCTTGCGAACTTTATGGTAGATTCGTGAGATAATTCAATACCCGGTTATATTGAATTAAAGTCAATGCAAAACAATGCAATTATATCTCAAAATACAATATCATAGATTGGAAAATAAAGCAATTGTCACACATTGAATTTGGGTTCAATAAAAGATTCATTAAGAATAATAAATTACGACATAAAAGTAAAGTTGAAGAGATTAAGAGACATGAGAGACCTCTGTACTTTTTCCCATAACAATATTCCTTAAGGGAAGCCTAAGACTTTAATACGTAGGAGTTGGACCTAGGGTTAAAAAGAAGCCTTCCAATAATAAAAGATTTACAAATCATGGCATGTACACACCTTAGAACATGGCCTTGATCTTAGGAATGTTCTTTCCCTTCATGTACAACTTTTAGTTTTCAAAGAAATTCTTAGATGAGAGGTACATGACTAAGGTATACATCCGTGGTCTTGCATGTGTTCTTCTTTGAACATTATTTCTTGTTTGCACTTCACCATGTTGAGTAGCTGTAATACCCTTAGATTTCGAGCCCATACAATAATCTTAGGATTCGAGACCTTAAATTTAGTGCACTAGGTTATGTTATCCATTTTATTTCAAACTTTATAGCAAGGTTAGAAAAGTTAGATGAAGTAATTCAAGTAAAGTCAATTTTTCAAAATAAGTTATATAAAAATATTAATTTCAGAAAAACGTTAATTTATCGATAAAGCCGATAGTTATCGAAAACATAAAATTCAAGCTTTTAGATATAGCGAGATATTAGAGATAAGTTAATTAACATTCTAAAATAATAAATGAAGTTGAATTATACGTAATATATATGTATTAACATTGAATATGCATTATATGTATTAAATACATATATTTAATAATAAATTATTATTAAAATAAGGTAAATTAATATAAAATAATGGAAAATTAATAAAAAAAATGAAAGGATGAGTCATCAAATGATGTGGTAACCTAGGATTAATTGGAAAACATGAGATAACACCTTGTCAACTAGAAAATGACATGGTACTTAGGGAAAAGAGAAAAATAACATGTGTAATTTCACTTTTTAACATGTAAAAATCCAAAAGCCTATAAATAGGGCTCTAAACATTATTTACAATATTTTAGAAATCTGAAAACATAAGAAAATAATTTTATAAAATTGGAAAAAATTAGAAAAGAATAAAATAAAAATAGAACAAAATATAGGAGTGAGTTAGGTTTAGGGTGGTTCAATAGGTTATCCACAACCTAACTTTGTGTGGCTTGGAGGTCTAACAAAGGGTGGTAGGAGAAGGTTTTTTGACAACGTACGGTGGTCCATTGGTAGTTAGAGGTGGCCGATTTAGGTGAACCAATTTTTCGCTTGTAACTTGTTTAATTTTATGAAAATATCAAATGTTATTAATTAATTATGAAATTTGGTTTTCTAGGGTTATTCTATGTGTATATTCATTTAGTAATTTTATTTTAAGTAAGTAATTAGTGAAAATATGGGTTCCTTAAGAAAATGCCCTATTTGGGTGAAAATTAAACTAGTTTTTATAAATATTAGATTATGTTGTTACAAGCTCAATTTTTGTATATAACACACCTAATATATATATATTTAATTGTGGTAACAAGAATTTTTTAAATTAGGCATGTTTACTATTTTTTATAATTATTTTGAATAAAACTACCAATTTTATCTAATTGTTGAAATAATTAGTTTTTGAGGAAATTAATAAACGAGCCCTACATGTTTTGACTTTTGAAAGTTTATAGTAATATTTGGAATACTTAATTTTTATCTCACACATCAATTTGTTTATTTTCCCTAATTTTTTGTTATTTTAGGCTAAAACTGCTATTTTCGTAAAAATAGATAATAGCCAATTTAATGTAATTCATGGTCAATAATTAAACTATATATATTTTTTATGAGTCTATAGGATTTTTCATTAAAGTAATTGGGCTTCTATACTATTTATCTCATATTTTCCTAATATAAGCTGATTTATAGACTAATATGTAATATAGTAATTAATACTAGTAAAATACTTATCAAATTCACGTAAAATGAATACATTGGGGTATATTAAGGGTTGTTGGACAAGTTTGGAAAGTATAATTTTTAGGGTTTTAGTTTAGTATTAAAGCTTATTTGGGTTAATTATTGAGTTATGATAATGTATGATCGAATCGGTAATACGAAAAGGTATTTTTGGGTTTTGACAATATTGATTAGTTTTGATTCTTAAGATATATTAATAATACTTAAAATAATGATCGTGATGACATAAAGTTTACTAAAATCAGATAAGGAATGAGAAAGATACAATCAAATGAAGTTTAAAAACGCGAAAATGAAAGCTTATAATAGTTCGAGCTTGACCCATACTTGATTTGAAGACTGTGTTATATTTCATAGATGTGATAAGTAAGGAAGGACCACGTTATGAAGTTTAGGATTTTGTGCTATTACTAAGTCTATGTAAGTGGATCTAACCCATGCTTGGAGTAGATATATTGCTACTCATAATACTGTATGTTGTTTGATACTGTGTCAATTGGATAGGGCTATATCTTGGTTGAACTGATATGCTACTATGGTTAATGCTGAAGTGGTGATTATGATTGACGGTAGTTATATCTTAGTTAAACTATTATGTTTCAATGTTGGGTGATGATTTCTACTTACGAATGATTGTGGTAACTAGGGATTTTGAGTGATTACTAACTTAATCTTCTAGGTGTTTACCTAAGTGAACCCTAAGTAAGATGTTAGAATTCCGTTAAGGAGAGTTTGAAAACTAGAATCAGATCAGATCACTATGTTGAATAAAATTGAAAGACTGATTGTATTGAGTGATATACTTGAGTTGTTATTGTATATTATGGCACAACAAGGCATGGTATGGCATAAAAAAGACCTATAGGTTAGAACTTTCAAAATAAGGCTTCCAAGTGATCATGGAAAAAGCATGACTTTATGAACTCAGTTTTTGGAAGCATATAGATTATATTGCCTGAACATTGTGACTATTTTTATAGTCAGATTTGGTAGATTATGGTATGTGGTCTAATTTGGCATTGTTGCCTTTTTGATTTAGCGAACTACAGTGTGTAGTCAAATTTTGTAAAACAAAGTTGGGGGTCCTACTCGCAGGCAGCTCATTATTGCCCTTTTTGATATTGGTAGACTATAGTGTGTAATTCAATTTGGTAGAGGTCCTTATCTTAGGCAACTCCTTATTGCCTATAGGTTCCTAGATGTTGTATCTAGATGCCCGACTATGTTGACTAACCGGATGAAAATTGGGGGGCATAGGATATCAGTATTGATGTATGCCACACGTATGAGCATATCATGTTGCATTGTGAGTAATAAATGCCTGGTTGGGCGAATGCATATGTGAAGTTGAACTTGCGAATTATGATTGAAATGTTTTAGTGGTGATATGTGATATTGTCTATATTGTATTGTTTGTTATCTACTCTCACTTAACTTGAGTAGCTGAGGGGATAAAATGTTATATCCTCAGGTTAACATCATCGTGAAGGGCCCAATACTAGGGAGGAATGTATACTTAGAATGAAAGTTAGAGTCGGTGACTTTTGTATGGAATTTATACTAAGTTAGGAATCCTACTATTGTGAAAAAGACGAAAGAAAAGGCTGGTTCATGTTTTGATATAAATATTATGCTGTATACATAAGTTGTAACTGAATATCCAGTTGAACTCTAATGTAGCCACTCCTTCATCGTGTAAACAAAGTTACCTTTTGATGAAAGAGTAGGTTGAGATAAGTTTTCAACAGATATTCCTATGTGATGGTGTATCCCATGCTAAGTTGGGATGTGATAGTAGCTTGGTCAATGCACTTTCTTGTTAGAGCTCTAAAACTTTATAAAATAGCTCGAAAACTTATCAAGAGATTCTAAAACACCTACAAATGAAATAATAACCAATTTAACTCTAAATCATCAATAATTAACATAAATAATAGACAAAATTACCCGTAAATATATATGCTAAATGAGTGTCATCAAAGTCAAAAAATTGAAAGCATCTTCTAATCACCAACAAGCTCGAATTGCTAAGTTGGAGCAAGCTTCCATGCTGGAGATTGCCTTAGAGGAGGCACTTAACATGCTAAGTGGGCCTTACAAGAGGTTGCACTACAAGAAGCTCCTTCTTAGACTTTACTAATGTTGAGATGATGGTCATGAAGACGACGATGAGGATATGGAGTCTAGGGAAGAAGATGTAGTTCAAGAGGAGAAACAATAAGATCTTACTCTAGAAGATGCTCCTTCTACTAATCAAATGGAAAATGATGAAACGACCCTCTAGCTGCTTGAGCTATAACTTTCCTTTTTGTTGTTTAAACAATGTACCTAAACCATAATGTCGATCGTTTCTATTTATCTATTTTGTTGGATACTTTTATTTTTAATGTGAATACTTTTATGATGCGTATGATTTTGCAAAATTTTTTTTCCTCGACATTCGTACAACTTGTAGTGTTTGAAAAGGCCTAAATATGAGATATCTATATTCCTTTAATTAGGCTAAGATATTATAAGATCATCAACCCTTGAGTTGTGGACTTCATGTTAGTTCATTAACCGTATTAGGTTTGAACCAAGTTATATAGTTCGTTCGTTGAGCTAGCTAAAACACTTTATTGATACGATAGTCCATTAACTGTAATTAGGTCAAGACTTAGCTAAAATGGTTATGTAGGCAGCATTGCAAACACTTAAAGGAAATTCATGCTTTGTTAATTTAACATATAACATAGAGCCCAAATTATAACATAGGTATGAACGAATGAATCGATAATAACTAGCACAATTGAACAAAAAATTAATAATTAATATAAAGAGATTAATCAAAGTACAATTTCAAATTTTTAGCATCCTAGGCCTTAGGGATGATCTGCCCATCCGAACCTTATAATTTATAAGCACATATGCCGATAACTTCTCAAATTCTTATTAGGTAGTCTTAGTTTGTAGTAAGCTTCCCTTTGCTATCCATTATCCTGGTTACTTCTAACTTATGGCATACTAGATCTCCAAGTTCAAAAACCTATGTTTTACTTTCTTGTTATAAAACTATGCCGCTCTATGTTGATATACTACAATCCTTGCCCTAGCTATATTATGTATCTCTTCAATTTTATCCAAATTGGCAGTTAGGCCAATCTGAATCACCATAACATTAAAGCTTTATATGCACAAATTTTGAACCTCCAATTCAACAGGTATGATAGCTTCAGACCAAAAGCAAACCTAAATGGGGTCTCAACCATTTAGGTCTTATGGGTGCTCTTATACCCTCATAAAATATTTGGAATCTTGTTAACCCACTTCCCTTTAGTTTAGTTTACCTTACATTTTAGACTATAAAGGATTGTCTTGTTTATAGCCTCAACTTGACCATTTGACTATAGGTTTGCAATTGATGTGTAGTTTAGCCGAATTCCATGTCTCTTGTAGAAAGCTCGAAAATTATCATTGTCAAACAACAACCTATTATCAGTTATGATCATATAAGGAACTCTGATCCTCAATATAACAAGGTTGAACACAAAATACTCTACTTTTTACTTAGTGATTTTTTCCAATTCGTAAAATAATCCATAACAGCCAGAATAAAGTATCATTGTCTAGTGGCCTTTGGGAAAGATCTAAGTATATCGAAACACCATTGAGCAAAGAGTCATGGACTAATTAGAGGTTGAAGCTTCCTTGATGGAGTTCAATTAATCACTCCATGTTTCTAGCATTATAGACAATGCTGCATTAGACTCCTTGCATCCTCTTTCATTGTGGGTTAATAATAACCAAGAATGAGAGTTTGAATGTATAGTGTATGGGACTTCACATGATCATTGCAAACTCTTACATAAAGCTTAGAAAGGACTTGGTGCACTTCTTTAGGAAATAAACAATGAAGATAAGGATGGCTATAGTTACTCTTGTATAACTGGTCATCAATCATCATGTAGTTTGTAACTTGATAGATAAGTCTCTAAGCTTCTTTCTTATCACTAGCTAAAACTAAAACTCCATCCTATAAATAATCAAAGATTGGATCCATTTAAGATTTCTCTTTTATGAGTGGCTGTACTACAAGACACTAAGTGATAAGTACCTCCAAGCTCTTATTTGGTAAGTACTTAGTAAAAAGATCATCGTTTAAGTCCAAGGGTGATGTAGAAGCCAACTTAGACAACTTGTCAACAATCGCATTATGTGCTTAAGGTACATTGGTGATGCTAAAAGAAGAAAATCCATCTATCAATGTTTATGCTATAGAAAAGCACTTGCTGATCACTTTAACCTTTGTTACATATTCTACTTTCACTTCTTAGATTATTAGTTCAGAATAAGAAAAAAACCTTTAGTTTTTTCTACTTTAACCTCTTTGGCGAGCCTCAAACCAACTATCAGTGCTTTGGATTCTGCTTCGTTATTACTAACTAATAATCCAAACTTAAGTGCATAACAAACCTTAAGGTTGTGCGGCCTTTGTAACATAGGCCTACTATATATCCTTCTCTTTTTAAAGCGCTATCCACATAAAAAATCCATAATGGCTTTCCACCTTACTTGGTACTATCCTCTTCTCTTGTAAATTCTACTACAAAATCTACTAGGACTTGTGCCTTCAGAGTTGTTCTTGGTTAGTATTGAACACCATATGTACTTAATTCAAGTGCATGCTATATCATATGCCTTGATAAGTTGAGCTTCTATAAGTCTTAACATAACGGTTGGTTAGTGAGAATTATCACTTGATGAGACTCAAAATAAGGCTTTAACTTCCTTGTAACCATGACTACAGCAAGAAAAGGCTTCTCCATTTATGTATATTTGAGTTTTTGCCCTTACAATACATAGTTAACATAATAGATTGGTTGATGTTCTTTCCCTTCAACCTTTGGGATAGGCTTTGAAAGTATAAGTGAAGCTAAAAGAAATCTCTTCAACTCTTGATACCCAGCCTCACATTGGTTCGTTTACTTAAATTCCTTAGGGTTCTTTAATACTTAGAAGAACTAGGTACATTTGTCGGTGCTCCTAGAAACAAATCTTTTAAGTGCTGCTATCCAACTTGTTAATTCTTGTACTTCCTTTATAGAACTCGGGAATTTTGTATCTTTTATGGCTTTAGTCTTCTCTAGATTAGCCTAAATTCCTTGTTGATTATCATGTAGCCTAAAAACTTCCTAGAATTGGTTCTAAAAATGTACTTTTGAGGATTCAATTTCATACCGTATTTCCTCATTGTATCAAATGTTTCCTCTAGGTCGATAAGGTAACAATCTTGTTCTATACTCTTAACAATCATATCATTAATGTAAATTTCTATATTATGATGGATTTAGGCCTAAACATCTTTATTACTAGCCTTTGACAGGTATCATCGATGCTTTTCAAACCAAATGGCATTACGATATGATAGTATGTACCAAAATAGGTGACAAATGAAGTGTGTACCTCATCTTCTCTTCTATCTTTATCTGATTGTAACTTAAAAAAAGCATCCATGAAGCTTAACAAGCTATGCTTAGCTGTGCATCCAATAACTAGTTAGTTATCGGTAATGGAAAACAATCATTTGGATAGGCCTTATTTGGATTTATGAAGTTAATGCACATATTGCCATTTGCCATTTGACTTCTTGACTAACATACAGTTAGCTAACTAAGTCTAGTTAGGCTCTTCTTTAATAAGGCTTGCCTTCAAGTGCTTTTACACTTCCTCCTTAATTATAGCTTGTCAATCGGGGGCAAAATGCCTCTTCTTCTATTAAGCAACCTTAGTATTTGAGTTTATCATGAGCTTGTGTCTCACGAATTTTCTAAGCATGTGTAAGGGGGATTATGCAAATACAACAACATTCATTATGAGGAATTGGACTAGATCTTATTGTAACTCAAGGGCTAGAGACTTCCTAATTTGATTGTCTTCTCTAGTCAACTCTAGCCTTCATCTCTTTGATTTTCTCATCTAGTTTCTCCATATCCTTAGTATGTTGATTTGGATCTACTGCAATATGGAAAACTTCCTCTCATTTAAGGGCCTGTAAATATAAGTACCTTGCGAGCTGTAGTCTCGTTTACATACTTTAACTCCTATTGGAGTAGGGAACTTGGTTTTAAGATGTATTTGTGGATGGAACCATGTCAAATAAATGCTAACTAAGTTGGCTCATTGTGATATTGTAAGGGGTGAAACATTACACCACAAGGAAGTCCACTCAATCTTTCACCACATGTTTATCATCCCTAATCTCAATGGGGAGTGATATCATATCACTCTAACAATACGTATTGGTCGATTGTTAAAAGCATATAAATCATGATGGTAGGATCTCAATCATATCTTATTCTTGAGCTTCATTTAGTCATAAGTGTTTTGAAAAATTGTGTCTACTAAGCATTTAGTATCCATTAGGATCTTATGGACTTCAAAATTTGCAATTCTTGCATTGACTACCAATGCATCATCATGGGGCATTTGAATGCCCTCAAAGTCTCTTTTAGAAAAGGAAATCATGTTATCAACCTTTAACCTCTCACCCTGCACATTATAGAAATAGTTAAGGGTGTTAGTCGAGCTCAAAGAGTAAGATTAGCCTACATTAGAAGGCATGCTAACAATAGTGTTAATCACACCACTCGAGGCCCTATTGTTGGTGTTATTATCATCATCTTTGTTATTTCTCCTAGGTTGATTAGGTTGCTCATTGTGATTATGGTTGTTCCTTCTTTAGATTGGCAGCTTAATGTTCTTAACATCTTGGGCTAAAAACTTCCTTCGATAAACCCTCTAGATAGCATCTTTTAATGCATTCTTGAGTTGAATGCACTCATCAGTAATGTTGATACGGTTCGTCAAGAAGGTTGGCATACGGCTACCGATATTATACAAACAGAGGTGGGTCAGAACCTCAAGACAGTTTAAAAGATAAATGGAAGTTAATGGTTGAGTAGGGGTTTCATGCACTAATGACGGATATGACGCACCAATGCCTCATAAGAACTCGGGCTATACTTGATACGACGCATAAGTATGACGTGAGGTTACTTGCCATTAGTTTATGCTCAATAGCCTAGATAAGAGCTCTTCATGGACTCAGTTCTCAACACAAAAACACAAGCTTAAGAAGGAAACAAAAGAGGAAAAATGGATGAGATTCAAATGTTACTTGCTGTACGGCTTTTACATATTACAAGTATTTATATAGCCTAATTAGGGTAAGTCTTAGGTTAATGTAACTTAAAAAAAGGATTCTTACTAGAAAAGAAAAGATACATAGTTTACAAGGGTAAATTCGTAAAGCAAATAAGAGAATATTCTAGTATAAAAAGGATAGTACAAATGTAAAAAAATTGATGAGTGTCAACTAGTCTTTCTATGGTCTTAAATGGTGCTGTTTGCTGAGTAGAGCTAGATTGGGTAGGTAGACCTCGGTTTGGTAGCTCGGTAACTTGGGGACTTAAACTTGGCATAAGTTATTTTAGCTTGGACGGAAAGAGGTCAGTGTTGGCCTCGATAGGTCAGCTTGGCAATAAGGCAACTTGGATTCATTCACCCGTTAGCTCGATAATGTTAGGTTCTTCTCCTTTTAATTGTAAAAGGGTGATGTTAGGGGAGCTTAGAAGACATGTTAGGTCGGCTTGGATAATCAGATCCTCCTCTAAAGTTAGATTCTTCTCAACTATTCATTAAACCAGGGAGACTTGGCCATGTACTCGAGATTGAGTGATCCGTCCTTGATTCCTATCATTCCCTCCGAGCTGTTTAAGATTTAGGATCAAATTTGGCTTAATAATGGGTAACTTGTCTTTGGGGACATAAGGTTAGAGATCGACGATGTTGAAGGAGTTAGAGACCCTATACTCTTGTAGTAGTTCAACTCTGTAAGCATTTGGATTGAACTCTTTGATCACCTTAAATGGTCCATTCGCCTGTAGAGATAATTTATTCCTAAGGTAGGGAAACCAATCCTTATAGAGATGAATCTACATCTAGGTTGAATTCTTTTGGCTCTTCGTCCTTAGCTCTTTCTTTTAAGTTTGGATGCAGCTTGGGTTAGGTGATCTACAACTTTTTGATGCATGGTTTGAATGGCTTTAGATTATTCAACAACTTAAGGGTCTTTGAGTTAGCTAGATGGGGTAATTAAGTGAAGCAGTAGCTCGGGATTGTATCCATAAGCCACCTTAAAGGGTGACTTTTTGGTGATGCTATGAGTAGTCCTATTGTAGGTGAACTTAATGATTAGTAGCTACATGTCCCAATCAATTAGGTTTCGAAATGCGGTAACTTTGATCAGGGTTCCCAATGTTTTGTTGACAACTTTAATTTGTTCATTTGTCTAGGGGTTGCAAGATGTATTGAATAGTAGCTTAGTTCCTAATTGTCTCCAAAGGGTCTTTTAGATATGACTTAAGAACTTAAGGTCTCGATTAGACACTATAGTTCTCGGTTCTCCATGTAGCTTGACCACTTCTTACAAAAGAAGAAAATAGATAGTTGAAGCATCATTAGTTTGTTGACATGGCATAAAATGTACCATCTTATTTACTGATCTACGACCACCATGATAGAGTCCTTCCTACAGGATGTCCTTAGCAACCCTAATACAAAGTCCATACTTAGATCAGACCATGGTTTGGTTGGGATCGGTAGTAACATATAAGATGTTTGTTCGGTAGGCTGTACATCTCTCTAACATTGATTGTTCGTCTTTCATCATTCTAGGCCAAAAGAATCTTAAGCTAAGTACTTTAAATGTTTTAGTCTTTCCAAAATGATCAGGTAGTCCTCCTCTATGTACCTTGCAAATCAACAGTTCTCTAATAGAATAGGCTGTGATATATAACTTTCCTTTTTTGAATAAGTATCCATCCTCCCTATGATAGTCATCAACAGGTCGACCATCAACACAACCATCATAGATTGGCCCAATGTGTGGATCTTTGACATAAAACTTCTGATTATTGAAAATCTAAGAAGTTTGGTCTAAAGCTCTATTAAGAGGGAATGTCATCTTGATAGGGTGTTAGCTACTACATCGTTTTTGCCATTCTTGTATTTGATGACATAGGAAAATCCCTCTATGAATTCTACCCACTTTGCTTGTCTCCTAGACAACTTGGGCTGGCTCTTTAGGTATCTTAATGATTTATGGTTTGTGTAGATTACAAATTCTTCAAGTAACAAATAATGTTACTAAATTGTTGGAGCTCGGATCAAGGAGTATAAATCCTTATCATACATAAAATAGTTAAGCGTAGCTTCTCAAAGCTTTTCACTAAAGTGGACAATAGGTCGGCCTTCTTGCATCAGCATGGCTCCTACACCTAGTCTAGACGTATTACACTCTACTTCAAACACTTTGTTAAAGCTCAAAAGAGCTAAGATAAGGGCAATAGTCAATTTCTCTTTTACTTACTCAAAACTCCTTTACTCTTTGTTTACCCACTTGAACTTAACATTTTTCTTGGACAGCCTGGTGAGTGGGGCTGTAATAGTACTGACTTTTCTTATAAATCAATGATAGAATGATGTTAAGTTGTAGAAGCCTCACGTGTCAACAAAACAAGTTGGCATAGGCCATTCGGTAATCGTCCTTACCTTCTCATCATCAACTCGAATACTACCACCACTCATAACAAATCTTAGAAAGATTACTTCACGTCAATAAAAGTCACATTTCTTCAAATTAGCATAAAGCTTCTAGGTATGAGTTTTGAGAAAACAGCTCAGAGATGCTCACTGTGAGTCTCTAAGTTAGAGCTATAGATAAGACTATCATTGAAATACACAACAATAAGCTTTCCAATGAGTTCTCGGAGTACATGGTTCATTAGTATCATGATTGTGCTTGGTGCATTTGATAACCCAAATGGCATCATAAGCCATTTAGACAATCTACGACGTGCTTTGAATGCGATCTTCTACTCGTCTCCTTCTTGCATCCTAATCTAACGATATCCAAACTCAAGATCAATCTTCAAAAAGATTCTCACTCCATGCAATTCATTGAGCATATCATTAAGCCTAGGTATGGGGTACTTGTACTTGATGTTGATTCTATTAATAGCTTGATTGTCTATGCACATCTTCTATGTACCATCCTTCTTTAGCACCAATAGAGTTGGCATAGCACATTGGCTTATGGGCTCTTGGACATATCCTCTCTTCACCAGTTCATCTACTTACCTCTACAGCTTAGCAACTTTTTCTAGATTCATCCTATATGCAAGCTGGTTCAATAGTTTAGCTTCTAGCTGTAGGTCTATTGTATGTTCGATTACCCTGATTGGTGGTAGGCTTTCTAGCAACTTAGTAGGGAATAAGTTGGCTAACTCATTGAGCAAGGCTTTCTCTTTAGCAAGTAGCTGATCCTCATTTAATTTTTTCATCTTAAGTAATCTTCTAGCTAACAGATAGGTTAGCTCTTCTAGATTCATCTCTCTCTTTATCTCGACTCGAGTCATCACTAAAGTCTCTTTTTTCAAGACTTAGCGCAATTGAGCTTACATGTTTTTAACTTGCTTAGTAGTTATAGGGCTAAGCTTAACCTTCCTACCCTTATGCTCTAATGAATATGTGTTCTTCCATGCATCTAAATCACATTTCAATCAAACATCTTGTAATACCCTAGGATTTTAAGTAAGTTCAATAATCTTAGGATCTAAGCCTCTAAATTTAGGGCACCGAGCTATATTATCCGTTTTATTTTAAATTTTATAGTAAAGTTAGAAAAGTTAGATGAAGTAATTTAAGTAAAATCAATTTCTCAAAATAAGATATATAAAAATATTAATTTGAGAAAAACGTTAATTTATCGATAAAGTCAATAATCATAAAATTCGAGATTTTAGATAGAGCGAGATATTAGAGATAAGTTAATTAACTTTAAAAAATAAGAAATGAAGTTGAATTATACATCATATACACGTATTTACATGTGATATACATTATATGTATTAAATATATACATATAATAATAATAAATTATCAATATTAGGTAAAATAACGAAAAATTAATAAAAAAAAAATGAATGGATGAGTTATCAAATGATGTGTTAACTTAAGATTAATTAGAAATGATGAGTTAACACTTGATTAATGAGGAGATGACACATGTCATTTAGGAAAATGGAAAATTGAAATGTATTATACACATGTCCAAATTCTATTTAATTATGTTAAGTTCAAAAAATATAAATAGGTCTCAAACCTTCATTTACAACATTTTAGCACTTTGAAAATGCAAGAATATAATTTATAAAAGTTAAAAAAAAATTCAGAAAAAATAAAAGAAAATAGTGGGAAAATATGGTGAATTACGGTTCCTAACGCTATAGGTAATCTAATAAAGATCCACTTGGAACTTAAAGTTGTGGTAGAGAGAGAAAGTGGGCTGACATAAGGCGGCCAGAGGGTGGTTAGAGTATTGTGTGCCGGTGAGTTAAATTTTATTGCTTGATTTTCATTAATTCACTAAAAATATCAAATTAGCTAATAAAATTATAAAATTTGGTTTCCTTAGGTTATTTTACATATACTTTCATATGGTAATTTTATTTTCTTAAAATAACATTGATTTAGGGTACTTGCTTAATAACATGCCCTGTTTAGACAAATTTTAAATAAAATTTTCAAAATAATAAATAACATTACTTCGGCTTGAAAATTTTTGTATAACATACTTATATAATGTATTAAATTTTAGTAATAAGAATTTTTGAAAATCCCTATGTTTATTATTTTTTTATAATTATTTTGAATAAAACTACCAATTTTATCGAATTATTGAAATAATTAGTTTTTGATGAAATTAATGAATAAGCCCTACATGTTTAGACTTCTAGATGTTTATAATGATATTTGGAACATTTAATTTTTATCTCACACATAAATTTGTTTATTTTCCCTAATTTTTTGTAATTCCAAGCTAAAACTATTATTTTTGTAGAAATTGATAATAGCTAGTTTAGTAGAATTGATGGTTAATAATTGAACTACATATTTTTGTAAGTCTATAGAATTTTTCGTAAAATTAATCGGGCTTGTATACTATTTATTACATATTTTCCTATAATAAACCTATATATTAATTTAGTATGTAATAAAGTAATTAGTATTATTAAATATGTCATATGAACACTTTGGGATATATCAAGGGTTATTAGACAAGTTTGGAAAGCATGATTTTTAGGATTTTTAATTCAGTACTAAAGCTTATTCGGGTCAATTATGGAGTTAAGTTAGCGTACAGTCGAGTCGTAATAAGAAAAGGGTATTTTTGAACTTTTGATAATATTGATAGACTTAATTCTTAAGATATCTTAATAGTACTCAAAATAATGATCGTAACGACATAAAGTTTACTGAAATTGATTAGGAAATGAGTAAGATATAGTCAAACAAAGTCTAAAAATGCAGAAATGAAAGCTTATAACAGTTTGAGTTCGACTTATACTTGATTTGAAGACTATATTATATTTTCATAGGTCTGATAAGTAAGAAAGGACCACACAACGAAGTTTAGGATTTTGCACTATTACTGAGTCTAGGTAAGTGGATCTAACCTATGCTTAGAGTAAATATGTTGCTACTCATAACACTGCGTGCTGTTTGATGTTGTGTTGATTAAATATGAGTATATCTTAGGTGATCTAATATGTTACTGTGGTGAATGCTGATGTGGTGATTATGAATGACAGTAACTATACCTTAGTTGAATTGTTATGTTGTTACATTGCTACATTGGGTGATGAATTGTGTTTATGAATGATTATGCTAACTAGGGAAGTTGAGTGATTGCTAACTCAATCTTCTGCGTGTTCACCTAAGTGAACCCTAAGTAAGATGCTAGAATTCTTCTATAAAGAGTTCGAAAACTAGAATCAAATAACTAGGTTGAATAAAACTTAAAGATTGATTGTGTTGATTGATATTCTTAAGTTGCTATTGCATATCATGGTATGGCATGGCATGGTACAGCACGGTACGGCATGGCATAGCACAGTATGGCACAGCACCGTATGGTACAACATGACACGACACGACACAAAATGGACCTACGGGTCAGAACTTTCAGAATGATGCTTCTAAGTGATCATGGAAAGAAATATGGCTTTATAAACTCAGTTTTTGGAAGTATATAGATTGCATTGCCTAAACATTGTGACTATTTTGATAGTTAAATTTGGTTGACAACAATGTGTGGTCTAATTTAGTAGTGTTGCCACTTTGATTTAGTAGACTACAGTATGTGGTCTAATTTGGCAGTATTGCTACTTTGATTTAGTGAACTATAGTGTGTAGTCTAATTTTGTAAAGCAAAGTTAGGGGTCCTACTCCTAGGCAGCTTTTTGTTGCCCTTTTTAAAAATGGTAGACTATAATGTATAGTCCAATTTGGTGAGGGCCCTACTCCTAGGCAACTCCTTATTGTCCATAGGTTCTTAGACGTTGTATGTAAATGCCCGGATATATTAACTAACCGGAAGAAGATTAGAGAGCATAGGATATCGGTACCGATGCATGCCACGTGCATGAGCATAGCATGCTACATGATTAGCAGTAAATGCCAGGTTGGGTAGATGCATATGTGAAGTTGAACCTGTAGGTTATGATTAAAATGTTTCAGTTGTGATATGTAGTATTGTTTATCATATTGTCTATATTATGTTATTTGTTATTTACTCTCTCTTAACTTCAAAAGCTGAGGGGATAAAATGTTTTATCTATAGGTTAACTGCATCGTGAAAGGCCCAACACTAAGGAAGGATATATATATCGAGAGCGTGAGTCGGAGTTAGCACCTTTTGTATGGAACCTATACTAAGTTAGGAATCCTATTATTGTGAAGATGACAAAGGAAATAGCTAGTTCATGTTTTGATGTAAATATTATGTTATACACATATGTTGTAGCAGAATATCCAGTTGGACTTCGATGTAGCAACCCCATTATCATATAAACAATGTTATCTTTTGATAAATGAGCAGGTTGAGTTAAGTTTTGAATAGTTATTCTTATATGATGGTACATCCTATGTGATGGTACATCCTGTGCTAAGCTGGGATGTGACATATCTACAGTCGCCCAAGAAGAATATAAGATGCACTCATAGGTAACGTATTATAGAGTTCTTCGTTTCAATAGTTTCCAATATCATTCAATACAAATACTTGCTTATTCACTTGTAGGGCTCATTTGTTACTAAGCTAGTGTATCTTGTACAGCTTGGGTTGTTGGACCATGAATGTAGATGCCACATTAGTGTAGCTACCACTATCAACAATAAGTATACATAAGGACCCATTGACCTTATAGCCAATGTGGAATTGGTTCTCATGTTGTTCGTCATTTGGTACAAGACTTATACTCACGATTCTTAGTACCATATTTGTAAGCATAAATTTTCCTTCTTCACTAAAGATGATCTCCTCTTCCTCAAACCGTTCAGTGTATCTGGATTCTTTTAGCTCTTCAATCTCCTCATCAATACTGTTGACCTCAATGGTTGACACCTCTCCTTTGATCACATCACTCGTCTATTCAGACATTGCATTGCCATGTGCCCAAATCCTTAACATTTGAAGCATTTGATCTTACTAGTCTTCCGACTAGAGTTTTCTCCCTTCTCAAACTTCTTCGAAGCCTCTTTCTCATTTGCTCGAGTAACTGGACTTGGTTGGATATCACTTGTTTAACTTGGTTCTAATTGCATAGGTCTACTTAAAATAGGCTGGCTAGTAGGGGCTCGAAATTAGCTCATCTGACGTCACTTAATCATCTAGGCAGCTAAAATAGCTTCATCAAGTGTACCAATATCTATAGTTTCCAAAATATCTCCAATCTTATACTTCAATCTACTAATAAATTGAGATACAGTTCAGTCTTCAAATTCAATTACCTTCTAATGGATCATCTACATTTGGAATTCCTTTACATATGATTTAACACTTGATCTTCCTTGAACTCTTGTAATCTCTTGAATGCATCTTGTAGATATTAGCTTAGAACAAATCTTCTTCTCATCACTTTCTTCATCTCATGCTATCCTTTAATCTCCCTCTCTCTTCCTTCACATAGCTTGTAGATTTTTCCACCATAGGGTAACATAACTTGTGAACTCCAAAACAACAAGTCTCACTTTTGCGTTTTCAAGCATCGCATGACACTCAAATTGCTTCTTAATTATATCTATCCAGGTAAGATAGTCCTCAACATCACTACTACTAGAAAAGCTTGAAATTTGTAGCTTTAATCCTTTTACTCTTAGAACTTAGACATTTCTTTCCTCAGGCTTATAGTATTCTTCCTCCTCATCACTTGATTCCTCCCCTTCTTCTTTTATCTCCTCCAATGTAAGCCTTCGTTGAGTAGCCCTATCTACACCTCCAACTCAAGGTAGTCGAACTAAGATATTAGCTTAGCCATTGCCTCTCTCAAGAAGCTCATTGGCTCAGCTCTTGTATTGGTCATTTCTACCTTACTGTTAGTCCTCATTGATGGTAATCACCAAGCTAATCACTAGGTCGATAAGTTTATCCTGTTGTTTGTCTATAGATTGGGGAGCAAAACTCCTTTATTGACCTTAGCCATTACGAGCACCACTCTCTTAGTTACCTAGGATACCTTGAACACTAGAGTTGAACATTGTTGTATTACTCCAATATGTTAACAACTGAAACACACTTCAAAAGTTCTCATTTGAATAAGAATGAACAGTACTAATATAATAACAATCACCATAATAATAGAAATATTATGTTACTTAGCAACAAAACGCTAGTCACACTTACTGTATTTTATGAACATAAAACAAGGGAAAGAAGAGCATTGAACTTCCTTAAATTAGAACACTAATCTAGTCTCAACTTGCTAACTTCACACATAGCACACTATAAGAATTACTCCTAAACACAAATAACCAAAAGCTTACTCGAATGTAGCTAAGCTCTAATATCAAGATGATATGGTTTGTTGGGAAGGTTGACACATGACTACTGATATCACATGAATAGAGGTAGGTTTAAACCTCAGGACAGTTTGAAAGATAAATAGATTTTAAGGGTTGAGTAAGGGTTTTGTATGTCGACAATGGATATAACACACCAACACCTCACACGAACTTGAGTTATACTTGATATGATACACATGTACGTTGTGAGGTTACTCGCCATTAGTCTACATTCAATGGCTTAGATAAGAGCTCTTCAAGGACTTAGTTCTTAACAAGAAAAAATAAGCTTAAGAAGGAAGCAAAAGAGGAAAAATGGTTGACATTTAAATGTTACTTACCGTGTAGCTTTTACATATTATAAGTATTTATATGGCTTAATTAGGGTAAGTCCTAGGTTAACATAAATTATAAAAAGGATTCTTATTAGAAAAGGAAAGATACATAGTTTATAGGGGTAAATTTGTAAAGTAAACAAGAGAATATTCAAGTACAAAAAGGACGGTATGGATAGAAAATAGATACATGTCAACTGCTCTTTCTATGGTCCCAAATGGTTCTATTTGCTGAGCAAAGTTGGACTGGGTATGTCAACTACAATTTGTTAGCTCGATAGCTTGGGGACTTTGAACTTAGCATGGATTGTTTTGGCTTAGATGGAAGGAGATTGGTGTCAGCTTCGATAGGTCAGCTTGGTGATATGGTAGCTTGACCTCATTTACCTGTCAACTTGGCAATGTTAGGTTCTTCTCCTTTCAATTACAAGTAGGTAATATTAGGGGAGCTTGAAAAACATATTAGGTTGGCTTAGATAAATAGCTTTTCCTCTAAAGTTAGATTCTTCTCAATTATTTGGTGAACTGGGGAGATTAGGCATGCACTTGAGATCGAGTAATCAGTCCCTAATTCCTATCAATTTTGATCCCCATCATGGTGGAAATCACAATGTTTGTTCGAATTCCTTCGAGAAGGATTGCCTCTCATCCTCTTAGGCCAATACATCCATTAATTCTAAACTTCCATTAAGATATTTTACATTGGGTGATTGAGGCGAATGTGAGTAGAGAAGGTTAGAATGCTTAGTCGTTTTCAATCCCTATTGCTCCCTCAAAAAAGTAGTCGTCTTAGGTGTTGAGATGATCTTTGGTACTAGTTTGGCCCTATCATTCTTATAGTCTATTCTCCTTAAGTTGGCCTCATAAGGAACTTTAGTATTATCTTCTTATTTGATGTAGGAAGTTGCTTTCACCTTAAATTTAGCAAACGTCATGGTCTTGTTTTAGGCAGGTAACTTGAAGAAGTCATCGTAGGGCTTTACTCCATCAATTATGGCATTTAAAGTGGTACTCATGTCAAGCTATGGTATTTGAATCACCAAGCTAAGTACTCTCTTATGGACTTGTTGGACTTTTTTCTTAATTTTGTTAAGGATTGAAGAATCCTTAACCAACAATTTACTTGTTGGGAAGTGTTGTAAACATACTTTAGTAGATCATCAAAATAAGTGATAGTGTCGGGCTTCAAATGTTTGAACCATGTACTTGTTGCATTCCATAAGGTTGATGGGAACGCCTAGCATGTTACTATAGTACTTAAGCTACACAATTTGGTTAGTGTACAATAGTATTTAGGGTTTTTAGTTCCATCATAAGTGTTGAATAAGGGCAACTTGATGTACCGAGGAATCACCTCCTCTAAAGTTTCAGGTATGAAGAGGAACTTCTTTAAGATAAATTTCTTACTAGTTGAAGCAAGAACACTAACATGCAATGGATTAATATGTTGTGCTTGTTAAGGTGCCTTGTCTTTATCAGTTTTTTGAAGAATAGGAGCTCGAGTTTCCATTGTTACTCGACCTTTTTGATTTAGTTATTTAAGGGAATGGACCATGTTGTTAGAGTTGTCAACATAGTTATGGTTTGCTTTGTCTTGTTTTTAGCGAGGTATGATATGTGAATGGGCTAATTTTAATATTTCATCATTTTTCCTTATAAGTTCTCTATTTTGCCTAACTAGATCAACATATACTTGCTTCAATCTAGCAAGGCGATCATCTTCTTCTTCATGTTGCCTACCATCCTTTATAGTGTACAAAGAGGTAGTAGTAGCACCACCAACACTTTTTTCTAATCTTGTTTCAACCACCATATGGCAAGTCATGCACATATGATGCCAAAATGTTGTTGGTTGAATCTAGATTAGTGTTTAAGATTTGCAAAAGGAACAAATGTTAAGCTATGGCGTGTGTTAGGGCTATTCGACAATGCCAATTTAATACTTAAGTTAGTAGAAATTTCGAGTGTTTTAAGTATATGAGAAAGAGTGAGAAGTGAGAGAGTCTTATAGTGATTGTGCTTACATTTTCAAGTAATTATTTGATAACTAAATAAGGTGATTAAACCACCTTAGACGTATGGCACCTCTTCAATTTAAGTGTATGTTAATCATAGGGATAGGTGGGCAGTTGAGTGTAACCAATAGGTGTAACTGTCGAACTGGTCGCTCCCTTGTCTAAATATCTAAACAATTAAACTTCATAAGCTAGGCCTCAACTATTCGTTCTTTAGATTCTTATCCAGTAATGCTGTTACGAGTTGATAAAGCTTTAAGAATAGATTAGCAATTTAACAATTGACCAATTAGTATTGACTAGTTTGAGGTTATCATGTCAACTAACCAGATGTGCGAGTGTCTAAATTATGGTCATCTTTAATCAAGAATGGGTTGGCAATTTACTGAGCTTTTGTGTAAAATTCCACTGTCAACAATGAGAAGTAGTATTTCACATCATAGAAGAATTTCTTCTTCTATTGTTGTGGAAGCCCTTTGGGAAGAATGTTAGTAGCCAAATAAACTGCAAAATTAGCAAACCAAGGAATTTTTAGATCTAATACCTAATTGTTAGCATAGAGACACTCTTTTAGAAACTCGTCATTGATATCTTGCTCTTCTAATTTTTCCAAGTTAGGATTCTCCAGTTTGGATAGGTGGTTTGTAGCTATGTTTTCAACACCTTTCTTGTCTCTTTTATCCACATGAAACTTATGGAGAAGTAAGATTCACCTGATCAATCTTGGCTTGGCATCAATTTTGATCACTTACATCTTACATCAGCTCAAAGGGTATACTTTAATAAGGTATTACTATTATAGGGGCATTGGTGAGTTTGTCCTTGAGGGTGTTGAAAGACTCCAAACGCTCTTAAGAAAAATCATAAGGTATATCCTTTTCAAGCAATTAAGTTAATAGTATCGAGCAAACTTAGAAAAATCCTTAATGAATCGCTTATGGAAACCAATGTGTCCTAGAAACCTTCTGACTACCTTAATAGAAGTTGCGGGTAGCAACTTATAAATTATGTCTCTTTTGGCATTATCTACTTTGATGTCCCTCTAAGAAATCTTATGCCCTAATACAATGCCCTCTTATATCGTAACATGTCATTTCTCCCAATTAAGGACAAGATTGGTCTGTTACATTAAGTTAATACTATTATTAGTGATTTTAAGTTGAGTTGGAAGATCTATAAAGAGAAAACATGAGGCTATGGGGTATACTAGGGCTTACAAGTATTACCACTTTGATGCCTAACTTAATGCATTGAATAAAGTATTAAGTGTTTAAGGGAAAGTGAACAACAAGAGTATTGAAAGAGTCTTATAGTAGTTAGTTTTGCGTATTTATAGAGTTTGGTTTGATAAATGAATGGGAAAGATAATTGACTGCTATGGACACTTGACTCCTTTTGAATTTATGCATGTACCAATCATAGAGGATAGAAGGGCAGTTGAGTAGTTAATAACAGGAATAACTATTGAACTATTCATGCCCTTGCCTAAATATTTGAATATTCAAACTTTATGGGTTATGTAAACCCCTAAATGTTTCAACCTAACATCTGAAGTAGACTTAAGTGTGTTAGATATTCCTAAGAGTTGATAAGGCTAGTAAAAGTGAAAATCCTAAAAATTTAATCAATTGCGTATAAAATTTTTATATGTTAAACGTATGTAAACACTAAAGATTTCATCCGAAAGTGATAAAAACCCTAAAATTATAACTTTAAGAATATAAAAGTACTAATTCATCATAACTTACTATAAAACCCTAATTGATAATATATCCTTAGTATCTTGCCAAATAATTAGTAAAAGATTAAAGATAACTTTCAATTATTCATAAATACATATAATACTAAAGTAATCCTTTAGGAATTAGGATATTGCATTATAGATCACATCCATCTTCCAATTATATAATTAGGTTAGTATTATATAGAGTTAAGAGCTTAGTTGATGATTATACTACATATAGTAAGTATTTGTACCCTAAATGACATTTTTCATGATAGTTACGTTAAGTAGCCTATCAAATAATGTATATAAAATATAAACACCTAAAGGAAGATCTCATTACCTATTCTTACTAATCATTTCAGTAAACCCCATATTTCCTTTCATTTCCTTAATTTTCTTCCTAATTTTCCCTAATTACTTCATTATGTACACTTAAATTACATGTAAACTTAAGGAGTTGACTAAGTCAACATGTTGAAAAGTCAACAAATATGTCATTGCAATCTAGAGATTTCTTTTCTTTTCCTTAACTTTCCACACAAATTTTTCTTTTCCAATTTCACCCTCCTTGTGTCGTCTACTTCCCTCCTCACATAGACCTCACTTGTCTTCATCTTTTTAAACACAAAAACAACACAAAATAAAGTTCTTTTCTCCCTCACCAAACCGTGATTCCCCTTGCTCCCTTATTCCTATACTTTCTCAACTTTACTTTCACAATTCCTACTACCATAAATCAAGAAGAAAAATGTATGTTATTATCTAATTTCCTATCTTACTTAGTAGTTAGATGTATAGGTTAGGTTAGTGTAGAAACTTAAAGTAATATGTACATATATGTTGTTGAAGGTAGAAAGTTCCATATTTATGCTTAGAAGTATAGGAAATCCTTAGTTAAATAGAAAAAGAACACATATACATATGCTTAAGCATGTGTATACAAGAATACACTTGATGAATACATGTATGGATTCTCTTATACATAAGTATCATTTATGTACATAACCAAAAAGGAAGGGTATACTAACTATACATACTTATACCTTGCTAAATGAGCTCTTAAAGTGTAAAAATATGGATTTTGTGAAGCTTTCTTAAGAGGGTACAGTAGGCATACGAAAATATGTATAAAAATATGTATGTATACATGGGTATATGTATTAGTACATGTATAAGTACACAAGTATACATATTAGTATATTAGAGCTATAAGTATATATATAACATATGTATAAAGTATATAAATGCATAAAGATAAGTATACATATGTAGTAAATGACATAAGCAATTGATGACTTAAGCAATGATATAAACAATTGATGACATAAGTGATGACATAAACGATGACATAAGCTTCTAAAATAATAAACTATAAGATCATCTAAGTGTAAGAATTTAATGGCTAATGAAATCATTAACTATTAAAATAGAACATAAAACTAGCCAATAAGAATATTTAAGCTTCAATAGTTAACATTTCAATAAATTTAGTCTATATTGTAAAACATTGGTTTTAACGTCCAAAACGAACATCATCGCATGAACGTGCATTCGAAAATGATGAAAAACAACTATAAGTCCATAAATATAAAAAATAGAATAAAAAAGTTACATATGATTAGCAATAAAGTCTAATCGGATAAAAATTGATAGTAATCTAAGTATAATTAGGTAAATAGATATCTAGAACCATTGGTTAAACTGATTGCTTACTATCCTTGTTATATCGTAATGATTAGGTGATCTTGACGTGGGCGAGGATTTTTCGATTGATTACTACAACTAAAGCGAGTCGTCATGGTCGAGTGAGTATTTACCTTATGATTCCATGCTTGTATGTAATTGTAGATAGTAAACTTAAATAATATTGTTAATTGATTGTTGTGTGGCGTTGGGAAATGTTTGTATATGTTATTATGTGCTGAATTGTGAATTTACCTTAAGTATGAATAATAATTTGTTTGTTGCATGGTAGTATAGATAATGATTATGTGTACTTTTGGTTGGTCATATCATAATTGGACTTAACTATACTCAGCTCATAAGAAGAAACTGGTACATGCATCAACATGCATTGCATAGACATAATTCTAGCCATCACATCACACGGAGGTAAAAAGAGGCCTTTTGGGGGTTGTTATTATAAATTTATTGTTTCTGTACAGTGCACTCATATAAAATGACCTTACCCTGGTCCACAAGAATACTAGGCATTGGTGGCGCCAACCGCCTAGCTAAGGGACGAGTCTAAAGGCCTCTGTTTAGGGGTGAGTGTGGACTACCAGGGCTCACTCATGATTATACTAAAACTTGGTTTTTATGAAAATAAAAGACTTGTTTGATTTAAGTACGGAATGTGGAGTTTTGTAGTAAAGTAAGTTCTAGTATAATACCTAGATTTCATTGGTGCCGTATATACTTCAACCTTAACTTCGGAGGGCGTTAAATTTGAGTTGTATATATTGATTAGTTAACTATACATATTGTTTGGCATTCTATTTGATCATTCATTCATATGCGTGAATATAATGTATTGATAACTTGCTTGTAGTGTGGCTGAGGGTTTTGCTTACTAAGCTTAGGCCTATACCTCCTTAGACTTTTGTGCAGGATGGCTTATTTGTTGAGGTTGGCCTGGGAATACCAGAGATTAGCTTAGGGACTTAGGCAAGAGCGAGCCATTCAGTGTGTTGAGAGAACTAATTATGTAGACTTTTACTTATGCACTTTTATTTTGTCAGTAATATAGACCTAGATGTACTAAATTATAGCTTACTGTAAACTTTGTAGTTTAAATGTTATATATATATATATGTTATGTGATGATATCCTTTGAATCTATATGTTTCCGGAAAGCTAGTATGTTGTAGAGCCTTGTATATTGTGTGAAGAGTTCTTGATTGGAAGGATAATCAATCAGGGGTTCTTCATACAGTATATGGCATCTGCCATTACTAGACCGTCTTCAGTTCATGATAGGTTAAGCCTTGATAATTTGGCCTTTAAACTCTTATCCAACAAAGTTACAAGCTAGTGAAGCTTTAGGAATAGGTTAGCAATTTATTTGCCAACCAATTGGTATTAGCCAGTCTAAGGTTAATATAATGACTAACTAGATGTACGAGTGCCTAACTTGAGGTCATCTTTGATCTCGAATAGATCGGTAGTTTGTTGAGCTTCCATGCAAAATCTCACTATTAGCATTTGCCCTGTGATAACTCTAATTTTAAACATATTTCATATGGTGATTTTATAGCATTTCCCATACATTTTTGGTTTTCTTTAAAGAAAATGATACTTAATTGAGTAAAATGTTGATTTTAGGGTTTAAACGCGTTCTAGGCTCGAAAACGAAGAAAAGGAATCAAGTTTCACTCAATTCCGAGTTCAAACGAAGAAGTTATGAAATTTTGAAGTTGTGCAGAAATTTTGCCTTTGTGCAGAAAGTTACACGACCTGGGGACACGGCCGTGTTCCAGGCCGTGTTTGGTGACGAAAATAAAATCCGTGTAATACACATATATAAGGGGATCTTAGGGTTCAAAAGGGAGAGAGACATTACAGAAACAAAGAGAGACAAGAGACAAGAAGAGACTTAAGGAGAAACAACATTAAGAAGCGATACGACATCGATTTCAAGATTAGAGATTGTTCATCAAATCAAGAGGGGTTTTCATGCTTTATTTTACGTTTTTGATGAAACTCGTTTTTAGATTTGTTATGATAGCTTAGAATTCAAGTATTTAGGATTATGGAACCTAGGGTTTCATGTAACCCTTGGATTGAATTATAATTTCAAGAAAGTTTCTATCTTTTCTTGATTCAATTATGTTGTTTAATTATGGATTGATAATTCTAGAGTATTAATATATGATATTATGCATGTTGATTGAGAAATTGCATGTGTAATTAGATCTTAGCATAATTGGAGAGAATTACATGTATACTTAGAGATAAGATACATGTTTCTTCCGAAAAGTTAATTATTTGTGTGGGAATTCATTAAACATTAATGCAATTCTAAGTTATATTACTAAGTGAAGAGATTTCGGTAATAATTTAGAATTAGGGTTAATATGCTTT